>OY783210.1:6941977-7484808 GCA_963678705.1 Panorpa germanica
TAAATTATAATTGTTCTAATAAATACAAAACAAAATGATTCTTTTAAAAAATTAAACTTAAAATTAAATACATACTAAATAAAATATTTTAACTTAAATTACACTTCTATATTATTTTCTATCACAAAGTTTGTTAATATTTCCGCCGTTGCTTCACTTGTCATTAAACAGGACATATTGACTGGGAACTGTGTTACATTACATAAATCATTTAAAAGTCTATCAATTTTTGATGTTAAAAGATGACACCCTAGAATTATATGGTCCAAAGACCCTTCTTCTCCACATCTACAATTTGGTGTGTCTTTTATATTTATTTTGTATAGATGAGCTGGACATCTAGAATGCCCAGATTTCATTCGACAATTTGTTGAAATATATCTCCGTGAATGATTTTTATTAAACCATGTGGTTGTTGGAATTTTTTGATTCGCTGCAAAAAAAAAAATTTTCCAGTACTTTGACTTTTCTCATTATATATATTCTGCCATTCTGCCATACAATTTTCTTTAATTATTTTTTTGGAATCATTTATTGACCAATTTATTTCGATTATTTCCCCATCTACACAAGCTTCTTTGGCCAGTTTGTCAGCCATTTCGTTTCCTTTTATGCCTACATGTCCAGGAATCCAAATAAGTTTAACATTGATATCATTTTTTTCCATTTTTAAAAGATATTCTTTAATTGAACATATTTTGTTATTATTATTGTTTTTGAATTTATTGTTATTTAAAGATACACAAACACTACGAGAATCTGTGAAGATTAATATATTTTTATTGTCAGTTTTTTGTATTATTTCTAGTAATTTCATAATTGCTGTTATTTCTGTATTATAAGAATTTGTGATATTGTTAAGTTTGTATTTGTACTGTTGATCTGTATTATAATTGAAAATGCCAATTCCTCCAGTTTTAGAGTTTTTTTCGAATGAACCATCGGTAAACCATATACTCCAGTTTATATCATCTTTTGTTATATATTCCATATATTTTTGATAAGTTATTTCCTTACTGTCATTCTTCTTGAACAAATTTATTTCTGTATGTATTGTTGTCATGCTTATTTCTAATGGAAATTTGAAAAAAGGTATAATGTTGTGTACCTCTAAGTTCAAGTTATTATATCTATCAAAACTAGTTAAAAGTGCCGGTTTTTTATGAGTTGTCCAATATGGTTTATTATAAAGAACATATAGTTTAGATAATCTTGTATTTAAGGGGCCACATGAGTTATGTCTGTTTTTACAAAAGAAACTGTCTGATATTTGTTGTATTCTGATATTTACCGGAGGAATATTAGTTTGATAGTTGAGGATTTGGATTGGTGTTGAAACCATTGCACCTAATATTATTCTTAAACATTTGTTTTGTATAATTTCAATTTTTTTTAATCTTGAGTTATTTGCGGTGCAGATCATAGTACTAGAATAGTCAATATGCGGTCTAACAATAGCTTTATATATTTTTATTAAGGTTGTTGGGTGTGCGCCCCATTTGTATCCTGCTATACATCGCATCAAATTTAAGCCTTTTTGACATTTGTTAATAATATGTGCAATTTCTTTCGCCCAAGTGCTTTTCGTATCAAAGAATATACCCAGAAATTTGGTATTTGAAGTAACAGTTATATTTTTATTTCTGATGGTTATTTTTGGACTGCAGTTTATTCTATGCCTTGTAAATATAACTATTTTACTTTTTTCTGACGATATATTTAATTTGATTTCCTTTAATAAAATATCTAGTTTTCTTAATTTCGATTGTAATCTGTTTTGAGCTATATCTTGTGTATGACCCATACTATAAATAACCATGTCATCTGCATACATCAGTACTGTTGTGTTGTTATCTGATAATGTTGTTAACTTTTCTGTGTATATGTTGAATAATAAGGGAGATAATATTGAGCCTTGTGGAATTCCGTGATTACATAGTATAGGACCAGTTAACTTATTATTGTATCTAACTGTTATTTCTCTATTTTGGAAGTAGTTTATAATCCAGTTGGATATTTTGGAAGATATACCTATGTTTTCTACTTTTTCTTTTAATATTTTTAGATTAACATTGTCATAAGCAGCTTCAATGTCAATGAAAGCAGCTATCATATAATGATTTTTACTGTATGTTCTTTGAATATCGATATTCAATATGTTTAAGTTATGCTGTGTACTTCTTGTTTTTCTAAACGCAAATTGTAACTCAGGTAATCTTTTATGATGTTCGAGATACCACTCCAGTCTGTTTTTAATGATGGATTCCATAGTTTTGCCCATACATGATAGTAAAGTAATTGGTCTGAATGATTCTTCTTTGTTTGGATCTTTTCCTGTTTTTAATATAGGAACAACGATATGTTTTTTCCAGTCTAATGGTATATCAGCAGTGTTTAATGACAGATTGTATATTTGTGTAAGATGATTTATTGCATTGTCAGGTAAGTTTTGTATCATTTTGTAATTTATTCTATCAAATCCTGTGCTACTGTTTTTATTATGATTTAACGCGAATTTTACTTCATTTTTATTTATGTTATTATCTAGAAAATTATCTTTTACGATGGTGGTGGTAGTAATATTTAAATTGTTGTTCTGTGGAAATTTTTTTTTAATGAATTCTTCTATTAAATTTTCATTATCACTTATCCTTTTAGTACTATAGCTTTTATTGTTAATTTTTCTTATATTATTCCAGACAATGTTGGTTGTTGTGTTTGGGTTTAAATTCTCGCAGAAATTTTGCCATTCTATTTTTTTTCTGGCTCTAAAATATCGTCTGGTTTTAGCTTGATGTTTTTTATAATTTAAATAATTCGCCATTGTCATGTTTTTATTAAAAATAGTTAGTGCTAATTTTCTTTGAGCTATCATTTTATTGCACTCAGTGTCCCACCAAGACGGTTTTATTTTATTAGGAGTTATATTATACAATCTGGTAGATGGGATATGTATGTCTGCCGAATTATTAATAACATCTCTAAATTGGTTGTATTTGTTTTCAACATCTTGGGGATTACTTGTGATTCCATTTGTGCTAAGGTTTGAAATTCTGCTTTCTATTTCAAGGCTATATTTCTCCCAATCTGCTTTTCGGAAATTTCTCCTCGTTAAATATTCAGATGTACGGTAACGGTCTTTATTATAGTCATTCAAACAGAAAAAAATTGGGTAGTGATCACTACCTAAGCTATCTGCAAGAACTTGCCACGAAGTAATTTGTTGTGTTAACGTCATTGATACCAATGTGAGATCCAATATACTGTCCCTTGTACTGAGATTGCTTACTCTAGTTGGTTTATCATCGTTGATAATATTTAGATTTTCGTTTTCTATGAAATCTAACAATTCGTTACCTTCATACTGACTACCTGGACAATTTATATCCCAAGCAAGATTAGTCGCGTTAAAATCTCCAGCAAGTATAACAGGAACATCTATTTGTTGTTTTATCTGTGACCAATTAGAATTAGATAGTTTATGATTCGGTTTAGCATAGATTGATAAAATACATATTACATCAGTTTCGTTATGTGTTAAAATTATTCCAACTATTTCGACCGAATTAAATGGGTTATTTAACATTACTCGTTTATATTTTATAGATTTATGAATCAAGATAGCAACACCCCCGTGGGGATTATAGTTTGTATTCTGTATCCTATCTTCTCTTTCAATAAAATAACCTTTGATGTTGAAATTGATATTTTTTGTTAAAAACGTTTCTGATAGTATGCATATATGTATGTTATGCTTCTGTAACATATGTTGTAGTTCCTCTTTAATATATCTGACTCCTCTGCAATTCCATTGAATAAAATTTATCATTTTAACTGTTTTAATTAATTATTGATTTTTATATCTGTCCTTGGTCTTGTTGTTAGATTTATTTATATATTTTATTTTATTTTATTTTCTCTCCGTTTATATAATTATTGTTGATTTAATATTTTAGTAAATTTATTAAACGATTAGGTTTAGTGATGTGAATAGATTTTTTTAAAAATAAACTTAATTTATATATCGATGTTTTCTTACGAGTTTGGCCATTGTACACTAGATATTTGTTTCTTGTAGCTTCTAAGGGATTGGGATGTAATATTTGGGTCTTTGTTTGTATTTTTAATTTTGTCATCATTATTTTTATTATATATTGATGTATAGCAGGTATCATTATCATTGTTTTCCATTGTAATATCAGGTGTCTCTTGGTTGATTTGCTTTCTGTTTTTTCCTTGATTAGTTATCTTAAGGTATGTGTCGCTTTCTTCATTGTTAGGTTTCTTTTCTTCTCTTCTTCTTTTTGGAATTGGTTCTTTAGTGGATGTCGTAGGTTGTGGTTGACTGTAAGATCTTTGTAACGAGTTACCTGTATTTGATTTATTCACTCTGGTATTAGTTCTTCTGGTTAAAGGGTTTGGTTTGTATGTTGGAATTATGTTGATACTATTGTATTTATTAGTGATATTGGGAAAAGTCTCATTGTAGTTTAGAGCTTCAAAAGAGTTTTGAGTTCTTACTGAGTATAAATAGTCTGTATTTTTTTCTGTTAATTCTAATTTTGCTTCATAAAAACTGAGATTGTGTTGGGCCATGAGATCTTTTATCTTGATTTGTCTTTTTTTTTCAGGACATTCATTGTCTGTAGCCTCGTGGTTAAGTTTACAATTTATGCATGTCGGATTAGGAGATGTGCATGCAGTACGTAAATGATCTTCACTTCCGCAGAATTTACATTTTGCTACTTTTGCTCTACATTTTGTGGCTGCATGTCCAAATTTAAAACAATTATAACATTGTATCGTCTGTTGTACAAATGGTTCACATGCTCGTCTCACTCTCCACATGTAAACATAAGCAGGAATAGCAAGTCCTTCAAAGAATAATTTCACTGTTGTACTGGGTTCATATTTAATAGCTCCGTCAACTCTTAGTTTTCGATTTAACCTTTGCACTCTCGTTACTTTAAAAGGTGGACACTCTATATTATTTAAAATTGTATCTTCCGAATATTCAATATCAACACCTTTTATAATAGCAACTTTTGTGCACCAGTAAAATGGGATAAACGCTTCATACCCATTGTTTTTCAGCAATGTTGATTTGGTAATTTCGTTAGCTAGTACTGCATTAGCACATTGAACGATTACTCTATTTCTTCCCACTTTTTTAATTTCTATTATATTAGATTTATTGCTAATTTTACATATTATTTCTGCTAATTTAAGAGAACTAAAAAATGTATTTCCATCACTATTATTTTTAACTATCATTACTTTATACGAGTCATATTTTGTTTCTGTGTTGTATAAATTATTAAATATTTTTTTAACATTGTCACTATTGTTATTTAAGTTTTCTGTTATATCACTGGATGTTTTATCTGTAGGAATTGATTTGTTAGTCACAGAGTTGTTTTTATTGATCGGATTTTTATCGGGAGGTTCAACCTCCATATCCATATTGTTAATTAACCAGTGATAATTAAATAGAAGTTACTTCACTTCTAATTAATAACACTTAATAATAATATAAATTATAATTTAAAAAAAAATAAATCACGAAAAAAAAAATATTATAATTTGCAAAAAAAAAAGATAACTATTTATTTTATTGTTTTGTTTATTGTAAATACGTGCGCTCACCAAGAAGACTCGATGTAAACTGTAAATATACATATATATAAATTAATTAAAAAGTAAATTTAAATTTAAAGTAAAATTGCATTATCTAAAATATTATTATTTTAATATTCAAATTTTCTGAATTTAAAAAATGAATTTGTATTCTGAGGGGAAAGTGGGAGTTGACCCCAATATAAATTTATACAATGAAGATAGTTTAACTTTATCTTCTTATAAAATTATGATTCAGAAAGAAGATATTCTAAATGAAAAATATGGGATCAGTACATTAAAAACAGCAAAAATGCTATATAATTCAGAATATGGAAAAGATATTACAGAAATAAAGAAAATAGGGAAAAATAGAATAATGGCGGTATGTAAAAATCCTAAATCAGCTAATATGTTAGTGAAATTAAATAACAAGAAAACATCAGGAGTTGATATGTTTATACCAATGTTTTGGATTACAAGAATTGGAATTATCAAAAATGTAGATATTGAATTTTCGGAGGAAGAATTAAAAGAAAACATTTATAGTGACCCGTATAAAATCCACTCCATAAGGAGATTAAAAAGGAGAGTGAAAGTTGAAGATGAAATTAAATATGAGGACTCTAGAAATATTATCATTTTCTTTGAAGGCCAAAATTTACCTCAATATATTTATATTTGGAATGCTAAATTACCCTGTGAACCATTTATTAAAAATACGAGACAATGTTATAAATGTTTAAGATATAACCATACGGCCAATCAATGTAAAGGAAAGAGTAGATGTAGCAAATGTGGTTCAAATGAACATACGCTAAATTTATGTAAAAATGAAATTATAAAATGTGTAAATTGTGATGAAGAACATGATGCGACTGATAAAAATTGCAAAGAAAGAAAAAGGCAACAAGAAATAAAAATTTTAATGGGAAACAGAAATCTTAGTTATCAAGAAGCCGCTATTGAAATACCTCAAATTTGGAAAGACAAAAATTCGTATGCTGTAACTACAAAAAATAGATTTGATATATTATCTAATTATGAAAAGGACTTTCCTCAAAATTTAACAAGTCGTGAAAATAGTATACCATCATATAAGCCAGCACCCATTAGAAAAAGAACATATTTAGATAGAAACTGTAAAAAGGAAAATATTAAAAAACAAAATAATATAAATGATAATAAAATTGAAACTAAACAGAATGAGAAAGAACAAAGTTTCATTAATTATATTACAAATTCTACACCTAGAACTTATAATACAAGGAACAATTACAGAAAAAATGAACAAGATAATGACGAGGAACAAACAGAAAATAATTCTCAGAGGTCCATAAAAGTACCAAAAATTCAATCCAACTCTAAATTATTAGTATCACAAAATTTTAGTGAAAATAAAAATGAAGAAAGAAATAAATTCATGACGGAAATGTCGGATTGAAAATATAGAAAGAGGAAGAAAAAAATAGCGATATTATAAAAATAATCTATACTTATACTTATAATATTATAAAGCGACAGAGTTTGTTTGTTTGAACGCGCTAATCTCCGAAACTACTGGTTCGAATTGAATAATTCTTTTTGTGTTGGATAGTCCAGTTATCGAGGAAGGCTATAGGCTATATAACATCACGCTACGACCAATAGGAGCAAAGATATAGTGGTAAATGTGTAAAAAACGGGAGAAATATTATAAAGCGACAGAGTTTGTTTGTTTGAACGCGCTAATCTCCGAAACTACTGGTTTGAATTAAATAATTCTTTTTGTGTTGGATAGTCCAGTTATCGAGGAAGGCTATAGGCTATATAACATCACGCTACGATCAATAGGAGCAAAGATATAGTGGTATATGTGTAAAAAACGGGAGAAATTATTTCATCTTTGAAGCCTTCCGTTGCGTGCGCCGTGAAAACGGTTCAAGATACACAAAAAATATGTATTAAAGAATAATAGCTCTTTTAATGATCTAAAAAACAGTCCGCGATAGTATATGTCTATCTTTTAAGATTAACTCACAAAAACCGTTTTTATGGTATTTCAACAAAAAACTTTAAAGATTACAATGATAAATAACTCCCAAACAAAACCAACTCGCTCTCTGCGCTGGCCGGCGCGGCGGGAGAGAGGCGGTGCTTGCGGGCATGCCGGGAGGGGGTGTAGCTCAACGAGATACCATGCCGCGCGGGTCACTCGCGCGGTCGGCTCCCTACTGAACGGTTGAATGCAGCGCTAATTTGTTTATGCGATATAATTATCATCGTAATATTACTTTTTAAACACAGTTTCATTTTGTAGTTGTTTTCTATATAGTAGGTACTTTATTTGTTTTAGGATAGTATTTAGTTACACAATAATAACACTTTTTTGTTTTTATGTAGATTATCTTAATCTTAATATATATAAATTACGTGTCACTGTGTTGTCCGCTATGGACTCCTAAACTACTTAACCGATTTTAATGAAATTTGTACACCGTGTGCAGTTTGACCCAACTTGAAAGATAGGATAGCTTACATCTCAATTTATTTATCTTATTGCTAATTATTTGTCTATTAATTATCTGTATATGACATATGAGATCGGGCGACGATGATGGCGACATCTGTTGACTAGATTGAGTAAATATTCTGTTGAGTAAATCGAAATCTGTTGACTAGATTAAGTAAATATTCAATAGATGGCGCTATGTAATGTAATATGACAAAAACGTTAGTCACAGCAACGCGTGGCCGGGACAGCTAGTTAGTTAAATAAAATAAAATAAACTATTTTATGTAATACTCAATATTTTCTCATATAATCTAAAAACAAATTCAAAATAATTTCAAATAAGTTGTGTTACAAATTTTTAATCGTTCCAATCACTTAATAAAAATTACGACAAAACAAAACTATTTATTTGTTAATTCCTGTTACAATGACTCTACACTTTATACTTTTATAAAAACGTGCCACTTTACTTGTGAATTACAAAAACTATTTTAAAAAATATCCCTTATTTAGTTACGGTTAAAACAAAAATATTCAACTTTAACAAGTTATGGTTTAGAAAAATTATCTCCTGTTTAGTTCCTTAAATTTATTCCCTTTTATAAAAACTTAAAATACCCCGTTCTTTAATTATTTAAATATTCCCTTTTCTTTAATTATGCTGATATCTTTTCTTTTTCTAATTATTAATATGCAATTGCTAGTTGCAATTAATAAACTGTATTCCTTTTTTTCAATTAATCCTTTTACTACAATTTCCAATTTTCCAATTTATCCGTTTTTTCCCAGTTACTACAATTTATTCCTTTTTTCACAATTTATCTTTTTTCTCAGTTACTACAATTTATTCCGTTTTTCACAATTAATAAAACTTATTTTTATTTCTTTTTCCCAGTTACTAAGATTTAACCCTTTATTTTCAAATACTAAATTTTCCACTTAATGCCTCTTTTTCCCAGTTTCTCAAATTTCTGCCCTTTCTCAAATTAAATGACCCCACACCTGACACCAAAATGTAACCCTACCCCGTATATAATACTATCTATATATGGTTGTAGTTACTTATTTTATGAGGGCGATTCTACAATCCCCTCAAACGAAGGTCCTTTAAGTGATCTGGATCACCTTGAGTCGGATGACCTAAGCTAATTGTGGAGGCTTATTTATCTATCAGGACTTATTACTTCATCTAATAATATTACATACATATATTAGGTTTTACTTACTTTTTGTGCTTTCTGCAGGCTGCTTTCTCTGCTTTGGACAATCACTTTATTTTAACGCGACGCGACCGTTAACTCTAAGTACATTCATTGTATTCATTTACACTTATTTTCTTTATTATTCAAACACTTATTCAATACAATTCTTAGTAACTTTATAATCTTTGAGGCGACTATGGCGACTGACTTAAACCGAACGACTCCCTGGGGCTGATCTGATGGAATGATCCCCTCTACTCCCTTGATCTAGGTTTATATAGCTTAAAAGTCTTTGTTTCAATATATGACCTCATTTAAACTATAGTCGTCATCATTTCTTTGAATATTCGTATTTGGTTTTACTATAAACATTATTTGAATCTGTACGTGCTTATGCACAAAGGAAGTTAATTAATATTTCTTTTAAAAGTTATTATAAATACTACATCATCAGTTTTAAATATAATACTAATAATATGTGTTGGTTATTGATAAAGCAGTACTTAATCTAAATAATGTTCGCGACAGCTAGGCGACTTAAACTATTAAAAATACTTTGTATATGAACCTTAACACTGGTTCCTAAATAGTTAGTTAAAATATATTAATAATTAATGAATCTATATGGGACTGTTACAATATGTTTATGATCTAATTTACTTGTATTACATTTTGTTTGTCAACATATTTTTGTTTCTGTTTCATTAATTGTTCTCGTGCCGTTCTTTGCATTTCCGTAAGGGTTTTTTAATACTGCTAAATAAGTAGGGTATGTTTCAATATGAGTGTCCCTATACACAGAAGTTGGAATATTAGCAATTTTACCAAAAATCTGTTCGTAAGGAGTTGTTGCTGAATGAGGCGTTGTATTATAGGAAAATGAAAGGTAAGGGATTAATTTTTCCCATTCTTAAGAGTTTTCAGAACAGTTTGTTTTAATAAAATCAGATAACGTTGCGTGCATTCCTTCTAGTGCTCCGTTCGTTTCTGGATGATATGCAGTTGTTTTAAGGTGTTTTACCTTTAACATTTTGCATAATTGTTTAATTTAATCATTATTAAATTCTGTACCTTGGTCGGTAAGTAAAGATTCGGGTAATCCGTAAATCAAAATAAAATTATTTACAAGACCATTGGCAACACTTGTAGCAGTTTTATCTTTTATAGGTATATCTACTGAATACTTAGTTAGGTCGTCTTGCATAGTTAATATATATTTGTTTTCAGTAACAGAGTCAAAATTTCTGTAAGGACCCACTAAATCTAATGCTAAACGTTCAAACGGTTTCCTACTAGTAGTGGCTATTTCTAAAGGTGCGTGCTTGAGTTGTCTGCTAAATTTAGTTTGACAATGTACACAGCTTTTTACATAATTTTCTACGTCTCTTCTCATAGTTTTCCAAATATAAAACACATTCTATGGATACCGGGATGTCCTGACTGTAGAGTTTATGGTATTCTTTTAAAATTTGCGGAATTTGTTCCGATGTAGGGTTAACAAATTCGTTAGAGCATATTGTAATTTTTACTTTAGTATTTGCAAATATATAATAAATCATAGATTTTACCTTAAAGCAGTGTAATTGATCACCGCAACCTAAAGGAGGTATTATGAAAGATTCACAATCATCTAAATTTAATAAAATTTGAAAATTTAATAATGTTTGAAATAAGTCTTCGTGAGATAGCTTTTGCCAGTGAAATGGTTTCTAGTTTAGTTATTAAATGATAAATTTCTTTACCGATAAATTGAGAGATAGTAACTCCGTATAATTCTGATTCGAAATTTCTTAAATCTTCATAATTAGAAATTTTGTTCTTTATATGTAGTGCTAAATCTGCAGACATTTCCATGTCTATGGAAACAGTGAGCTAAATTATCATTTACTTTAAAAAGATATTCTTTCTTTATGATGATATTACATTATGATGATTATATTATTATAATTAATAAGGTTGTTATTATACCGTATCATAAAATTCTTGTAAGTTTACTCTTCATGTAATGTTTCTATAGTCATTGGATCAGGGGATTTAAGAATATTTTTAGGTAATAAGTTTTCCTGTACTATATCAGGATTGTTTGGATTATCATCTTCATTTAATCTTCTATTTATGTCTCTTCTAATATCTTCTTTTTCTTTTTCAGTTAGAAATATATTAGGGGTTAGCTCTTTATTAATGCGAGATAAAGCATCTGCATTGGTATAAGTAATACCGGATTTATATTTAATTATTGTCTCTGTCCTTGTCCACTTTTATCAGAGATAGAACTATTATTTTTATAGCTATCAGGTGAACTAGGAGAACACTCTAGTTTGTAGGAATTCGAATTAGAAGTATTACGCTCATTATTAGAACCTTTTTAATTAGCAATATTTCGTACATTATTTAAACCTTTTTAATTAGCAATATTTCGTTCATTATGTGAAACTTTTTTAATTTTATTCCAATTATTAAACAACTTATTATTTATAGTTGATATTTGTGGTTCATTATTAGAATTATTTAATTTATATTCTGAACCGAATAATACTAATGTATTATTATTAAAATTTAACAAGGCATTTTCTTGTCTTGCTAAGAAAATTTATACCAAGTAATCCATCAAACGGTACATTCGTATTGTCTGGATAAGCAAATATCCGCGCCACTGTCAATTAATAATTCGAGATGTTGTTTCTCAATGTATGGGGTATAAAGCATGACATTAGGGATATTAGTTTTAGGAGATATATTATTTAGTTCTACATTTCGTAATCTGCCAGAGTAAACGAGACCTAAGGGTTGGTAGTTTATTTGCCCTGAGTTTGTTACCAGCTTCTTGTTTGTGCTTTTCTTTCCGTTTTAATTTGTAGCATTCATTAACTAAATGTCCAGTCTTTTTGCAATACTTTCATGTTTTTCTTCAATTATTTGAACTATTTGAATTGTCTGAGTTATTGGAAAATATTTTAATTTCTTTACTATCTGACGTAGTTGTGATTAGATTTATTTTTATTTTTTAATTTATAACAAGTGCTATTGTCGTGTGGCTTTGCCTTACAATGTGTTCATAATTTACTATTTTTATGATAGGATAATGCACCAGTCATGATTAAGGCTCTTTCTTCGTTAATAGCAATAGAGTAAGCCCCTTCTAAGGTCTTAATTCAGCTATTGACTCATTAGTATTCTATTTAATATTATTGGACAGATCATTCTTTAGTTCGGCTAGAGGTTTACGTGTACCGAATGAATCAATCAAATGATTAGTTAATTGCTCAAAACTATTAAATGTTAAATAAGTCGTTACTTGCAATTTAAAACACGTTTAGCCAGAATTTCATTTTCCCGCAAGCGTCTTTAGCGAAAATAAGATCTCTAATAAATTTATTAAGACATAATTCATTGCCGTCGTACTCTTTTACAAATCTAATGATTTCATTAAATGGGACTACTCCCGAAAAGAGTAAAAAAGATGTTAATGCTGTTGCCACGTTTGAAAGTGGTACTGATACATTTGGATCAGGCATTTTGCTTTTACTTCTGGTAATAATGGTATAAATTTTTGATAAAACTTTATAATAATTTAGGGATTATGGATTTATAAAATAAGGAATTATAAAAGGAATGTGAGTTAATATTACAACCGTGCAAATGAAACTTGATGCGAAATCCAAAATATCAAAATCACTTACATTAAGCGCATCATGTCGTAGTATCGGTGGTGTTCTAGAAGTAGTTGCTCTGGAGTGATCAGTTCCTGTCGCTTCTAGCTTTCTTGTCTGGGTTCTTTATAGTTGTAAAGGGTTGAAACCACACCGTAGGTTTTTCAGATGAATTTCCATGTCGTTGCCGCAGCTATCCCGACTTCTGACACCAAAAATAAGTCCTCTGTTACGTCAGGTTAATAACAGAGTTATATAAAGAACACAAGCTAGTTTATAACAATGATTATTTATTGAACATCTAAGTTTTATTTACAGTGCTAAAATAGACCGACATAGATTATGTAAGCCCAGAATATTAACTAACTAATATATAAAAATATATTAGCTTATATACTAATTATTTTATTAGATTGGAAACCAAAAGGTCATAGGTTGAGATTAGAGTAATCATATAATGGAACTAAGGAGGTAATAAAATATGTTATTGTTAAAAAGTAATAAACTAAGAAATAGATAAAAATAATATAACTATTAAATCTGAAATTAATACAAGTTTTAAGAAACAATAAATTAACAAAAAAGGGTGAAAGTTCATTATATTATACATACATTGATTATTATCATAAATCTATGTAGATATTAAGTCTATTTATTTGTGTGGCTATTAAGTCTAGAATTAATATAAATATTTAAAAATTAATAAATTAAGAGATAGATAAGATCCATAAGGTCCATCTTCATAATATAAGCTTGTTTCCAAATATAGCTTGTTCATAATCATAGATTTAATTTAATCCGTCGATATAACAATGATTTCAAAGGCCATACCCCTGTTAATTTTATAAAAATGGGGTGCTGTGTCATGTTGACTAGCAGCACAATTAGGATGATGTGGACTCTGACTCGATGAAATACCGCTCGTTGTATGTACGGAAATTTCATAAAGCGGGGTACACCGATATACTGCTGTATAAATACTTTTAAGTTTGAAGGCTATACACTTGTTAATTTTGTAATAATTGAAATTTCTGTTTTGTAAAATTTATAACGGTTCTTATCGTAAAATTGTATGCTGATTGCTAACCTGCAATTTATTTTTTTGTAGCACTTCCAGTTTTCGAGATATTAGCGTTTAAACGGTTAAATAATGGAAATATTTTAAAATGGTTTTCAGATTTTAAATCAGCCGGAAAGAGTACGTTAAAAAACATAATCAAAAGTTGAAAATAAAATATTTTAATTTTCAAAATCTTGCAAGTGGTTAACCTTCAATATTTGATAAAAAATTGATAGTCTCCTATTGTAAAATTTATAATAGTTCTTAACGTAAAATTTTATGCTGGTTTCAAACCTACATTTTATTTTTTTGTTGCACTTCCAGTTTTCGAGATATTAGCGTTTAAACAGTTAAATAATGGAAATATTTTAAAATTGTTTTCAGATTTCAAATCAGCGGGAAAAAGTAAGTTAAAAACATATTTATAAGTTGTAATTAAAATATTTTGATTATTTTTTTTTTTTAATTTTACAAAGGGTTAACCTTAATAATTTTATAGGCTATACATTTGTAAATTTTATAAAAAGAGTGTTTGTAGTGTGCACTGTTCGTGTGCTGTGTCATGTTGACTAGCAGCACAATTAGGTTGATGTGGACTCTGACTCGATGAAATACCGCTCGTTGTATGTACGGAAATTTCATAACGCCAAGTACACTGATGTACTGCATTATAAATACTTTTAAGTTTAAAGGCTATACACTTGTTAATTTTATAATAATTGAAATTTCTGTTTTGTAAAATTTATAACGGTTCTTATCGTAAAATTTTATGCTGATTTCAGACCTCTAATTTATTACTTAACTAGCTGACCGGCGAACTTCGTACCGCCTAACAGTCAATGAATGTCGTGTTACCTTTTAGCTGAACTAATTTAGGCTTTGATGAACGTAATACAATGATACAAAATAATATTTATTAATATAGATAGAAACATAAAAGTATTTTATTATGATGAATGATGATGAAAACATACAGAATGAGAATAAAAATTAAAAAAATAATAATAATTAAGTAATTCAAACTCATGTCAGAAAAAAATGATTGAAAACTATGTTGTGCAGATTGGAATACACTCGGATTAATTCAATAATGGGATTTTCATTCAAGCACCTTGTGGTAAACGACATTCTTTGTTTTTTGGTCAGGCGCAAGAACAAATAAAGCGGATGGTTTGCCGACACGTGAGCATGCCACGTACAATTGACCATGAGAAAAACATGCATTTTCTAGATTGAGGCCACAAATAGTCAAGGATTGGCCCTGTGATTTGTTGATCGTCATGGCGAAGGCAAGACGAATCGGGAATTGAATTCGTTTAAACTCAAATGGCATATCCGTTGGGATCATCGGAATCCTTGGAATAAGAACTTCCTCATCTTTAAATTTTCCTTTAAGTATCGACGCGTGAATCACATTGCTCATCAGTTTTTTTATCCATATTGCCCATGAAGTATATTTGCAATAATTTATGCTGTGCATCTTCTATAGGTTGCAATGATCCAATGCGATGGCAAATCTGTAAAGTCAAAGCCATAGTTATAGTTAGATTTACAAACACTTTTTTTTTTCAAATAATAACATGCCAAATACAGAAATCTAACAAACTACATTCCAGATTTTTTTTACAATCATAGAAAATATAGTTTTTAACGTAAATTACCTTAAATGTCGGATTATATCCGTGTTCTTCGATAATTTCCGCCCCAAATGAAGTCATTTGGAAACAGACATTGTATTTTTGAGTGTTCGCTAGAAAATGTCGTGATTCTAGTGTTTCGCCATAAAGCAGGGAGCACAATGGCTCTGGTGGCGGGACCAATGATGGCAATGTCACTTTACCACTAAGGCAGCACAAACCAGGCGTTTCACCAGCAAACCTCAATGCTCCACAATGCTGGCAAACAACGTCCATTGGACCAATGCAAACTAAACGATGCAAGCTGTAGTCGATGGTGCAATCATATAGAAACGCTGCTCGATTCAAATCAAAACTTGAACCATTTCTTCTTGCACTTCGAAGATTATTCCTCTGTTCATCTGTACGATAAGCTCGACGATTTCTCGTTTCTAACCTAGCCGTTTCACGGGCTACCTCTCTTTGCTCTTGGGTTTGAGAAGCACGAATTAAGGCCCTTCTTTGCTCCATACTAACGCGGCGCTCTTCTCGTGCAATTTCTCGTTCTTCATCAGATAATTTACTCGCGATATTCCGTTGCCTAATTGCATTACGGCTCCGCTGGGAAAGATTAGATCTTCTAGGACGCGGCATTGTTATTAATATTAATACTGAATGTGCACTCGCATAAAACCACAAAAAACCACTTTCGAAACATAGACAATAGCTCAAAAAGTATATAACCACTACATATGAATAGCTTATCAAGAAGAATTATAGATAACCTATAAAAAGACATTTACACTTTTGTTAACCTGTGCAATAAATCTTAGGTATTATTTTCTGAAATTAAAAATTAAATAATTAATAAATAATTTACACAAATTAATGTCTAAAACAAACAAATATAACAGTACCTTAACTTTCGACACATTTTACAAAAAATAAATTTCTGAACGCACACATGAATAGTTGTTACAGTATTTGACAGGATTGGACAACAAATGTTTGACATGAAATCAGCATTTATTGAAATGATTAAGTATTCATTACACATATCGAGTTTTCATTGTTTTTAAGATGTATTATGCTATTCGGGGCGGAGACAAATCCAACGAATCAATAACCATGAATATTGGTTCAGCAGATCTCGAGTTATAAGTGTTGTAACAAACCCGTCTTTGTTTTATATATTTTCATTGTTTTTAAGATGTATTATGCTATTCGGGGCGGAGACAAATCCAACGATTCAATAACCATGAATATTGGTTTAGCAGATCTCGAGTTATAAGTGTTGTAACAAACCCGTCTTTGTTTTATATATTTTCATTGTTTTTAAGATGTATTATGCTATTCGGGGCGGAGACAAATCCAACAAATCAATTACCATGAATATTGGTTCAGCAGATCTCGAGTTATAAGTGTTGTAACAAACCCGTCTTTCTTTTATATATTAAGATGAATGCAAGTTTAAAAATTATTTTGTTTATTTAGGTTTGAATGTTTATAGTCTGCTTGTATACTAAATTTCATTGTTGTAATTTTAGACTCTAAACCAAGTGGACCTTAGCATTGATGTACTGCGATCTATAATGATAAGCATATATCGCAGGCGGCCTCTGAATGCTAGTGCTCCTGTGATCGACCTTTTCTGTTATTACCCATTAGCTGTTATTATTTTTTGTATTTCTACTATTCGATTTATAAATATGAAAACCTCTACGTTATTTTAAACCTGTGTGTGGTACACCCTGTTGTTTTCCCCGATCTACCATTCACAAGTATTTCTGCATTTTTATTTTAAATTTCAGGTGTATTATTTTTTAAAAATTCGTATTAAATATAAATTATACGTGACATTATAATGACTGTGTTTCCGCGGACGAGCGCCGTATTTCCTAGGTTAGTTGTTACAGAATTAAATACATTATGCGCTCTCTAATTCAAAATGTTATGAGGCAGCAGTGCTGTACTATCAACATAATAAGAAGCTGTCTGTGACGAAACTAGCATAAAAAAAAAGCAGACATTAAATAAAAGAATAAATATTTTGATGGAGATAATTTTGAGATAAATATTTCACTGACGATCTCCTACTATGTTGATAGTTCCTGTAGTGGCAAACCCTGGTGACCTGCCTGAATGAGTTTTTTGATAATGTAAATAGTAGATAAGTTATAGGGATCCTGGGCCAACCGGAAGGATGACACCTTGTTATCTTGTCATTATCTTGTCATTATCTTGTCATTGTTATCAGTTGTGGTTATCTTGTCATTATCTTGTCATGTAGGTCAAGGTCACAGGGTTCAAGGTCACCATCCAGGGGTGGGGTTAAGGGTTGTTGTTGAAGGGTGGTTGTTGTCAGGGGTGGTCAAGGGTGGGTGGTGTTGTCAGGGTGGTGGTCAAGGGGGTTGTTCAGGTGTGTGGGGTAGGTCAGTTATCAGCAGCAGCAGCAGCAGGTGTGTGTGTGTCAGGTGTATGGGTGGGGTAGGTGTCTGTCTGTCTGTGTGTGGTAGGTGTCGGTGTGGGGTTGGTCAGAGGGTTGTGTCGTGGGGGGGTCAGGTGTGTGTGTGTGTGTGTGTGTGTAAAAAAGTGTGTATTACGAATTGTTTACTAACATTTTGACAACTACTGGTTGTTTGGTTGAAATGAAAGAATTTTTTATTAACATGTAAATATTGTGCCACCTAGGATGGCTTAGTTGGTTAAGTTGTGTTAAAAAAAATATTCTATAACACCCTATTCGCGCTTCGAGTTCGATTCTCGTGAGAACAACATAAAAGGTAAAATTTCTCGCGAACAACATAGAACGGTATAAATCACACAGGTAAAAAAAAAAAATAAAAACAATGCAGAATTGAACAACATAGAACGGAATAAATCATAGGTAAAAATAAAAACATATAATTTGAAATAAAACACTTTTTTGTTGTTAAAAAAAACTAGGATAATTTTTGTTTTATTGTAAATATTAAAAAAAAAAAAATACATTATATATATATATATATGATTAGAAAAAAGGACTATAAAAAATCTGATAAGAAAACCACCACACACATACACACACACACATCAATGAAAAAAATATTATTATATTAACTTAACGTACAAATGAAAAATGGGTATTAGTTCCAGTTTGTCTGATGATGTGTAGTTTTAGATTTCCTTCACGTGCTTCTTCGTTTAATCTAGGTAGGTCTTTGTCCCCCATTAATTTCTTAAAGCGTTGATTCAGGAAAATATAGAAATCTTCAAGTTCCATCATTACTCCTTTTTTTCCATAACGGCCATCGTTTGGTTGGAAATTTAGAATTTTGTAATAGGATCCGGCTTCCAGGCTTGATAGAACCCTTACTTCCTTTTGTACAGCGAGATTATTTAATTTTTCCAAAAGATCCATATATTTTTCCAAAAGATCCATATTTTTTTTCTTCTAGTCCCAACGATCAATTACTTTTAGCGGTAAACAATGTACTAATTAATAGATCATTGTTAACATGAACTTATATATACATTTTTCAACCCCCTCCACTTCTTTATAATTTTTTTCCTTGGTAACAAAAAAAAATTGTACAAGCCCCCCACCCCCCTCCCCTTCCTGTGACAATTATATACCGGAAACATAGATTATTTTTGTGGTTTACGTCAATTAAAAACTATTTTTTGTGTGTGGGCGTGTGGTTTAAAGTTGTTTTTTTTTGTTAAACAATGGAAATTTCCACTGGAAACATATATTTTTTTGCGGTTTATACCAATTAAAAATTAAATAAAAACGGTATCTTATCAACACATTTCTTTGTGTGGTTTAAAGTTGTTTTTTTTGGTTTTTTTTGGTTTTTTTTTTGTTAAACAAACGCCAACAACGACTACAACAACAACAACAACAACTACAATGGCAATATGAAGGTTCTAATGCACGACAACGACAAAGACAGCGGCAATATGCAACTGCTGTAGCTGCATATACTGCGTCTTCAAGAGCTAGAACTTTCGTTCCAAGAGCAAGGTTTCATATACCCTCTCCAACGTTGATTACAGTTGAGGCACCTAGAAACATAGTTGGGCACCCGTACATACCCAATATTGCATTGACCGGTACAGACAATAAAATGCCACTTCAGCAGGTGACAAAGCTAACGGACGCATTCATTGAAAGAATAGCCGATCACACTTCGTATTGGGGTCGTCGTTTCTTTATCCCGGCACCACCATTGTTTCTAGGTGATATGTTTATCACCTATCACCGTTATTATAACGGTGAGGGCAAATATTCACCTGAAATTCACAAGCGTCTAGGGCGAGATTGATTAAAAAAAGGTATGCTATATTATAAAAAAAAATTTCCCTTACATATTTAACATATATATGAAACTTAAATCTTTTTCTTTTTGTTGCAGGAGGTGTTTTTTTGTCTTATATATTTTATTTTATCTTTTTAATTATGTTTATGTTTAATAGTTTTATTTTATCTTTCAATTATGTATATTAGTTTTATTTTATCTTTCAATTATGTTTATGTATAATAATAATAATAATAATAATAATAATAATAATTTTGTTGTTTTTTTTTTATATATATACTCATAATTATTAAATTGAAAATCAAAGATACAATGTCAGTCGATAAGTTTGGTCGATATTATTATGAATCTAATAAATATGGTGAAGGGAAAATATGTCATGGTCTGCCTGGCATTGGATTTGTTTTAACGGATGATAATAATTATGATATGGAATCGAGGCGATTAGTGAATTTAAGTGAACCGAGTGATGAAAATGATGCAACTGCAAAAAAATATGTTGATGGAATAATAGAGAACAAAGTAGTGGTTAAAGTAGAGGGTTTAATACAGAATTTTTCTAGTGCACATCTGACAAAACTTGAGGGTTTTATAAATAGTAATTTAAATGAACAAAATACAAGAAATGCTAAATTTAATAATGATATTGTCATATTAAATAGCAAATTAAATAATAGTACAGCGGCTTTAGATAATAAAATTAAACAGATAGTTGATGTTATACCGGTAATTATAGATTCAAAAATATCTGGAGCTATAAATAACAAACTTAAAACGGACCTTGATAAAATAATAGAGAAAGCTGTAACAAAATATGTTTCAGACCAAGTTAGTGCAATTGATAATAAAATTATAAAGGACCGACAAATGAATTGACATATTTGAGAAAGCTGTAACAAAATTAATTTTTGGATAAAATTGAAAAATAAAAACACATAAGTTCGATAATGTTAATTTTTTTTTATTAATTAATTATGCATAAGTTAGATAATATTAATTAATTTTTTACTTGAATTAGATGTAAATGTGAATCTGAAAAAAATAAACATATCAGTACTTGATATTATTTATATATAATATTTTTTTTAATTCAACATATACCTAAATATCTATGTCCGTTTCATATCCATCATCGTCATACATTAGGGGTGGTACAATTTCTGCTGCAACATTCGTATGTTCAAGATATACACTATTGGCATAACAATGTCCATTTCGCACATGAAATTTATAATACCCATAAGCATTACCATTCTCCTCATAATATATGCGCACAGTAAAATATGATAAAATAGGGTCAATATTTAGTACATTTAGTAGGACGACACCACTAGCTAGATTATTTAACTTAATAAGACACCCCATACGTCCATTATGATATCTTAAACCATATATATATGGTTCATTAATTGTTGTTGCACTAATAATAATTAATGGTTTTAACTCAACACTTATAAAACGTATGCGTCCACTGCGTCCAGACATTGTTATTTTTTTAATGTGTGTTTCAACGAAATATGTACACAGTAAAATTATCAGTTCCTGTTGTACCCCACTAGTCCCTCACCATCACTCCCCCCTCCTTAACATTAGATGTTTAAGTTTTTTTGTTTTTTTACACCAGTTGTCTATATATATACATATACATATATACATATATATTGGGTAGAAAATCTAAAACATAAATTAGTTATAATACTACTTTCACACAAATCGTTTGAAAAAATTAAAAATGCCACCACAATGGGAAGATATTTGTACAGCATTCAAAATGCGTGTATTTTGTGGAAAATTAGTAAATGTGAAACATATAGTTGATCCACTAATATTTATGGAACAGTGCAAAGTTCCACTAATGAATAAAATTGTTGGTTTCTTGTCATCTAATAATCATGTGTTTAAAATTCAGTGTCAACTAGTGTGTGAATATTTTGTTCATAAGAATGGCGAAGAGATTATTAGTACAATAGCGCATAATACTAAGATGATTTCTTTAACACTAAGTGATAATCCAAATGTATGGTTTAGTGAAAATATTATTTCAAGTATAAAGGTGCGATTAGATGAATTTCAAGAGCGTGATAGCGGGAAGTCATTAAATAGTGTACTATACCTGCAGGTGAACATTAATAAACATAATCCGTTGCATGGAAGTTCCTATCTTCCATTACCACCATCTATAAGTTTTAAAAAAGCTGTGATAAATGTTCAAAATATGGACGACAGGTGTTTTTTGTGGGCTATTATTTCGGCGTTGTATCCATCTAAGAATCATCCTGAAAGAGTTTCAAATTATAAAAAAATCAATCAAAATGAAGTATTCAACCTAAATAATGTAGTATTTCCAATGCAATTGAATAATATATCTAAATTCGAATTACAAAATAATATTTCAGTTAATGTCTATGGTCTAGAATTAAATAATAAGCATGTTTGGAATGTAATTGGGCCATTGCATTACACAAAATATAAAAATGTATATAATAAACATGTTAATTTATTATATATAAAGAGTGGTAATAAGGGGCACTATTGTTGGATAACGGATTTAGGTAAACTTATAGGAGGTCAACTTTCTAAGGCAAATGTTAAGAAACATATTTGCGATCGCTGTTTACAATATTTCTATAATGCAAATAAGTTTCAGTGCCATATAGAGGATTGTAATAAAGTTGATAATGCGGTTAAAATTGAAATGCCTGTGGGAGATGAAAAGTGGTTAAAATTTAAAAACTATATGAGAAAGGAGAAACACCCTTTTGTTATTTATGCAGACTTTGAATGTTTAACCCTACCCATTGATACTTGTGCACAAGATTCTAGTAGATCATACAGTAATAACTACCAAAAACACATTCCGTGTGCCGCTGGCATTCAATTGGTGTGCTCATATGATAATACAATATCATTTTTCCGGTCATATTGCGGTAAAGATGTTATAAATTGGTTTTTACAACAACTCAAAATAATTATAAAAGATATTGAGGTACTTTATGCAAATATCAAACCTATACAAATGACGGATGTCGATTGGTTGGATTTTAATAATTCCATTACCTGTCACATATGTGAAAAACATTTTAACTTAGCAGATGACAATTTTAAAAAAGTGCGCGATCATTGTCACTTATCTGGTCAATACCGTGGCAGTGCACATTATACATGTAATTTAAATTATCAACAACCAAATTATATTCCTGTTTTTTTCCATTGCTTAAGCGGCTATGATAGTCATCTTTTTATACGTGATTTGGGAATAGATGACGGGCAAATTGATATTATACCTTTAAATGAGCAAAAATATATATCATTTAGTAAGACAATTGGTAAATTTAAATTGCGATTTTTAGACTCGTTTAAGTTCATGAACGGGAGCCTAGAAAAACTAGCTAGTTATATGGATGTATCAAATTTTACATTATTGAGAAAATGTTTTCCCTCACCAAACGATGATGATAAATTTAATTTAATGATTAAAAAAGGTATTTTTCCTTATGACTACTTTAATTCATGGGATTCCTTTTGTGAAATTAATTTACCATTAAAAGAAAATTTCTATTCCAAGTTAAAAGATGAACATATTTCCAGTGCTGATTATAACCATGCCAAAGATGTATGGCAAAAGTTTAAAATACAAAATCTTGGTGAATACATGATGCTTTATTTGAAATCGGATGTACTGTTGTTAAGCGACATTTTTGAGAATTTCAGAAATGTTTGCTTAAAATCATATTCATTGGATCCCGTACATTATTTTACAGTGTCAGGATACA
This sequence comes from Panorpa germanica, assembly GCA_963678705.1. Lineage (NCBI taxonomy): Eukaryota > Metazoa > Arthropoda > Insecta > Mecoptera > Panorpidae > Panorpa > Panorpa germanica. The sequence goes on from OY783210.1 coordinate 6,965,690, forward strand.
CCTGGGATTGTATGCTAAAGATAACCAATATAAGGCTAGAGCTGTTAACCGATATTGATATGCTGTTATTTTTTGAGCGTGGCATTAGAGGTGGTATTACCCAGGCTATAAAACGTTATTCATGTGCGAATAACCCATATCTGTCTAATTTTGATGCGAATAAGCCAGAAAAATATATAATGTACTATGATGCATGTAATTTGTATGGCTGGGCTATGACGCAATGTTTACCATATGGTAATTTCCGGTGGTTAACAAGTTCTGAAATAGAACAGCTTGATATATTAGCTATTTTAGATAATGATTCCAATGGGTATGTGTTTGAAGTAGATTTGGAATACCCTAGGGAGTTACATGATATGCACAAAGATTTTTCATTATGCACAGAGAAAATGAACTAATAAAACCCGGAATACCCGGAACTAATAAAAGCAATATAAAACTTATGACTACCTTAACTAATAAATATAAGTATATAATTCATTCAATGAACTTAAAACAATGTGTTACTTTGGGATTAAGAATTATTAAAATTCATAGGGCTATAGTATTTTCACAATCATTTTATCTAAAAAAATATATCGATTTAAATACGGATTTTAGGAAATTATCCAAAAATGATTTTGATAAAAAATTTTATAAGTTAATGAATTGCGCCATTTTTGGCAAATCGATGGAAAATATTAGAAAATATAGAAATATCAAATTGTGCACTAGGTGGGAGGGTCGATGTGGAGCACAGAATTTGATTTGTAGACCCAATTTTAAGAAACTAAGTATTTTTGCGGAAAATCTTATATCTGTTGAATTGAATAAATCATCAATTAAATTTAATAAACCCATATATATTGGAATGTGTATTTTAGACATTTCCAAACACTTAATGTATGACTTTTACTACAATTATATACAGAAGACAAATAAAGAGGTTACACTGATGTATATGGATACGGATTCTATGATTTTGGAAATAATCAATCAAAATCCATATGAACAAATGAAACGGGATATTGCAAAATTTGATACATCTGATTATGCACTAGATAACATATTCAATATACCGCAAGCAAATAAAAAGGTTGTTGGCCTAATGAAGGATGAGGCGAATGGTAAAATCATAAAGGAATTTATTGCTTTGCGTGCTAAAATGTATAGCATCAAAATTGAGGGTGTAAATAAACCAAGGCCAAGGCAAAGGGTTTATCAAATGTTGTTGTAGGTCGCCTTTCTTTTGATGATTACAAGGACTCACTATTCAATAATAATTTAAATTATAAATGCCAAAATGCAATTAGGTCTAAGGACCATAACTTATACACAATAGAGCAAAACAAACTAGTCTTAAGTGCTAATGATGACAAAAGGTTTATATTAGTTAATAAGATAAATACATTGCCATATGGCCATTATAGAATAAATGATCTGATAAATGAGTGATATATATATATATATATATATGTGAAATAAAAAGAAATATATTTAATTTAAATCTGTTTTATTTATCCATGAATTATGTTTATTTTCAAAACCCAACCATTTTACAAATACTTTATTTTTATTTGTTTTTAAAATCTTCTCCACCAAATATACATCAGTATATTTTGCTTTTTGCAATTCCTTTTCATAAAAGCCCCCCTCAATATTTTGGCCGGTTGTGTCCTCCAATTTTAGGTTACCGGATTTGTTCTACACACCTTTTTAATAATAAATATTTCTGTTGACCAATTTGGTTCATAGCCTTTGCTAAAGAGACTCTTCACTTTGCTAATGCGTACAGAATCACCAATACGATATTTTGATATTCCTGCAATTTTAATGTGATTATAAATAGTGTTAAGTAATTTTTTTTCGACTTTTTTCGATGTCACATCAATTGGTTTCATTTTTATTGTAGAATGTTTTGTATTATTATAAGTTTGTAATAAGTCCTCTAATATATTTATCCATTTATGTGATCCTTGATAGCTAAATTTTTTCCACATATTAGTTTTCAGGGTCCTGTTAAATCTTTCGCATACACTGGCCTTCATTATTGAATATGTAGAATAATGTTTTATATTATATTTTTTCATAATTTTATTAAAAGTTGCATTATAAAATTCCTTTCCATTGTCTGTTTGCAAAAATTTCGGTATACGGCCTCCATCCAAGATATTAATAAAAGCATTTGTAACATCATTACCAGTTTTTGTTTTTATGGCTTTAGCCCATGCATATTTTGAGAAAACATCTATTACGGTAAGCATATATTTATAACCTTTATTTTCAGATGCATAAGGTATCATTTCAACCAAATCACATTGCCATAGGTCATCAATACCTTTTGTTATTACTCGTCTACGTGCATATTTTTTATACGCTGGTTTATGGATTTCTTCAACTATTTGTAATTTTATATCCTTTTTTTTATTATTATTGGTCATTATTGATATTTATTTATTCAATTATATGTGATTCTCTTAACTCTTCAATGATAGATATAATTTCATTATCATGACCTGTATGACCAGCCTGTTTTGAGCCTAATAATAATCTTAAACGTTCAACTAATTCATTAGCATCATTCCAATAAATATACTCATTATTTTTATTCGATACTATTTTATGTGATGGTGATATTAATCCTTCACCTTTTGTTTTTAAATTAAGGGCTGGTTTAATTATCTGTACGTATTTCCATCCCGCATTACCACTTATTTGACCATTAGGATCATAATTACGTCTATATGCGTTTGTATCTTTAATGATATTGATAAAATTTTCCTTATCTTCTTCCGTATAACCTAGTGGTTTTTTCAATTGTAATAGTTGATATAGGCCTTCTGTTCCAGCATACAATTTACTATTAATGACTATATTATTATTTTCGATTGTTATTGGCGTTTTACCAATAAAGAATTTATTGTCACCACCTATAGTAATTCCATATATTTTATCTTCAATAGGTTGATTTATTAAATATCTAAATGCGATATCACCAATGGACTTAACACTATTGGCATCAACTAAATGTGGTTCATTATTTTTATATGATGACAACTTCTTATCATCATATTCATCATCATCATCAATATTTTCTTTTTTTTGTATTGTTGCATTTTTTTTATTTTTTTTTAATGCATTATGTTGTGATTTTATCTCTACAAGTGGTTCTGTTATAGGTTTAAATATTTTTTCCAAATCTTTTTGCTCTTCATAATCACTATATTTTAGAGCTTTATATTTTGAACGAATTATTTTACTCTTTGCAATAATATCTTTTAATATGTCATTATTATTATTAAACATATTTTCGAGTTGTTTTCTTTTTGTATATATATATATATATATATATATATATATATATATATATATATATATATATATATATATATATATATATATATATATATATATGTAAGCAGATAGCTAGACAAAAGTTATCATTCAACTAAACGATTTACTACTAAATATTCTATTATATATATAATTACAGTTTCAAGAAATTATCAAATCCATTTCTATATCGTCCGTTAGCGATATCGCTATCCTTATCAATGACCACATATCCATATTTATTTTTCCAACATTCTGAACAGAACTCTTTAAAGGTTAAAAATGACATATCTGTATTTACATGATCATTATAAATATGCTTAAGATTCATTTCGTCCATTTTAAATAATATTATAAAATTTGCATTATCTCTGATTAAATGTTTTGGTATATGGGCATAGGTTTGACAAAGATAAAAGGAATCAACTAGGGAATGACGTCCCATTGAGAAATAATTACGCATACAATCTTGTTTATCAGTAATTACATCATCAAAGATAAATACAGAATTTGGTTTTGCATCATTGGGCTTAATAATATCAATGTTACTGTCATAACAAAAATAGCCTATTTCTTTCACATGTGATAACACTTTTTTTAAAAAAATATATTTTGGTTGATATAATGATTTGGAATAGAGATATATATTTCTAAATTTTAAGCCATTTTTTTCAAATAAAAGAGCAAACATGATATTAGTTTTTCCAGAATTCGATGGCCCACATATAATACATCTTATACTATTTGGTAGTAAATCACCATGTTTTTTCACTTTCTTTTTTTTATCATTTTCATCTAAATTATCTAGATTTGCAATATGTAAATGTTTTTTTTGCTTTATAAATTTCATTGTATATATATGCACGTGTTACTTATATATTACATCATTTAATGCTTAGACACCATTGATCATATACCATGGGGAGGGCTTATTAAATAGGGCCATAAATTCATTGCCTATAGAATTACATATGCCCGGTTATAATTTTTGTGGTCCAGGAACAAAGTTAAAAAAACGTCTGTTACGCGGTGACAATGGAATTAATGATTTAGATAATGCATGTAAAGAGCATGATATTTCTTATTCTAAATCGAAAAGTGATTTAAAGTTAAGACATCACGCGGACAAGATATTGCAGGAAAAAGCTTGGTCAAGAGTTGTATCCAAAGACGCCTCTATTAAGGAAAAAGCGGCTGCTTGGGCAGTTACTAATGCAATGAAAATCAAACAGAAGTTAGGTATGGGCATCAAGAGAAAAAACAAGAAAATTAACATGAAATTGGAAACAAATCATAATACGTTTAGGAAGGCTATAAGAAGCGCTAGTGCGGCAATAAAAAAATCGAAAATAAAAAATACAAGTACTGCAATAAAAGTTGCATTGAAAGCTGCAAAAAAAATCATTAAAGGAAAAAAACCGAATATTAAGTCACGAATTATACCAATTCCTAAAACAGGTGGAATTCTTCCCTTTCTAATACCATTATTTGCGGGATTATCAGCCGCGGGGGCCCTAGCGGGTGGTGCTGCTGGCATAACAAAGGCTGTTACAAGCGCTAATGCGGCAAAGAAAAAATTACATGAATCAGAGAGACATAATAAGATGATGGAGGCCATCGCATTGGGTAAAAAGGATGGTAAAGGTCTTTACTTAAAACCTTATAGAAAAGGTTTGGGCCTTTACTTATCACCACCACCGACAACAAAAAACTATTAAAAATATCAGTTAAAGATTTACCTAAGAGGGCTTTAACTGATATTGACTTAAATAAATATGCAAAAAAAATCCCCTATTTTAGAGGTATTTTCATGCGTAATTCATTACCAAAGCATCCATATGAAAATGAATGTGCCATAATAAATTTAGATAATAAAACGGGTCCTGGAACGCATTGGGTTGCATACAGAAAATTCAAATCGAATATTGAATATTTCGATAGTTTTGGTAACCTGGGGCCACCTAAGGAATTGCTCGAATATTTTCTACAAAGAAATTTAAATAAAAACAAAATAATTTATAATTATAAAAAATTTCAAAATTATAATACATATAATTGTGGACATTTATGCCTAAAGTTTTTAATAAATACTATGAAATAAGATTCTTTTTATTCATTATCAATTATGTCCTCGACCTTCACACTTAGTGGTAATACATCCATATTAAGCACAAATTATTTTCCACCCATTGAATTGGATAGGAAATTTGAATATGTACTCGGATTAGTTGATTTACAAACATATAATTCAATACCGAATGTCCATGAGAAAAATAATCGATTTTATTACAATGATGAAGTTCTAATAATACCTGAAGGCTCCTATGAAATTGATGACATATATAAGTATATAAATAACACAATAAGTAAGAACAAGTCACTTAAATATTTTCTTACTATAAATGCCAATAATAATACGCTTAAATGTGAAATAATAAGTTCGTTGGTGATAAATTTTGAAAAGGAAAATAATATTGGTTCACTATTGGGTTTCAAAAAGAAAATATTGCAACCATATACAAATCATATATCCGATTTGCCCATAGATATTTTGGGTGTAAGTTCAATACAAATTGATTGTAATATTATAAGAAATTCTTATAGAAATAACCAACTAATACATATAATACATCAATTCTTTCCTGTTGTGCCGCCTGGTTATAAAATAGTGGAAATACCCTCCAATGTAATATATTTACCCGTAAATGTTTATACAATCAATAACATAACATTGAAACTGATTGATCAAAACGATAAGTTAATTAATTTTAGAGGTGAAAATATTACAATAAGACTGGAATTAAAGAAAATATCAAAAAATGGGTATTGATTTCAATATAAATACTACAACAAACATAAACAGAATTAGTACGCTGCCTGTGGAGGATCAAGCCACATGTAAAAAAAAAAGAAGAATAATTAAAAAAAATAATAATAAACTATCGGTTATTAATAAGCAATTTTTAATTGCACAAGGATTTAAATTGAAGAAAAAATAGAAAAAAATCATGAGTAATATTTTAAATATTAATCAAAAAGCCACATTTGATAATACAATTAAACGTGTGGAATGGCATAATTATATCCCATATGCGGCCACAAGCTATGATAACAATGATGAGATAAGAATTCCAATTCATTTTCAAGATATTTATACGTCACCATGGGATAGTTATATAACCATTGAGCTAATTTGTTAACAAAAGACGGTGCTGCACTTCAATCGCATAACGCCAAATTATGCAACAATGGATTCGCATTTTTGTTTGATGAAATAAGATATGAATTGTTTGGAATTGAAGTTGATAAAGTTAAAAATGTAGGCATTACAACCACAATGAAGGGCTATGCTTCTTTAAATAGCACTGATAAGATTGGATATGCAATCGCTGGATGGGATAATAGTGCTTCAATTATAGATAAAAAAGGTTATTTCAGTGCATCTATACCATTGAAATTGCTCTTAGGCTTTGCAGAGGATTATAAATTTATGATAGTAAATGCTAAACAAGAACTAGTATTGATAAGATCTAGAAGTGATGCTAATGTTTACATATCTGAAACAGAATACAAAATTAATATAGCTAAGATTCAATGGCGTATAAAACATATACTTCCAAGTGATGAGGAAAGATTAGTATTATTAAATAAATTAAATAAAATGGATCCGATTGAAATATCGTTTAGAAGCTGGGACCTTTATGAATATCCTTTATGCTGCCAAATACTGATAAGCAATTGTGGACAATTAAAACAACAACCCAATTGGAGAAACCGCGTTATATTATTTTAGCATTTCAAACAAAAAGACATAATTTGCATAATGCAAATACAAGTGCATTTGATCATTGTAATATAAGAAATGTAAAATTACATTTGAATTCAGAATATTATCCATATGAAAGTTTAAATATTAATTTTAGCAAAAATCAATACAATATTTTATATGAAATGTATCTACAATTTTCAACTTCATATTATCATAATAATAAATATAATCCATTTTTAACGTGGTCAGACTTTAAAAATACGGCACCATTAATAGTAATTGATTGTTCTAAACAAGATGATGCATTAAAACATGGAACTGTTGATATCAAATTAGAATTTGAATCTTCGGAAAACTTTCCACCGGATACTACTGCATTATGTCTTTGTCTTCACGATAAAGTATTAGAATATATTCCCTTGTCTGGAATAGTTAGACCCACTTATAAATAGCATTGATTGTTTTTTAATATAGATTAGTATAACTTTGCTATTGCAAGAATGATGTTCTCCCGTTATATTATTATTATTTTATTTTTAAATGTATTCTTATATAGTCAGGAGTTAGATATTAAGCAATATTTATATGAATATGGCTATTTAGAATTTAATAATGAGAGTGAATTGCAATTAATTGGACCGGATAATATTAAATATTTGCAGGCATTAGCTTTATTTCAAGAAAATTTTAACATAAATAAAGATGATAATGCATTGAATGAAACTATAGCACTAATGAAGGCTCCAAGGTGCGGTGTATCAAATAGTGCAATGTTAAATCATGCTTATAAACTAAAATGGGATAATCATAATATCACATGGCATTTCCATCGAGCACCACCGAAACTATTACAACTCGCTCAATTAGCCTTTGATGTATGGTCTGAACATGCAAATATTAAATTTATACATAATTTTACTAATGTCAATATTCTATTAAGTTTTGGCACTAGGCGACATAATAATTTTCAACATTACAAACAAAGAAGTAAATGTAGTGCAATTTTCGATGGTCCTGGAGGCATTATAGCGCATGCTGATTTCCCTGAAAAAAATAACCTGTACAAAGAAATACATATAGATAATGATGAAACATGGAATATAGAAATAAAGCCAAATGAAGAGAAATTAAATTTATTACATGTATTGATTCATGAAATTGGTCATTCTATTGGTTTTCATCATACTCAAAATACCAATTCAATTATGTATCCAATTTATTCATATAGAAATGTTAGTTCAGAATTAGTATTAGATGAGGAAGATATAAACTCAATTAGTTCACTATATGGTAAAAAAAAAATTAAACGGATATCAAATAATAGACCGCAAGAAACGACCACAGAAGAAGTGAGTACAGAATCTATTGCGGTTACAACAATATCAACCACAACACACTCTAAAAATAAACCAAATATATATCCAGATTTATGCAAAGTGAATAACTTAAATACATTTTTAAACATTAATGATATGCTCTATGTATTTTATAAAAGATATGTTTGGATCAAAGAACTTAATAATGAAAAATATAGTTCCGAACCTTTTCTGATCACCGATTCCCAGTAAACAATTTGGTGAAGTGTCCTATTTGGTGAAGTTCGAGTCACTCGTACAATTCTATTCTAACGCTTTACAAGTTCTCTACCTGTCACAGATTTTGTGTTAGTTTTTCATAATAATATTCTTTCTTTTTCCAACATCATTCATTAAGTATTTCTGTTTCTTTCCCACATGGGTATATTTTTATTATCCGGTCATAAATCATAAACCTACTCCGCTTTTAATTCAGCAGTGAACCGTCGTTGCAATGCCTGTAGCTCATAAAAAGGACCTTTCCTTTGAACGACTGAATAGAAAACGAACACGTTCCAGACAAAAAATTCATGATACGTAATAGAAATTAAGTAGAATTTACTCCAAAATGTTTACTGGGTTGGCTAAAATTTTTACCTGAAAACTTTACAGAGATAACGGCCATTTATACACGGCCCAATGGAAATATTGTAATAATTATAGAAGCAGAAACATATAATATAAAATTTCCATCTTTACAATTAGATAACATTGTAAAACCATATTCAAATAATATAAAAAATATACAGGGTATTGTTCACACAAATACCGGAAACACTTATCTGTTTTACGATAACACATACTACTTAACAATATCTGAATGTGAATATAGAACAATTGAATACGGTAGAATTGATAAAAAATTTATAGGTATACCATCTAATATTGATGGTGTATTCAAATATACAAATGGTAGAATATATTTTTTTTAAAATAATAATATCTATTATGAATATAATGAGTTTACAAATGCTATTGAAAAAGCCGGTCAATTTAGTCCTTCAATCTTTAATATAAATTGTCCAAACATATCAATTTTACAACAATTACAAAATTTATTATCAAAATTAGCCGGTTATAATTTTATTAATTAGGAGAAATAAAACAAAATTGTATTTTATTATACATATATATATATTAATAAAAAAAAGATAATACATGAAATTATTGTGTTTTATTTACATCATAAAATAATATATCTTGTTGTACAAAATTTGAATAATAAAAAAGCATTTCCATATAAGCTAAATTTAGCAGTGTATTTGCTCCATCATCTTCATTTATAGATTTATTTATAAAATCAAATGATTTTTCATTTGATAATACTGCTAGTCTCATTATTTTTAAATAATATTCATTAAAATTTAAACTACTTAAATGATTTATATGTCTGTTTAACATAGTGTTTATTTTTAAAATACATATAAAAATTTTCTTATTAAAACAAAATTCATTATTCATCCATGATATCATTAAATTCCTTTTATCTTTAATTAGACACGAATGAAATTCATATACAAATAATTGATTATTTTCATATATATCCTTATGTTCTTTATCAAAATAATAATTATGAAGTGTACTCCTATTTGATATAAAGAAATTTGTCCATTCATTTATATCAAATATTATACCACATTTTTTACCTATCAATCTTACAACAACAATAAGATTGCATGGATTAAGTCCAACACATAAAAATTTTGTTTTATTTATAGCATATCTGTATTCCAATATTAATCTATGTTTAGATTTTAACATCATTTTTTCCATTTTCTATACAATAATTTATGAGATTATAAATTAATTTTTTTCTTTCATTTGACATGTGAAGCAGCAGCAATTATCACTTTCAAAGCATTGCATCATCCATTGCAAAGATTTTCGGAGTCTAACTTTTTTTATTGTTATATTATTATTATTATTTTTGGAAATAAATGGCATCCCATATGTTGTAGTAACACTAATTAGTATTGGTCTTATACGCTTCTTTTTATTGAATATTTCATCATCAGACGACATCTTAATGAATCAAAGTTGTTGCTATTCTTCTTGGCTAGAAACTATAAAATAATGAATATGCTAATTGGTGGGGGGGTGTAGCTTATCGTCTAAGGGGTGGGGGGGAGAAATAGAATATTTTAATATAAATAGTAAGCATTTCTTTTAAAAAAATTAAATAATCGTTAACATGTCAACTAATAATAACAATAATAACATGTTCAGTGAAGGTGATAGACTTTATACATTTAATACTTGGCCATATGGGCCCATTGATAAACATAAATTAGCTCACGAAGGTTTTTTTTATCTACAAATTAATAAATGTGTAAGATGTGCATTTTGTAATTTGGAATTAAAACATGTTGATGATGAACAAAATTATAGCATATTACATCAACGATGGGCACCAAATTGTCCATTATTAAGAGGGAAAAAAAATATTGGAAATAAACCAATTATTAAGCCTGAAAACCAATTAAATACTGTGGTATATACAAATGGTCCAGAACATTTGGAATATGGAACCGTGGAAGAACGTATAAAATCATTTGATAAATGTAAACAACAATTTTCACAAAGCATTCAAGATTTGGCTGAGGCAGGATTCTTTTATGCTGGAGAAAAAGACACTACAATTTGCTTTTATTGTAATGGGGGATTAAAACTTTGGAAAGAAACCGATGTTCCATGGGAAGAACATGCATTACATTTTTATAATTGTGCATATGTTATATTGTTAAAAGGTAAATCATTTATAAAATACATAGCATCAGTGAAAAATAGAATACTTACACCTGAAGAAATTATTCGTATTAAGAAAAGTGTGCTTCCTTCTCATCCTCGACCTGTATTTCAATCACATAACACCAATATAAATGAAAAATGTCATTTAAGAGATATTAAATTGTGTAATATTTGTTATTTTCAACAAAAAGAAATTGCCTTTATTGCATGTGGACACATTATTGCATGCATTAAATGTTCCGTATCCTTAAAAAAATGTCCAAAGTGTTATATGCCATGCAATGGCTTAATGAAAATTTCCATTGTTTAACAAAAAAAAAAAAAAAAAAAAACAAAAAAAAAACAAAAAAAACAACTTTAAACCACACAAAGGAATGTGTTGATAAGATACCGTTTTTATTTAATTTTTAATTGGCATAAACCGCAAAAAAATATATATGTTTCCGTGGAAATTTCCATTGTTTAACAAAAAAAAAACCAAAAAAAACAACTTTAAACCACACAAAGGAATGTGTTGATAAGATACCGTTTTTATTTAATTTTTAATTGGCATAAACCGCAAAAAAATATATATGTTTCCGTGGAAATTTCCATTGTTTAACAAAAAAAAACCAAAAAAAACAACTTTAAACCACACAAAGAAATGTGTTGATAAGATACCGTTTTTATTTAATTGGTATAAACCGCAAAAAAATATATGTTTCCAGTGGAAATTTCCATTGTTTAACAAAAAAAACAAGTTTAAACCACACGCCCACACACAAAAAAATAGTTTTTAATTGGCATAAACCACAAAAATAATCTATGTTTCCGGTATATAATTGTCACAGGAAGGGGAGGGGGGTGGGGGGCTTGTACAATTTTTTTTTTGTTACCAAGGAAAAAAATTATAAAGAAGTGGAGGGGCTTGAAAAATGTATATATAAGTTCATGTTAACAATGATCTATTAATTAGTACATTGTTTACCGCTAAAAGTAATTGATCGTTGGGACTAGAAGAAAAAAATATGGATCTTTTGGAAAAATTAAATAATCTCGCTGCACAAAAGGAAGTAAGGGTTTTATCAAGCCTGGAAGCCGGATCCTATTACAAAATTCTAAATTTCCAGCCAAACGATGGCCGTTATGGAAAAAAAGGAGTAATGATAGAACTTGAAGATTTCTATATTTTCCTGGGTCAACGCTTTAACAAATTAATGGAGGACAAAGACCTACCTAGATTAAACGAAGAAGCACGTGGAGGAAATCTAAAACTACACATCATCAGACAAACTGGAACTAATACCCATTATACATTTGTACGTTAAGTTAATATAATAATATTTTTTTCATTGATATAAAAATATATACACAACAAAAAAAAAAAAAAAAAAAATGTAAATATAAACTTCAATCACATAACACCACTAAAAATGAAGGGTGGGGTGTGCGTGCGTGCTGGTTTTCTTAGGCAACAAAAAAATGTAATATACCTAATATTAATAATATTTTTTCACATAATATATATATGTATAACCAATAAAAATGTATTTTTTTTTTTTTAATATTTACAATAAAACAAAAATTATCCTAGTTTTTTTTAACAACAAATTATATGTTTTTATTTTTACCTATGATTTATTCCGTTCTATGTTGTTCAATTCTGCATTGTTTTTTTTTTTTTTTTTTACCTGTGTGATTTATACCGTTCTATGTTGTTCGCGAGAAATTTTACCTTTGATGTTGTTCTCACGAGAATCGAACTCGAAGCGCGAATAGGGTGTTATAGAATATTTTTTTTTAACACAACTTAACCAACTAAGCCATCCTAGGTGGCACAATATTTACATGTTAATAAAGAATTCTTTCATTTCAACCAAACAACCAGTAGTTGTCAAAATGTTAGTAAACAATTCGTAATACACACTTTTTTACACATACACACACACACACACCTGACCCCCCCACGACACAACCCTCTGACCAACCCCACACCGACACCTACCACACACACAGACAGACAGACACCTACCCCACCCATACACCTGACACACACACACCTGCTGCTGCTGCTGATAACTGACCTACCCCACACACCTGAACAACCCCCTTGACCACCACCCTGACAACACCACCCACCCTTGACCACCCCTGACAACAACCACCCTTCAACAACAACCCTTAACCCCACCCCTGGGTGGTGACCTTGAACCCTGTGACCTTGACCTACATGACAAGATAATGACAAGATAACCACAACTGATAACAATGACAAGATAATGACAAGATAATGACAAGATAACAAGGTGTCATCCTTCCGGTTGGCCCAGGATCCCTATAACTTATCTACTGTAAATATAAAATCAATTTAAAAATATTCAAAATTGATTGATTTCTAATTCTTGCAGGTAGTAGACAAAAGAATTTTTTCCTAACTGTTGTTTTACTAATTGCAGAACGTAGGTCCAGGTAGTGACTTATTCTACGGTAGAACAGCGAAAAGATCATTACAAGAAGTCGGAAGACGAGCTGCTTAGGGCGCAGTGATATCTACTAGCAGTTGGTGATATGCAGAGTTCAGACTGCAAGTACAATTTCATTTCATGGTGACTGTTCTGTTTCAAAAGTGTTCTAAATATGACCCAATAGATTTTTAATGGTTAGATTATTATTTTGAAAATATAAATCTACTCTATAAAGAGAGAAGTGCAGTGGCAACTGAGGCAGTGGGCAAAAAAGAAAAGAGAGGAGGGGAAAAAGGATGTGAAGGTCGGGTACAAAAGTAAGTATGGTGAAGTATGGTGTGAAGGAACGCAGTATATATGGAACGAAAAAAACAAAGAACTGGAAAAGGGGGAATTTCGAAAAAATGGTGAAGGAGTTGGGGGAAAGTAAAGAGAGTGGTAACAGGGGGAGAGAGGAAAGAAGAGAAATAAAAAAGAGGATAAAGATAGGTTTCTGGAACGTGGCGGGTATAAAAAGAAAATATAAGGATTTCTGGAGATACATCAAAGGTTGGGATGTGATTGGGATGGTGGAAACATAACTGGAAAGCAAAGAATGGGAAGACAAACTACCGAAAAACTACAGCTGGGTGTGCCAAGGTGCTGTTAGAGAGCATAAGAAAGGGAGAGCAAGAGGTGGAATTATAATGGGTGTACGTAGGGAGCTAATAGAGGTACCAGACAGAAGAGAAACAGCAGTAAGGAGGACGATAAAACTGGAAGAAGAGACATGGGAAATAGTAACAATATACAGTAAAGGTAATATAAAAGAAACAATGAAAGAAATAAAAGAAATAATTAAGGATGAGAAACAGGAAAACCTATTAATTAGAGGGGATTTCAACGCGAGAATTGGGGATTTGGGAGAGGTGAACGAAATATGGGGGAACTGAAAAAAGAAAATAACAACGAAAGACAAAACAATAAACGCCGAGGGCAAAGAACTAATGGAAATGCTAGAAGATCAAGGATGGATAGTACTAAATGGGAACAAGGAAGGAGATGAAGAAAGAGAATATACCTATGTGGGAAGCAAAGGGGATACAGTAATCGACTACGTGGTGACAACGCTGGGAGGAGGACAGAAGGTAGAAAGAATGAAAGTGGAAGAGAGGGTGGACTCGGATCACCTACCGCTGGTGGTGGAGTTGGAGGCGAGGAGAGGTGAAAGAAAGGGAAACGAATAGAAAGAGGGCAGCGACTGGACGGATGAAGGAAGGAAGAAGTTTATGGAGGAATTAGAACGGAGATACGAGGAAGAAGGAGAAACGGAGGAGATGGAGGAAATTGAAGAGAGGATGAAGGAAGCAACCCAAGGTAAAAGGTGGAGAATATCTGATAGAACGGGAGAAAACAAATGGTGGGATAAAGAATGTAAAGAATGGAAAAAAGAGGTAAAAAGGGAACTAAAGAGATGGAAGAAAGGAGAATCAAGTAAAGAAGACTTCAAGAGGAAGCAGAGAGAATATAAAGAGAACATAAAAGATAAAAAGAATGAGTTCAAAATAGGAATAGAAAAAGAAATTAGAGAGATAACAACGGAGAGGCAGGCATGGGATTACATAAATAGGGAGAAAAAGCGAAGGAAAGAGCCAAGCAAGGAAATAAAAATGGAAGAGTGGACGAAACACTTTATGGGAGTACTAGGAGGAAAGAAAAGAAACGAGAAGACAAAGAAGGGGATAAAAGAGAAGGAGAAAGTAAACGAAATAGAACTACAGGAAGTAAAAACACAGATTCAAAAACTCAAGGAAAAGAAAGCACCAGGTAGAGATGGACTAAAGAACGAGGCGTGGAAAGCTGGGCAAGAAAGGATAGAGAAAGGATTACTGACAGCGATAAACAAGATATGGAAAGGAGGAAACCTGCCAGACAGCTGGAGAGAAGGGGTAATAACGCCAAAATATAAAAAGGGAAATAGGCATGAAGCCAAAAATTACAGGGGTATCACACTACTGAACACAGGGTACAGGATTTATGCAGGGATTGTGAGAGAAAGACTGGAAGAAGAGGTAAAAGTAAAAGAAATACCTCCCGAGACACAAGCAGGCTTTAGAAAGGGACGAGGGACTTTAGACAATATATACGCATTGTACCATGTAGTTGAAAAAGAGCTAAGGGAAAAAGGAGGACATGCAGATATAAAGGAGATATATGCAATGTTCATCGACCTTAAGGCGGCGTTTGATATGGTCAACAGGCAGAAATTGTGGAAGTACATGAGAAAGAAAAAAATAGATGAGGATATAGTGGAATGTATTGAAGAAATTTACAAAGAAACAAGAATGAGAATAAGAGTTGGGGGTGAAGAATCAGAAGAATTCTGAACAGACAAGAGGTTGAGGCAAGGTTGTCCTCTGAGTCCCATTTTATTTGCGATATATACAGCAGACTTGGAGGGGGTAATGGAAAGAGGACAAGACGGGGGGGTGCTAATAGGAAGACACTACAAGATATGGACTTTAGCATACGCTGACGATATAGTCCTGTTGGCAAAAAGGGAAAGAGAACTGCAGGAGATGGCACATCGGCTAGGGAGATATATAGACAGGAAAGGACTAGAGTTAAATGTGGAAAAGACAAAAATTATGGTATTTAAAAAAGGGGGAGGAAAAAGAAGACATAAAAGGTGGAAATACAAGACAGAGGACATAGAGGATGTAGAGGAATTTAAATATCTGGGCTACACTTTTAAAAGGAACAATGGAGAAGAGGCTCAGATAAGGGAAGTAGCAAAGAAGGCAGAGCAAGCAATGCGACGGGTATGGGGACTAGGGGAAAAGGTATTTGGAGGGGACATACAAAAGAGAATATGGATATTTGATAGACTGATATCCAGTATGATGTTGTATGGAGCAGAGGTTTGGGGGTGGAAGGAACAAGAAAAGCTGGAAAGAATACAGGTGAGATATATGAAATGGGTACTAGGGCTAGACAGATGAAGGCCAGGATACATGGTGATGGAGGAGTTAAAAAGGGATAAGATACGAATTAAAACAGGGGAAAGAGCAGTAAAATACGAGGAGAAATTGAACGGAGCGGAAAGCAAAATTTTAAAGAAAATAAGGGAGGATAACATAAAGAATGGGGGGGGAGGAGGTCCAAAAAAGAGAAAGGAGTACTTTGAAAGGAATGGAATGGCGATCGAGGAGGCAGAGAGGAGAAGAGAAGGTGGCGCAAGTGTGGAAGAGGAGCTAAGGAGAAGGAATAAGGAGCAGGAGAGAATGGGAAAAATAGAAAAAAGTAACTATAATAAAAGATATAAAAGGTTATGGGAAAATAATGTGCCTCAGTACCTTATAGAAAAAGACATAAAACACATAAGAAGAACAGCAAGGTTTAGATTGGGAAATGAGGAAAAAGGAAACAGATACTAAGAAAAGAGTGAGGAAAGAAAGTGTAGAATGTGCGGAGCGGAGGACGAAACACTGGAGCACATTAAGTTTGAGTGTAAGGAAAAAGTAGCGAGCGAAAGGAATATTGGCCAGCTACTAAAGCGAGGCAGTGAAGGAAAGAGGTGGATGGCGGAAATAGTAAGAAGGAAAGGAAGAACAGGAGAATAAATAAGCTGGTGGAGAATAATGAATTGGCAGAATCACTGATACTGGAGTATGAGATGGTCGTTTAATATTGATACTGGAAGGAATTGATTTTAGGAAAGAGAAAGGAAGTACTAAAAGAGGCAATGAAGGGCAGCAGGAGAAAGAAAGAAGTAGCGAGGAAACAGGTAAACTTCAGCCCAGAAAAATAGACCAGGGAATAGACCAGTACAGAAGGAAGACTAGGGAAAATGAAGGAAGAGGGTCAAGAGAAGAAGAAGCAGAAAGTACGTTTGGAGATAAAAAGGTCTAGAATAATGTAAATTTAATTGTCTGCGAAGTGACCGTCGTCCATATATAAAATCCAGTTATCTGGTCCAGCTCGTTATCTAGTTTGCATGGGGAACATGAAGAGAGAGGGTCAAGAGAAGAAGAAGCAGAAAGCACTGTTTGGAAGTACAAAAAGTCTAAAATAAGTTTTTAGTTTTAATAAATAAATTAAGTTTAGTTTTAGGAAAATAATTAGTTTTAAATAAAATTAGCAAGTTTAGTTTTAAGGCTGAATTATTAAGATAGGAATGAAATGTAATAAGAAATAGAATACGGCAGATTGTAAAGCCGAAAGGCACACACAATTAACAATAAATCTAATATAAATCTACTCTACTTCCTATCCCTACAGCAAACAGTTTCGCTTTGTTTTCAGGTTTGCCGTACACCAACCCTTGCATTGCTTATGCTTTTTAATAATTTTTTTTATTCAAAATTAGTATAAGTTTGATTTTGGCAGCAAGCTATTTCGTAACGTATGCCTAGTTTTACAAAATATAGACGTTTGAAAATTAATTTGAAATACACTATGAAATCCGTCGTCGAACCATGCGTAATTGAGTAGGCAGCAATTTTTTTTTTTATCATTTAAAAAGATCAAACCTGGATTGAAATTTGTTTTTTTTTTTTGTATAAGGCTTCGTTAACATTCTAAACAGCGCTGAGAAGATCGTCCGTGCGTGCGATTTCGACTAAATCAAAGTAAACACATAGTAAAAACCACATCATTCTCGTTTGAGTTCTATTTTCAGGATTGCACGAAGACGACGATATTTTTTTCTAAATTATAACCTAGTGAGTTATTGAGGAAGAATGCCAATTATTATTATAAACAAATTACTAATGATTTATTAATATGAAGCTCAAATTTTAAATATACCACACTACATAGATCTGACGATGACTAAAGATCTTTAAAGTCGACCTCTTAAATTTTTTTGTATGACTAATGGTATCGAGTTTGAATGTTTGCGCGAGCGACATTATTCGTGATATAAGAATAGTTTTGAAATAAATGTCTCTGAAATTCTGGAAAAATATCACAGTAATTGAAGACGATATAGAGCATCAGATAAATTTATATTTTCGAGGGTCTCAAAATCTTTGTTAACAAAGGCAAAGGTTTCCCATACCGGAAATCGAACCCGAGCCTCCTGGGTGAAAGCCAGGTATCCTAGCCACTAGACCATAGGGGATAATTAATTATTAACTAGACATGAAATATTTATTTTCTCTAATTTAAAAGAATTTAATTTAATTGACAACATCCTATTCTATTTTAAATATTTCTTAAGTTAAAACATTTTTTTTTTTGTAATTAATAATTTACCGGGCTTCCTGGGACGACGGTTCTTTACATGAATATTCCTCTTTCAGCTTATCTCGTGAATATAGCCGTATGTTCATTTTTTGTGTCCCCATGTAGGCCGGGGTTCGTCGATTGCTCGCATGGAATATTTACTTTGTCTTTATATGTTTTCTTCGATTAATTCATAATCTTATTATTTTTACATATTTTGTCAGTATCTTTAACTAGGAGATCTAAACTAGATTAGGCTCAAATTTATCCAGTGTACATTTTTAATGTTCCATTTCTTCTTCTAGTAATTTGTAATTATCGCGTGATGACTTGTAAACAAACTGTTTACTTTAGATCCGTTTTAAATTTTTGTACAAAATCTATTCTATTCCATCTGATAATCCATTCGATTCTATCTAATGTCAATGTCTATTTTTCTATTTTGATTAATAATATCACATGTACTTTGCACCTGGTTGTGTCGAAGCCCCCTTATTAATTTTTTTTCATTACGTATAGATTTATTTATATAATTGTCAAGTGATGACATTTATGCAACATATCAGACTCAATTTAGTGTAATTTCGTAAAATATTTGATTTATTTCTATTTAGGATAAACACTTTTATGAGTCGCTTAGGTAGCCTTCGACTCCGCCCACTCAATATTTAAAATAAATAATACTGTTGCATAAAATAAAATGACAAAATATGAAAACGTGTTTATTACAAACGGGTAGCCATAAAATGTAAAATACATATAATAAGAGAATTGTTAGAAAACCATTTTTAGGCGTTTATTAGCGCAAGTGAAACGCAAATAAACGGCAATGTACGGTAATGATTCAAATTGTACCAAAAATAATCGTACCATAAAAAACCTTTCTGTAAAATACAAATTTACTAAACACAAAACAATACATAAAGAGTAAGATAACTCTAATGTACCGTACACATACGTGCGACTTAAAAAAAATAAAGCCTGAGTACTCGACCTTTTTCTTCGGGACCATATTCACATTCTCTTTGATAAAGACCGACTTCGTTTTGAAACATTTTTGTTTCATAAAAATACTACATAGAATTTTTTAAAACTGCAAAAGTAAGGTTTTATTAGTGTCGCATGTAGATGTCGCACCTATCTGTACCAAGCATAAGAGTACCCATGTTGAAAGCATGTCTTAGGTATAGTGAAGTAAAATGTGGGAAAAATTGCGTTGTTCGGGAATTCCAGTCTATTCCACTACGATTTTGATAGTTTTTGTTTTAATTGTTAAACACTGAAAAAATTAATTAATTTTTTTTTATCTATCCTATCATGATTCTACATATTACTACTTCCAGCCTTCTATTTATTCCATCTGGTAATTCTTGTTTGAAAATTAATGGTTTTACTTCCCTTAATTTGTTATCACTTTTTTCACTCCATTCTTTTTGCCATGAATAATTTATTATATTTTTGATTTTGTTCTTTAGATCTGAACATGTAATTGTTGTTTCTTCTGGAATGCGTCCTGAATAAATTGCTTCTTTAGCATAATTATCAACTTGTTCATTTCGTGTGATACCGGTGTGAGACGGAATCCATAAAAATTGAGTTTTTATTTGCTTGATGTGGAGGATGTGAATGACACGGTGAATGGTTAGAATTATTGGGTGGTTGGTATATAGTGTTTCTATGGTCAATAGGGCACTCAGAGAGTCAGATAAAATTAATATATTCCTTAGAAATCGATACAAAAAAGCATATTTTCTACAATGTTTTCTGACGATACAGATAATACATAATCTATACTAATATTATAAAGCGACAGAGTTTGTTTGTTTGAACGCGCTAATCTCCGAAACTACTGGTTCGAATTGAATAATTCTTTTTGTGTTGGATAGTCCAGTTATCGAGGAAGGCTATAGGCTATATAACATCACGCTACGACCAATAGGAGCAAAGATATAGTGGTAAATGTGTAAAAAACGGGAGAAATATTATAAAGCACAATCGAGTAGTCATTCGATACGTGATAGACGTGTTTTGTTTGTTTCCTTAAAATAATTTAATTGAACTAATATTATTAAATATACATATATATAAATTAATTAAAAAGTAAATTTAAATTTAAAGTAAAATTGCATTATCTAAAATATTATTATTTTAATATTCAAATTTTCTGAATTTAAAAAATGAATTTGAATTCTGAGGGGAAAGTGGGAGTTGACCCCAATATAAATTTATACAATGAAGATAGTTTAACTTTATCTTCTTATAAAATTATGATTCAGAAAGAAGATATTCTAAATGAAAAATATGGGATCAGTACATTAAAAACAGCAAAAATGCTATATAATTCAGAATATGGAAAAGATATTACAGAAATAAAGAAAATAGGGAAAAATAGAATAATGGCGGTATGTAAAAATCCTAAATCAGCTAATATGTTAGTGAAATTAAATAACAAGAAAACATCAGGAGTTGATATGTTTATACCAATGTTTTGGATTACAAGAATTGGAATTATCAAAAATGTAGATATTGAATTTTCGGAGGAAGAATTAAAAGAAAACATTTATAGTGACCCGTATAAAATCCACTCCATAAGGAGATTAAAAAGGAGAGTGAAAGTTGAAGATGAAATTAAATATGAGGACTCTAGAAATATTATCATTTTCTTTGAAGGCCAAAATTTACCTCAATATATTTATATTTGGAATGCTAAATTACCCTGTGAACCATTTATTAAAAATACGAGACAATGTTATAAATGTTTAAGATATAACCATACGGCCAATCAATGTAAAGGAAAGAGTAGATGTAGCAAATGTGGTTCAAATGAACATACGCTAAATTTATGTAAAAATGAAATTATAAAATGTGTAAATTGTGATGAAGAACATGATGCGACTGATAAAAATTGCAAAGAAAGAAAAAGGCAACAAGAAATAAAAATTTTAATGGGAAACAGAAATCTTAGTTATCAAGAAGCCGCTATTGAAATACCTCAAATTTGGAAAGACAAAAATTCGTATGCTGTAACTACAAAAAATAGATTTGATATATTATCTAATTATGAAAAGGACTTTCCTCAAAATTTAACAAGTCGTGAAAATAGTATACCATCATATAAGCCAGCACCCATTAGAAAAAGAACATATTTAGATAGAAACTGTAAAAAGGAAAATATTAAAAAACAAAATAATATAAATGATAATAAAATTGAAACTAAACAGAATGAGAAAAAACAAAGTTTCATTAATTATATTACAAATTCTACACCTAGAACTTATAATACAAGGAACAATTACAGAAAAAATGAACAAGATAATGACGAGGAACAAACAGAAAATAATTCTCAGAGGTCCATAAAAGTACCAAAAATTCAATCCAACTCTAAATTATTAGTATCACAAAATTTTAGTGAAAATAAAAATGAAGAAAGAAATAAATTCATGACGGAAATGTCGGATTGAAAATATAGAAAGAGGAAGAAAAAAATAGCGATATTATAAAAATAATCTATACTTATCTATACTAATATTATAAAGCGACAGAGTTTGTTTGTTTGAACGCGCTAATCTCCGAAACTACTGGTTCGAATTGAATAATTCTTTTTGTGTTGGATAGTCCAGTTATCGAGGAAGGCTATAGGCTATATAACATCACGCTACGACCAATAGGAGCAAAGATATAGTGGTAAATGTGTAAAAAACGGGAGAAATATTATAAAGCACAATCGAGTAGTCATTCGATACGTGATAGACGTGTTTTGTTTGTTTCCTTAAAATAATTTAATTGAACTAATATTATTAAATATACATATATATAAATTAATTAAAAAGTAAATTTAAATTTAAAGTAAAATTGCATTATCTAAAATATTATTATTTTAATATTCAAATTTTCTGAATTTAAAAAATGAATTTGAATTCTGAGGGGAAAGTGGGAGTTGACCCCAATATAAATTTATACAATGAAGATAGTTTAACTTTATCTTCTTATAAAATTATGATTCAGAAAGAAGATATTCTAAATGAAAAATATGGGATCAGTACATTAAAAACAGCAAAAATGCTATATAATTCAGAATATGGAAAAGATATTACAGAAATAAAGAAAATAGGGAAAAATAGAATAATGGCGGTATGTAAAAATCCTAAATCAGCTAATATGTTAGTGAAATTAAATAACAAGAAAACATCAGGAGTTGATATGTTTATACCAATGTTTTGGATTACAAGAATTGGAATTATCAAAAATGTAGATATTGAATTTTCGGAGGAAGAATTAAAAGAAAACATTTATAGTGACCCGTATAAAATCCACTCCATAAGGAGATTAAAAAGGAGAGTGAAAGTTGAAGATGAAATTAAATATGAGGACTCTAGAAATATTATCATTTTCTTTGAAGGCCAAAATTTACCTCAATATATTTATATTTGGAATGCTAAATTACCCTGTGAACCATTTATTAAAAATACGAGACAATGTTATAAATGTTTAAGATATAACCATACGGCCAATCAATGTAAAGGAAAGAGTAGATGTAGCAAATGTGGTTCAAATGAACATACGCTAAATTTATGTAAAAATGAAATTATAAAATGTGTAAATTGTGATGAAGAACATGATGCGACTGATAAAAATTGCAAAGAAAGAAAAAGGCAACAAGAAATAAAAATTTTAATGGGAAACAGAAATCTTAGTTATCAAGAAGCCGCTATTGAAATACCTCAAATTTGGAAAGACAAAAATTCGTATGCTGTAACTACAAAAAATAGATTTGATATATTATCTAATTATGAAAAGGACTTTCCTCAAAATTTAACAAGTCGTGAAAATAGTATACCATCATATAAGCCAGCACCCATTAGAAAAAGAACATATTTAGATAGAAACTGTAAAAAGGAAAATATTAAAAAACAAAATAATATAAATGATAATAAAATTGAAACTAAACAGAATGAGAAAGAACAAAGTTTCATTAATTATATTACAAATTCTACACCTAGAACTTATAATACAAGGAACAATTACAGAAAAAATGAACAAGATAATGACGAGGAACAAACAGAAAATAATTCTCAGAGGTCCATAAAAGTACCAAAAATTCAATCCAACTCTAAATTATTAGTATCACAAAATTTTAGTGAAAATAAAAATGAAGAAAGAAATAAATTCATGACGGAAATGTCGGATTGAAAATATAGAAAGAGGAAGAAAAAAATAGCGATATTATAAAAATAATCTATACTTATAATATTATAAAGCGACAGAGTTTGTTTGTTTGAACGCGCTAATCTCCGAAACTACTGGTTCGAATTGAATAATTCTTTTTGTGTTGGATAGTCCAGTTATCGAGGAAGGCTATAGGCTATATAACATCACGCTACGACCAATAGGAGCAAAGATATAGTGGTAAATGTGTAAAAAACGGGAGAAATATTATAAAGCGACAGAGTTTGTTTGTTTGAACGCGCTAATCTCCGAAACTACTGGTTTGAATTAAATAATTCTTTTTGTGTTGGATAGTCCAGTTATCGAGGAAGGCTATAGGCTATATAACATCACGCTACGATCAATAGGAGCAAAGATATAGTGGTATATGTGTAAAAAACGGGAGAAATTATTTCATCTTTGAAGCCTTCCGTTGCGTGCGCCGTGAAAACGGTTCAAGATACACAAAAAATATGTATTAAAGAATAATAGCTCTTTTAATGATCTAAAAAACAGTCCGCGATAGTATATGTCTATCTTTTAAGATTAACTCACAAAAACCGTTTTTATGGTATTTCAACAAAAAACTTTAAAGATTACAATGATAAATAACTCCCAAACAAAACCAACTCGCTCTCTGCGCTGGCCGGCGCGGCGGGAGAGAGGCGGTGCTTGCGGGCATGCCGGGAGGGGGTGTAGCTCAACGAGATACCATGCCGCGCGGGTCACTCGCGCGGTCGGCTCCCTACTGAACGGTTGAATGCAGCGCTAATTTGTTTATGCGATATAATTATCATCGTAATATTACTTTTTAAACACAGTTTCATTTTGTAGTTGTTTTCTATATAGTAGGTACTTTATTTGTTTTAGGATAGTATTTAGTTACACAATAATAACACTTTTTTGTTTTTATGTAGATTATCTTAATCTTAATATATATAAATTACGTGTCACTGTGTTGTCCGCTATGGACTCCTAAACTACTTAACCGATTTTAATGAAATTTGTACACCGTGTGCAGTTTGACCCAACTTGAAAGATAGGATAGCTTACATCTCAATTTATTTATCTTATTGCTAATTATTTGTCTATTAATTATCTGTATATGACATATGAGATCGGGCGACGATGATGGCGACATCTGTTGACTAGATTGAGTAAATATTCTGTTGAGTAAATCGAAATCTGTTGACTAGATTAAGTAAATATTCAATAGATGGCGCTATGTAATGTAATATGACAAAAACGTTAGTCACAGCAACGCGTGGCCGGGACAGCTAGTAATATTATAAAGCGACAGAGTTTGTTTGTTTGAACGCGCTAATCTCCGAAACTACTGGTTCGAATTGAATAATTCTTTTTGTGTTGGATAGTCCAGTTATCGAGGAAGGCTATAGGCTATATAACATCACGCTACGACCAATAGGAGCAAAGATATAGTGGTAAATGTGTAAAAAACGGGAGAAATATTATAAAGCGACAGAGTTTGTTTGTTTGAACGCGCTAATCTCCGAAACTACTGGTTTGAATTAAATAATTCTTTTTGTGTTGGATAGTCCAGTTATCGAGGAAGGCTATAGGCTATATAACATCACGCTACGATCAATAGGAGCAAAGATATAGTGGTATATGTGTAAAAAACGGGAGAAATTATTTCATCTTTGAAGCCTTCCGTTGCGTGCGCCGTGAAAACGGTTCAAGATACACAAAAAATATGTATTAAAGAATAATAGCTCTTTTAATGATCTAAAAAACAGTCCGCGATAGTATATGTCTATCTTTTAAGATTAACTCACAAAAACCGTTTTTATGGTATTTCAACAAAAAACTTTAAAGATTACAATGATAAATAACTCCCAAACAAAACCAACTCGCTCTCTGCGCTGGCCGGCGCGGCGGGAGAGAGGCGGTGCTTGCGGGCATGCCGGGAGGGGGTGTAGCTCAACGAGATACCATGCCGCGCGGGTCACTCGCGCGGTCGGCTCCCTACTGAACGGTTGAATGCAGCGCTAATTTGTTTATGCGATATAATTATCATCGTAATATTACTTTTTAAACACAGTTTCATTTTGTAGTTGTTTTCTATATAGTAGGTACTTTATTTGTTTTAGGATAGTATTTAGTTACACAATAATAACACTTTTTTGTTTTTATGTAGATTATCTTAATCTTAATATATATAAATTACGTGTCACTGTGTTGTCCGCTATGGACTCCTAAACTACTTAACCGATTTTAATGAAATTTGTACACCGTGTGCAGTTTGACCCAACTTGAAAGATAGGATAGCTTACATCTCAATTTATTTATCTTATTGCTAATTATTTGTCTATTAATTATCTGTATATGACATATGAGATCGGGCGACGATGATGGCGACATCTGTTGACTAGATTGAGTAAATATTCTGTTGAGTAAATCGAAATCTGTTGACTAGATTAAGTAAATATTCAATAGATGGCGCTATGTAATGTAATATGACAAAAACGTTAGTCACAGCAACGCGTGGCCGGGACAGCTAGTTATTAATATAATTACTACATGATACATTTGACATTTGAAAAATAATTGTGAAATTTTCATAAATATACGAGTATATTTATTTCATACAAAGTTACACATCGGGTCGTAAATCTCAACAGAATTACGCAATGAAACGCTTATTCTAATATAATTAATAATAATTAATGTTAATGATTGTATTTATGTAATGGTTTAATATTAAAATGCACTGTTGCTAAACACTTGTTATCTCGGGAAGATTTCGAAGGGAAGATTTTAGTGCAACATATTTAGTATTTTAAAATAGCAAAGAGAGGGAGGTACCCACAAATATAATAACCACAAAAAAATTGACACAAAAAACAATAATGAAAATAGGGGAGATGATGATAAAAATTACTGAACAGGGGCCCGGAAACCCAGAACCGGTACGTGGCGTAAGTGGTCGAGCAGGCTCCCACGGATCGTCAACAAGCTACTGGCCAGCGAGTTCGGTTAGGAACCAGGCCATATTGTCAGTTCTTGCTACTGGAACAACAACAATACCGAATGATGATAACCCATTCCGAAAAAATAATACTACTAATAATAATAATAATACTGCAATATTATGTCCTCCAAGACATAATATTAAGAAAGCAGAATATCTTCAGTCTCTACAAATATTGGTTTATAATTGATGGAGATTTCAACGCCAAAAACATATCATGGGGGTCAAGAACAACTACAACAAAAGGCAAAGAATTGCTAGAAGCAATAAAAGAATATCATAAGATTATCCTGAAAAGTCCTGGAAACATGCATTTCGTTTTCAAATTATGCGGCTTCTACCTGCTTTTCTATAATATGGATGTTTGCTTCATAAGAGTACTCATGTATAAGGAGTGAGGAATTTGTTAATTTTTTCTTTTGTTTTCGTTATACTACAGACATTTTGTTAACTAAAAGATCAGTATATTATAAAATATTTTTGTTTTAGAAATGTTTGAGAATTGGGATAATTGGGTCAAGTGAAGAACATGGAAGACAATTGAGATTCTGCATTTTCTAATGGACTGATAAGTGTAAATTACATAATTTAAAAAAAATTGTATCGTGTTATTTGTTTTTAATATTTTCTTTGTGTTATAGAAGTCTGTTTTTGTGAGGAATACAGATTTATAGAAAATACTAATAATGCTGAAAACTGATATAGTAAAATTATTGTGTATAACTACAACTTACTTTACAACACAGGATACACTGTGATCATTAAGAAATGCTGTGCTGGCAATTTCTAAATTAGTGTTGGACAAGTTACTCATAAAAAGTCAGTCAGTTAAGTATAATGATAACATAGGTCTGCATGTTTAGCATCATTATTTTCACCGACAAAATCACTTGCTGCTTCGCATTTTACAGGTGACCACTTAATAAGCACATTGACAACTACATTCCTCTTCTATGTTAGATGATTTTACATATAGATTAGAGTGCTTCTACAAAAACTATGTGAGTCTTTTCATACTTTGTTCTATTGTTCTATGTGTGTATTTTATATAATTTTATTTTAAAGTTTCAGTCATTCATTTACGAATTGTTGTACTGGTGAATACCACGTTAAAGTTTGATGAGCTGTTGATAAAATTCGCAAGTAAAGACTTAACAAGTGAATTATGGTAAATAGTAAAATCTAATTTATTAAAAAAAATCTTATTTCGTGTTAAGAATATTAAATTTAAAAATTGTTTTCTTTAGGAAAACGGCGGATGTACTGACATGAAAATATGGCATTTGCTTCGGTAATCTGGGCATTCATCTAATCTAACAAGCTATGCAGCTTCTATCTGCTGTTGGAATGGTGAAACATCAAGTGTACAAGATGATTAATTCAATATCCTCTTGCTCCGGTATTCTAGACATTCATCTAGTCTAACAAGCTTCTGCAGCTTCTATCTGCTCTTGGAATGGTGAAACATCACGTGTACAAGAAGGGTAATTCAATATCCTCTTGCTCCAGTTTTCTGGAAATTCATCTAGTCTATGCTGTATCTAGCTGCTATTGAAATGGTGAAACATCACATCTACAAGATGGTTAATTCAATATCCTTTTGCTCTGATACTCTGGACATTTATCTAGTCTAACAAGCTTCTATCTGTTGTTGGAATATACCTGCTGTTGAAATGGTAAAATATCACGTGTACAAGATGGTAATTCAATCTCCCTAATCTGCACTAAATAACTGAAACGATGAAAACGCTGCATCTGCGTATGGGCTATTTATTAGTCGTAGTTTAGCCAAGTAAAGAACATGAAAGACAATTGAGATTCTGCACTTTCTAAAGGACTAATAAGTGTAAATTCTCTAGTTATAAAAAATGTATGTATCGTGTTATTTGTTTTTAATATTTTCTTTGTGTTATAGAAGTCTGTTTTTATATGGAATATACACTTATGGAAATTACTGATCATGCTGAAAATTGATATGGTGAAAAGAAACATAAAAGTATTTTATTATGATGAATGATGATAAAAACATACAGAATGAGAATAAAAATTAAAAAAATAATAATAATTAAGTCATTCAAACTCATGTCAGAAAAAAATGATTGAAAACTATGTTGTGCAGATTGGAATACACTCGGATTAATTCATTAATGGGATTTTCATTCAAGCACCTTGTGGTAAACGACATTCTTTGTTTTTTGGTCAGGCGCAAGAACAAATAAAGCGGATGGTTTGCCGACACGTGAGCATGCCACGTACAATTGACCATGAGAAAAACATGCATTTTCTAGATTGAGGCCACAAATAGTCAAGGATTGGCCCTGTGATTTGTTGATCGTCATGGCGAAGGCAAGACGAATCGGGAATTTAATTAGTTTAAACTCAAATGGCATAAATGTTGGGATCATCGAAATCCTTGGAATAAGAACTTCCTCATCTTTAAATTTTCCTTTAAGTATCGACGCGTGGATCACATTGCTCATCAGTTTTTTTTATCACCAAACGCGTTCCATTGCACAGTTTTGGTTGGTTTAAATTTCTAAGCATGATGGCTACCGAGCAAACCTTAAGTTTTAAATTGTGCGGTGGTAAACCAGGCACATCCAAGGAGTTTAAAAATTCACTTGGATAATTAGTGGATTCTTCTTCGTTTGTTACACAGTCGATAGATTTGAATGAATACAGAGTACCTACGATTTGATTTTGAATTATAAAATTGAGGTCATCTACATCTTTATTTTTAGCGGCCAAAATTGCTCGCTCACTTAACCATTTAGTATTTTTGTGGTTAGCAATGATATCCGGGAATACTTTGTTGATAAGCTCGTCTTTTGATGATACAAAATTGCAAACATTTGGAGGAAATGAAATCAAACCGCTCGATTTGTCAACAGGAACACGGCCATTACCGATAGTCAGCAATTGCTTCGAGAAATCATCAGCAGATAGATCGTTCAACAATGCAACTCTCATATTTACAGACAATTGAAGTTTCTTTACATATCGCCACCGATTTAATGCTTTGAGGCAAGCGTAAAGCAGGGAGTTTCGCCATAAAGCAGGGAGCACAATGGCTCTGGTGGCGGGACCAATGATGGCAATTTCACTTTACCACTAAGGCAGCACAAACCAGGCGTTTCACTAGCAAACCTCAATGCTCCACAATGCTGGCAAACAACGTCCATTGGACCAATGCAAACTAAACGATGCAAGCTGTAGTCGATGGTGCAATCATATAGAAACGCTGCTCGATTCAAATCAATACTTGAACCATTTCTTCTTGCACTTCGAAGATTATTCCTCTGTTCATCTGTACGATAAGCTCGACGATTTCTCGTTTCTAATCTAGCCGTTTCACGGGCTACCTCTCTTTGCTCTTGTGTTTGAGAAGCACGAATTAAGGCCCTTCTTTGCTCCATACTAACGCGGCGCTCTTCTCGTGCAATTTCTCGTTCTTCATCAAATAATTGACTCGCGATATTCCGTTGCCTAATTGCATTACGGCTCCGCTGGGAAAGATTAGATCTTCTAGGACGCGGCATTGTTATTAATATTAATACTGAATGTGCACTAGCATAAAACCACAAAAAACCACTTTCGAAACATAGACAATAGCTCAAAAAGTATATAACCACTACATATGAATAGCTTATCAAGAAGAATTATAGATAACCTATAAAAAGACATTTACACTTTTGTTAACCTGTGCAATAAATCTTAGGTATTATTTTCTGAAATTAAAAATTAAATAATTAATAAATAAT
Source organism: Panorpa germanica (assembly GCA_963678705.1). NCBI lineage: Eukaryota > Metazoa > Arthropoda > Insecta > Mecoptera > Panorpidae > Panorpa > Panorpa germanica. The sequence goes on from OY783210.1 coordinate 6,996,487, forward strand.
TTACACAAATTAATGTCTAAAACAAACAAATATAACAGTACCTTAACTTTCGACACATTTTACAAAAAATAAATTTCTGAACGCACACATGAATAGTTGTTACAGTATTTGACAGGATTGGACAACAAATGTTTGACATGAATTCAGCATTTATTGAAATAATTAAGTATTCATTACACATATCGAGTTTTCATTGTTTTTAAGATGTATTATGCTATTCGGAGCGGAGACAAATCCAACGAATCAATAACCATGAATATTGGTTCAGCAGATCTTGAGTTATAAGTGTTGTAATAAACCCGTCTTTGTTTTATATATTTTCATTGTTTTTAAGATGTATTATGCTATTCGGGGCGGAAACAAATCCAACGAATGAATAACCATGAATATTGGTTCAGCAGATCTCGAGTTATAAGTGTTGTAACAAACCCGTCTTTCTTTTATATATTAAGATATTTATTTTTCCACTTTTTATTAATAAATACTAGATATTGAGGGTTAAACTTGAAATTTCAAAATTTAGGTTATGTCACCACTGTTATGTTTATCAATTGACAGATTTTTTGCATAATACTGGCTTATTTGGATTCAAACCAAATCATTTTATTAGGATTCGTACCATATGGTATAAAAAAAGCGCGGTGCTTTTAAATACTCAATTTTACATGTTTCTAATTTAGTAATTATATAGATGGCGGGTTTGAACTAGTTCGATAAAAAAATATAAATAAAGATAGCTATATATAATTACTAAATAAGAAACATGTAAAATTAAGTATTTAGAGTGAGAAAAAAATTTTTAGAGTGAGAAAATAAATTTTATTATAAGAAAAGGCGGTTTTAGTATTTAAATTCTGTTTAATTTTTCATTTAAAAATATACTTTACAGACCACAAAGTGCATTGTCCAATTTCATTCTGCCTGAATTAAACACAGGACTGACAGAGTCTGTCATAGAAGCTGCAATTAACAACACTGAAGAAACCATGGTGTCTACTCCGGTTGATATTAATAATTTTGTTGAAAAAATTAATTATGAAGGGTCAATCAGGGATGTTGAAAATTCAAAGGAAACGTAGGATGGTGTTGTAATCATATGATATGGGTTACAGTCAGTGGCGTAGCTAGGTAACTAAGGGCCCCGGTGCAAAAAAAAATCTGGGCCCCTAACTAAACTGTTTAGGTTTTTCAAGTCAGATATCAATATACATAAATACTTTAAAGGTACAAAGCTATTAGTTTATCATCAGCACTTTATCGTGCACTACATGGCACAGCAAAACTACTTACTACATGTATGTGTATGTGTGTCTTGTGTGAGCTTTAATGATCGACTAGGTGAAGAGTTTAGGAATGTATACTTGGATTTATAATATTGGTATTAATCAATAAAACGAAGTAAATCAAAAGATTTATGCATGTATGTATGTAAAACACTTTATTGTACATAAAACATTAATAGAATATTACATACCGAGGGAAGAAAGTAGGACATTTCATTGTTAGAAAATTGAATATTTGACTAACTGCACTGATACCACTAAAACGTGCTTTTAATTGACCTATTATTGTGTCTAGTACATTATTGAAAATAGTAATTTTAAATATTTCTTCCCTGCTTCAAAATCGGTACTTTCACTCTTTATGTCACTCCTTCTATCTTATCGAGATCAAGTATTATGATGTTTTAATAGTAGACCAACGGAAATATACATCTGTCTTTTCTGTATATTGTTAGCGATATTACGCTCTAAGACTCTAAGTACAATCCTGCAGCTACTTTTGTTTCAGCTTAATCTCAACATAAACAATTCTAGAATGTGTACCTCTGCCTGAGAGAATTACGTAATAGACTTTGACCCTTGCCTGGTCCATGCTTCCCCCTCCCTCATGTTTAGTGATAAATTTGTACACAAATGAGTATGAAATACACTCTCAATAAAAAAAAATTCATTCCTATTTAGAATTTTTGTTTATGTTTTTGTTATAAAAGTTTTGTATGCATTGTCGGGAATAACTATTTACTAAGAGTATTATTTCACGGTGAAACCGTTAAAATATAAGTATAAGTTATAAAAGTCTGAGGGCCCCCTGAGATTGGGGGCCCCGGTACACTGCACCGACTCGCCCATACCTAGCTACGCCAGTGGTTACAGTACCAAAGGATGTGGACGTACATATGACATATTGTACATATTGTATATCAGTTGGAATGAGAAAGAAGTTAGCAGGAGCTGACATAAGTTATATTACATTGATTTAGTGTAAACATTTCGTGAGAATGGAGATGCTGGTATAACAAAATTATTAGGAAAAGATGAAAACGGAAAAGTTCGAGCGTCAAAATATCACTAGCCTGTTAAATTATTTAAAAATATAAAATCCAAAAATTTATTATTTATTTATTAGTTACATTTACATTTAATTGTATGAATTAATCAATAATTAATGTTATGAATGAATGTCGCCCTTCTTACTTTATTTAATTTACATTATACACTATTATATATTACTGCTTTTTTATAGCAGTATTAAAACTGATTAAAACCAAATAACATATATTATTTTACAAAACTATCAAAATATTAAAACAAAGAAACTGGAGGAAACTAACTAATTACTGACGCTACCACAAAAATTTTTTTAAGAGTTAACGCTGCTTGTACCACTTGTTTGAAGGGCTGGGTTCTTCGTCAGGAATGGTCAGTGGTATTAAACTAAATGAAATTTTGCTGTTTGGAGTCTGCAAAAATAATTGAAGAAATTAAAAGACGTAAACTTCCGTACGGCTAGTGCTTTATTTTGTTAATATTTGCAGTAAACATTTTGGAGTAAATTCTATTTCATTTCTATTACTTTTCATGAGTTTTTTGTCATGAACCCATTTGTTTTTTTACTCTTTTATAAGCTACAGACGGCGCAACGACTGCTCACTGTTGAATAAAAGCGAAAATTTGAACTAAAATTGATTTTCTTTGTGTTGCTCCAACTTGTAAAACGTTAGAATTGAAATGTATGAGTGACTAGAACTTCACCTAGCCATTCTATTTCACCAAATGTTTACTGGGTTGCAATCCTATTTCACCAAATGTTTACTGGGAAGGAGCTGTCTGAATTCTTGATACTTATCATAATATATTATCGAAATATGATAAACTAATGTTACAACCTCCTTACTCACATATCCAAACCACATTTCCTAACTACAGCATCAACGCAGTTTATTGCACCGATGCAAACAGGAAGCAAACTAAATGCTGTACCTGAACACGAAGATACACAGGCACCGTGGTATGTCCAACAAAATTCAGACATACTACCACGACGTGTAGGAACTCAAAACCTTGAAGAGAATATTATAGGTTCTTTAACCTTATCCGAACTTAATATCTCACATAAAAACGCTATTTCTATATCTTATTGCATGAGTCGTTTATGTCCGAAAAGCATTTAGACTTTGATAATAAAAAAAGTCCACTCCATAAAAATCACAATTCCATCCATGACAACTGGGCACAAGTTGGTAGATCGTTCACCCTTCCATATAATAATTGTATAAATGTACAGGGGAACAAATTAATGCGTTTTCAGCTTATTCACCAAATACCTACTACGTCAAGAATCAATTTACAATTTACGTTACACGTAAGTTGTTACAAAAATACCTAAAAAATTATTTTGCACTATACTAACTTAAAAATACATGAAGTAAATTTCAATGTAAAATTATTAATAATATTAAATTAATTATATTAAAAAAAATAACATGGTCTTTATCCGAATAATAACTAAATATTACTAAAATATCTTAAAAATTATTTCCACTTACAGTTTTAGTTTTGATTTTATAGTTTTATTGTAAGAATTGTATCGCAACATAGTAATTTGCGTATTGATTTCTTGCACACTTTTAGGATTTAATTTTAATTTTAGTTTAATTTTTGGCATTTTGAATACTTTTTAATACTAAAAATAAAACTTGACAATCGTACCAAGTTGAAGAGTTCCATTTCCAAAGTGTTAGAGCAAGAGGAGATTGCATTTACTATCTTGTACAGACGTGATGTTTCATCGTTCCAACAGCAGTTATATTCCAATAGCAGATAGAAGCAACATAGCTTGATAGATTAACATACATAAAAATCCTTATGTAGTAATGAACTTAACTTCTGTTACATGGTCTCTATTTACTTTCTCAATAACTGTAGCTATTATGGAATTAATGGAATGTATCAACCGAAGTAAAATTGCAAGAGTTTTGGAAAGTATAAAAGACATTGATAAAATATTTATAAGACATTTTTATATTTTAAATATTAATGTTAATAAGAAATCTACTACTATCTTCATCTACAAAATGGTTTTTGTGACTTTCTTTATTCTTTTAACAACACCAATTCTAGTTACGTATTATTTTCATTTCATTGGTTACTTATTTATTTTTAAAATGTCATTTTCAATAAATTTTCCACTTGCTGTTGCCAGGGCAATGATTTTCCAAATTAGTATTTTTCTATTTATTCTAGAACAACGATTTATTTGGATCAATCAACGTCTAAAGACATAAAGGCTGAAAGGCTAAGTAATAATGGTGTAAGTATAAAAATAAATAAGGAGACATCTTCAAAAATCAAAATTTTAAGTTGAGTATGCAGTTTTATCTAAAATTGTATTCCGCATCTTATACCATATAAATGCAATCAAACGAACAAAGTTATAATGAAGATAAACTTGTGCAATGCTTCTAACTTAAGTGACTTTTTCAGTTGTTTTCTCTAAATCCTATAATTAATTGTAAATGTATCGCTAATGAACTTTACAATCGATACGTGATTAATGTGATTAATAAGGTGCCTTGTTTGAAGCGAGTTAGTGTGAATAACTTTAAATATATTTTACATTTGTGAAAGAACATTAAAAAAAATATATATTTAACTAGCTAAACCTGGCCAAAAATTAAATACAATTATTAATTAAAATTAATTTTAATATGATGGTTGTTATGACGACTAACTGCCAATTTAAATAAAAAATAATAAAACGCTACGTTAAGTAAAAAATTACATTAGTGTTTGCTTGAATATGCTTCTCAAAAAACTAATTTTATAATGTAATTTTTAGAAATCATCAGTAAGTTTAACGGAAAATTCTAATCACTTGGCTACATTGAAAGTTTTGCGTGCCATCTATACCAAGTGGATTGAAACATGCATAGCTATAAATCAGTGTTACAGTGCTGCTGTAAGTAAGAACCTATTCTTCACTTATTCTCATTATTTAATTAAGATTTTAATTATTGATTTAATAATACAGTATTATTTGTAAATATAGATTGGCCTGTTTATATTGGAGGCAATTGTGAAGATAGTTTCAAATGGCTATTTTTTATCAATGCTTTTTCCCCCATTAAGCATAGTTATTTTAATTATTTTCATATTTGTACTGACTAATATTTTATACTCTGCATCTGGGTTAATTCTTCTGGCCGATAGTTATCAATCAATGAACGCAGAAGCTACGTTAACTGCTCATTTTTTGCACATGATTTGATCCAGATATGAATCTCTAATTAAGAATGCGGTAAGTTTTAATTGAAAAATGTATGAAAAATTACTCTGTTTATCATGTACATTAATATGCTTATTCACAATTACAATTCGATTAAATAAAAAGACGAAAAGTTTCTACCGACATGTAGTCCCCATAATGGGCTTGTATACTAATTTTTTAGGGGTCGATTTTTCAACTGTTGATTGAAATTGATGTTAATAAATATGTATTGGCGTGTTAAATATCTAAATGTTGACGGAGATATAGCAATTAAAAATTTGAATTGTAGTTGTAGCGCTACATATATCGGCCATATTTATAGGTCAGTTATTTATTGATTGGGTTAGTGCTGTGGTAATGTTTTGCAGCTGTTGGTAGTCCTGTTTATCTAGTACGTATCCGTTAGTTAGCAAAGAATAATAAGTTTTTATTTTATTTAATCCGGTTACGGCAGACATAGTATTGAAATTTTATTGTTTTTCGAAATAGCTGTAAATAATATTTGATATTTTGATATAAAAGTACATATAACAGATATTTATGAGCTGGACGTGAGGTCACATATCTTGGAATGTTCTACAACGTTGAATCCCTTTAATAATTAAAGAGACAAAATAATTGAAAATGATTTTTTTAATTGTTATTATCTCTTAACATATAAGGAGTTATTAAAAAATAATTGAACATTTGAGGTTCTAGTAACTTTATCAATATATAGTGCTCTTTTATAAAAAATAAGACATAGGACACAAGTCCAGTGTTATGTTAAAAAGAACACTTTCATGGGTTATATGCCTGGTATGAATGCCTTAACGCACTAGGCCATTGTGTTAAGTTTCATTGAAAACCATTGGTTGTATAAAAAAATGTAAAGAATCTTTCTTGTAGTAAAGTTTGTTATCTTTCTTTTGTTTTCTAATGTTTGTAGTCATAAAATCACTAGGAACGAATACATTACGAAAAAACCGTAAACGTACTTTTAAGCACTGTAAAATTATGCGGAGGATATATCAGAATAGACTATTCGTTTACTTATTTAGAATGTAGAAATGAACAACTAAAATTAAACGTACTATTTTAGTGTGTTCTCGTCTAATTGTACTAGACTATGAAGGCAGTACAAATGCCTTCTATAAAAAGTTTTACAACAATAAGAAAATACTGCTTCTTAAATCGTGGCAACTCAAATGTTTTAATTTATATACTGGATTTTACAAGGTAAAACTTTGGTCTCTACAACTGCTGAAGTTATCACCTGGCCATCAAGCCGGCGCCGGTGGATTATTTCGTATGAATGGCACTATTGTTTTCGGTAAATTATATAATGTAAATTATTTTGAAACAAGAGTTGTTAATGCAGATCTCGTTTTTAGATATTTGGATCCATCACATCTTTAATCGTAATACTTATCCAATTCGGAAACATGAATGCAGCTCTGGGAAGTTTGAAGAAAGGAAACCTTTAGTTTTGATTATAAATATAATGTAACTAGCAAACCCGGCGAACTCCGTTTCGCCATCAGATGGCTTCGTTTTATGTAACATTTCGTTTGGTGATTAAAAGATGAAGAAAAATTTTTTTTTGTTTTATATTTGAAAAGGAAAAATTATATTTCATTTCACAACAGTAATGAATTCATTTCGATTAGTATTATTTAGTTGAACTTCTCTAAGTAAATGAAAGTGAATCCAAAGTAAATACTGAATCGAAGCGTTATACGTGTCCGCAAATTATCCGTTTCATTGAAGTGCTCTTTGGTAAACCACATTTTTTGGTTTTTTGGTCTGACGTTAACACAAACAAAGCGGATGGTTTCCCAACTCAATATTCTGAACATCACCATCTGAATGAATAGCATCACGCAAGTGTATATAGTCCTCAGATCGTAGCTTTGCCTGATTGAATCGGATGAACGCTAAACGTTCGGTCTTGACTTTGACATACATGTCGACAGCGAATTGCTGGAATAGCCGACGGCACTTCAGAATGACATTCTCCTCATGTGAACGAATCATCATACGATACGCATAGTAATTCATTGCGCTTAGATTTTTATTCGTTGATACGCCTGAAAATGCAAAATTAAATGAATTGTTAATGGAAACCAATAATAGCAATAATAGCAATAATTAGTGTGTGAATATTGTACCTGTAATTGGATCGACCATCTTCAACGTGATGTCGTATCCGTCTTGCCCTTGCCAATAAATGATTGGATATTGTAACGCATCGTACAAACGATGTGTCTCGTTTACACGATGCATGATATTGCAATAACAATAATTGCAGCAACATCATTAACGGTGGGTGCATTGAATCTTCGCACATGTTCACCTGTTGGGGTACAATCCGCTCTTATGACAAATTTGTGCGTATCCGATGGCATTCGTTCCAATGCTGTTTTGAACATATTAACCACAGCATTATTAGCGTGAAAAAATGCTTGCAACTGTTCAATAATTCGTCTCTTTAACTGTTGTGTTCCCTGTATATTGCACCGCACATTCAGCTGATCCACCATCGACGAAATGAAATATATTTGCAGAAATTGATGCGGTTCATCTGGTGTTGGCACCATTGAACCATGCAAATGATATATTTGTCCTTGTATCTGTAATTGCAAACAATCATTTGTTGAAGAATACGGTGTAACTTCTGATCGTGTGATGGTGTAGTGTGTGGTGTATATGTAGTTGTTATGTGTTGCAATTCATTGTGTTGGTGTGAGTGATTGGTTATGTGTGTTGTATCTTTTACCTTGCAAGTCGGCATGAAGCCGCCTTCTCGAATGATATTAGCTCCAAAGGAAGTCATGCGAAAGCAGTTATTGTATTCAAGGATATGTTGAACAAAATGGCTGGAATCGGGATCACTTCCATCGAACAATGGTTTCAGTGCCTGTGGTGGTGTAGGTAATGGATCCAGTTTGACTTTTCCACTTGCGCAGCACAATCCAGCCGTTTCTCTTTTGAACTTTAACGCATTGCAATATCGGCATATAGTCGTCGTTGGTCCAATATCTAAATTTTCATCATCACTGTAGTTCGCAGTGGGATCATATTGTAATGCCAAGCGATTGTATGATGCCAATGATCTTCGTGTGCTCACGCGTTATCTCAATCGGGCATTTTCTCTTATTATATTTTGTCTTTCTTCGCTTAAGTTCTGTGAATACACTTGTTGCTGGCTTGCATGTCTTGTGCGGCGGCCGATGTTCGCACGTCGTCCTCTAGGCATTTTGGACTATGGACAGAGTGGTGAATGTAACCTGAAATGCACGATCCACATAATTTACACAGTTCAACTTACCACCTTAAAGACAAATGCCTGCTGTTGAAATTGAATAAAAATTTGCACAACACACGTGATTGATTTGATGGTTTCCAATTGAAATGTTAGGAAACGAATAACTTATTTTTTTAACTTTTTTTTCACAATTTCACAGTGAACACAATACTGGTTTGTCACATGAAATTAACTAAGCAGAGAACAATGAGTAGCTGTCAAACAATGTATCACGCACCGGCGCCATCTACTTAAAATATTGGTTTGTATTTATGCTATGTATCAGAGATGGCGCTGTATGTGAATAAAGATTTTCCCGCTTTTCTGTTGAAATTTTTCCTGAATTCCTGAATTTCTTTAAATCTCTAATTTTCTCTTTTAATTTCTCTAATCTTTGCTATAAACCTCACGGAGCCCGAGACCTTTCCAACGAATGCAAAACCGTGGAAATCGGTTCGTGCGTTCTGGAGTTATAACGTCAGGAAGGAAAACCCGACTTATTTTTATATAGTAGAGATATCTTTAGCTGGACCCAATCTTTAGATTGATTTGCTATTGTCCGATTTAAGAGTCAGGTCTTAATTTTTACAAAACTGTACTAAGTATCCCAGTAAACATTTTGGAGTCATTTTCCCATCATATTCAAGATGCGTATGATTCTTTGTCATGAAACAGTTCATTTGCAGTTCAGTTTCACACAGTCGTTCATATGAAATGTCTATTTTATCACACATATATACACAAAATATTGATATTACCTCAACGACGTGTAAAATTTTATGTAAGCGAGATTTACTTATACCTATTATTTAATGTAATTTTCTTTACCAAACTTTACCTTTTATTATTTACAGTTTAGTAGTAGTTTAATATAATTTAATTACATTATCATTAAATATATACAAAATGTTTTACTAATATATTAATTTAAAAAGTAAAATAATATAATGTAGCATAAAAAGTTAAAATTGCGTCGGAAAAGACAAATCTATATCTAAGAAATTTGAACATTGTAAAATATCTCAAATAAGATATTGTCATTGTTACTAACAAGTAGATAAAATATTAATTTGAATAAATATGTGTAGTTCGACCTTAACAATTTTCTAACGTTGCGAGATAACGTGGAGTCAAGTGCGCTTGCTTTAACCAGCTTCAAACTACAGTCTGGTTTAAACATCCCACCATGAAGTTCTTGTTAGTTAGTTCAGTTTTTTTAGTTATACCAAGTATATTTGAACTAAGAAACACTGGTGGAGATCAAGGACCCACAGATACAAGAAACAACTCTTTTAAAGGGAACATCTTGAACTTCTTACTTATCACCTCTCCAAGCCACCATTTATGGTAAAGTTAAACTATTTATATCTCAGTCATATAGATGAACAAACGGGTAAATCTCGGAATGAAATATAATTAACTATTAGTTAGCTCAAAAGTCTCAAGGAATTCTTAAAATCACAGCACGCAAAAATAGGTTGTTTTGTGGATATCTTGTTTGATAACTTTGCTTTAAATGTCATTTAAACTTATTAGAAAAGTTGAAGAGCATAAAATTATCTACAAATTTGATTCTATGTATTTTTTCGTATGATTAAGTGTGCATTTACACGGAAAAAATCGCTTTTAGCGACCTCTCTTGATCCTCTATCTCCTATGAACTAAAATTCTCGACGACTCAACATAAGAAGGTAATAAAGGTTCCTTTTATTTTTTCGACTACATTTTTCACACTCTAGTGCAATCTTCCAATGCAAATAGTCTAGATTAATAGTTTTAAAATAATTGCAGGAATGCAAGACTAATGCAAGCTCTGGCGGAAGAAGGATACAACGTGACATCAGTGAGCGTATACGTCGACAAAGAACCTACGAATAATTTACACTATATTCATTTAGAAAAGGGACTTGAGAGCATGCGAAGAATGTTAAAACAGGGAACTTTAACCTTTTCAAGAACATATTCTACAGAGGCGCCTGTGGAAAGTTTAAGGATGGTCTACAACTGGATTTATTGGAACTGCATAGGCGCTATTGAGTCAAATGGATTCCAAACTTTAATGAAGTATCCAGATGATATGAAGTTTGACTTGATTATTTATGAAAGTTCAATAGGGCCTTGCTTGTTATCAATTTTAGATAAATTTCTCAAAGCACCGTTAATGACCTCCATGCGCTTTTTATTTTACTGGTTCACCAAACGTCCCTCGTTTCTCCCCATTACACATACCCTTATCAAACACAGAACTTAATTGATCGAATGTATAGTTTGTATTTGTATGCCATTGATATGTATATAAGGAAATCGACGATTTCCTTATTAAGATAAAATTGTTCATAAATATTTCGGACCAAACATGAGGTACTTGGGTTTATATGAAGAAAGAAATAAGATATTTCTAGTAAACACTCATCCGTCCATGCAGCCAGCACAACCACTAATGCCGAACCTCATTGAAGTTGGCGGATTGCATATAAGGAATAAATCTTCATTACCTAATGTATGTACGGTTATTTTATACATGAATCTTCATTAAACAATTTCATTTTACAAAGTAATTTACACATTTCTGTTCCTTTCATCAACAGGACATCGAACATTTCATCTCGTCCTGTGATAAAGGATCTGTGCTATTCAGTCTAGGGACAAACATAAAAACTGAGAGTTTAGGAGAAGAAAAATCCGTAACTCCTAACTCCTTTCTTAATGTTAATCAAACCACATTTATAATTTTAGTTGCAAATGATTATAAATATAACTAGCTTTTACCCCCGTCGCAAGCGACGTCTGTCTTTTGTGTGTGGCTTGAACTTCATGTAAAAATTTTAATTCCACCAAAGTTTACCCCTGTCATAAAGCGTCTTTTTGGCGTGTATATTTGAATTCAATAAAATAATTCGTAATTACAATTCATACTTAACTCTACTATAGTTTACCCCCGTCGCAATGCGACGTCTTTTTGGCGTGTATGATTTGAATCCAATAAAATAATTCGTAATTAAATTTCATATTTAACTCTATTTTTAAATTGAAATAATAAATAAACTCGCACATATCCATTGACACATATAAATTGACTAAAAAAAATATATTTTTTTTATCAAAATAAAAAATATTTTCAATTTATTCAACTTTTTTTCAAAATTTGGAATATTTTTTGTTGATTCGTAAATAAGTTACCAAGATTAGCCTATATACAAAATTTCAACTTTCTAGCACAATTTTTACTCTCGGCAAATACTGCCCCCGTGCCCCCCAATAAAATTTGAAAATTTTGAATTTTTTTTTATTAATACTATACTTAATTATTCTAAAATATAGAATATGAACTTTCTCCAAAGTTCCCTACCGGGCCCCCGAATTTCTTCAACTTGTCAATTTTTGAATTTCTAATTTTAGAGAAATGTCAGCACTAAATGCCTTAATACACATGCAAATTTTCAACTTTCTATCTTTTACGAATTTAAAGTATTACAGCAAAAAAGGGCTCACTTTTTTTCCAGTTTTTCCAAAATTACGGGTTTCCAGGAAATTCAGGGAAAAATCCGGGGACGCCAAAAGTCTTAGAATTTTTTTCTCTACGAAATAGGAAATTTTCAAAAAAATCGTGGGAGCCGTTTTCGCGCTGCCATACAAAATTCAGTACCAAACATATAAACATATAAGAATATAAGAATAGATTCAAACAGTTGGAACATTATAATATAGGATAAGAATATAAGAATAGATTCAAACAGTTGGTACATTATAATATAGGATATTTTTTAAACTATAGCCCTATCTCTATATATTTCATATTTCTGGTCTTTGGCCCCCAGCGCCCGCCGCCTCAGGAAAGTTGCAATTTTCTATAGTGTGTCTTTAATGACACTCTATATAGGGCCCACGTTCCAAATATCAACGTTCTAGCTCTGTTGCGACATTGCCCCCAAAAAATCACGCCGCTACTGAATTAAAATTTTGGTAATCCAATTATTGGCAAACATGCGCAATTAGTGTCTTAATACATACCCTAAGTTATAATACTACATTTTCAATATTTTTGGCTTTTACTGTTTCAACTCCCGCCGCCACTGGAAATTTGGGGCTGTTTATTTTTTTTCATTAATTACTGTCTACAGCGAGCCTACATATTAAATTTGAACGTCCTAACTCTATTCTAACATTGCCCCCAAAAATTCGCGCCGCTACTGAACTTAAATTTCAAAGTTCCAACTATTGGAAAATGTGCACAATTATAATGTCAAGACACATACTAAATTTCAGTTTTCTATCTTTTCTAGTTCGTCAGATATTTGCAAAAGTATTTTTTCGAATTTTCCAGTTTTTCCAAAATTACAGGTTTCCAGGAAATTCAGGGCAAAATCCGGGGACGCCAAAAGTCTTAGAATTTTTTTCTCTACGAAATAGGAAATTTTTAAAAAGATCGCCGGAGCGGTTTTCGCTCTGCCATACAAAATTCAGTACCAAACATATAAGAACATAAGAATATAAGATCATAAGAATATAAACAAACAGTTGGAACATTATAATATAGGAAGGATCAGACGTCTATCGCAGTACAATTTCTTGTTGAAGTAGGATTCTTTACCATCGCTGCCTAAGAATCTAATGGTAAAAGACCATTTTCCTTAGAACGATATATTGCGTAAGACTCAAATATTACTTCATTTTTTTCTTCATCGTGTAGTTTTATTACTGATTTGTAATTTTTATTAGCTCATCCCAAAATTAAATTGTTTTTGTCGTACGCTGGACTGCTCAGTGCTCAGAAGGCGGTGTGGCATGGCGTTCCAGTTTTGGCGATGCCTTTTTACTTAAATCAATTAATGGTATGTTTTAAATCCTCACTCACGAGTTGCTCCACTTATTTTCGTTTAATTTTCAGAATACTTATAGACTCGTGAAAGATGGTGTTGCCGAACAGCTTGATTTCTTCAAAACCAATGAAGAAGAACTTTTTAAAACCATCACTAAAATGCTTGGGAATTCAAGGTAATATTAGGCCACATAAAATTTATATTTATGACCTACGATTATTATGTATTTCGTATACGAGTATATGGATTTTTTGTTTATACATTTAGATTTTACATTTTTCTTTACGTGTCCTTTAGTTTACATTTTCTCTAACTATTGTTTTAGTTGCACCTATATTGATTCTCCAAGAAAACTAAACAAATACCTCTCCAAATAGCTATTACATGTAGTTAAGCTATGGACATGTTAAATTTTTGTAACTTTCTTTCTCTATTACTTATTTTCTTGTTTCCAATTTTGACGATTAAGTCACTTTCATTCTTTCTTTCTTTTTGTCAAGAATTCGACCATGATTCTTAAAACACAGCAGCACCACTTTCTATCCTTGCTGTTTCTCCTTTCTCCGCTCTCTCCTCTGAGCTCTACCTTTCTGTCTTATTAGTGATAATGTTCTCTATATACATATCTTTTTCTCTTAAAATTTTTTTTCCCTCATTATGCTTCCTTTTAAAAGTAATAATTTATCTGTTTCAGCTACACACAAAATATGAAGCAGTTGTCTACAAGGTTCCGTCCGCAACACTCTCTGGACCTGGCGTTGTTCTGGTGCAGATATCTTATACATAATGGATACGCTCAACACCTACGTTCTCCTGCAAGGGAGATGTCAATCTTGGTGCTACGCATGTGGGATCTACTCTTAATTTTCTTAAGTATTGTTGTTGGAGTCGTACTTCTCACCGCCAAGTTAATCACTGTTGCCGCAAAGAAAAAGAAGAATATTAAAACGAAAACTAATTAAATTTAATTCAAACTCCGTGAACACAACATATTTATACCGTGACTGGGTATTTAATTATTTAAGAGTCAAATGACTATTTCTATTTTTATAATTGTTATAACTTTTACAATATTACAATTTAAATAAAAGTAATTAGTCATTTGAGATTCTGATAGCTTACTTTACCAATAAATAAATTCAGATATGGTGTTACAACCCAATTAAATTTTGGGTGAGAGATATAAACCTATTATAATAACTTCAACGTATAGTAAATTACTTTTTAGAATAAGTAGAACCCTCCTTACGTAATAAATAAGTATTCATCGTAATTCCTGATTAAATAACAAATAGATTATTGATTTACAATAACTAAAATTACAAATTAATTAATTACATAAAGTGTCAAAGATGTTATGATTGTACAAAGTGTGAAGACGACACAGTGGGCGAGAGCATTGATGCTTGACGCCGACTGCTGCGTCTTCGGGTTCGATCCCCGGACCAGATAGATATTTTCTGGGTTTGGTTATTATGAACTGAATTTGATAGTATTAAAAACAAATGAACTGAGACTGATAGTATTAAAACAAATAAGATAAGAATTTGAACCGTATAAACACTCTGTAGATATAATGTTAAAAATATACTTTACATGTGAAACAAATTAGAAAGACTGATTAAAAATTAAAAGACAAATTAAAAATATGATCGGCAAGAAGGTTGAATAAGCCAAAGCCTAAATAAAAAAAAAAAATACAAAGTGTGAAATAATTATTACTATGTGTTGCGATGAAGGTAAACCACTTACAATATTACCTGTGCGTTAGAAGTCATTTTATATATCAAGAAATTGTATATAGAAGAAATTTTATATATCAAATTTTCTACTTCAAGTTATGTATATTTTACATACAAAAAGGTATATTAAACTTCCGTAATACATATGTAAAATTATTTTATGTAATATTTATATTTTGTGACAAGTATGAGGAATGTACAATGAATGCATTTTAAATGAAACGTCTGATAGAAAGATTATTGTTAATCGATGTATTTCATTTTGAAGTCCTACGTTTTGAATAATTCATTTCTTTTGATAATTTGTGTTATTCTTTAAACCAATTAAGCTAATAATCATTTTCAGATAATTGAATTGCATCAAAAATGACAATTATTCTGCTAGAATCTTCTTTGAAACCGTTAAATATCTACCGTTGTTTTATTGTTGTTGTTTCACATTCAGTGAAAATCTTCCCCGGATTGTATTGCTCAAGATTTGCTTTTTCCTTTTAGTTTATTTGTATATTTTGATAAATTCATTTATCCAGTTATTTGGTGACGAGGACGGTAATGAGAATATATTTATTGTAACTAAATTGACATCTGCTGTAGTCGTATGACTACCTTGGATAATAACTGTAGCTATTATTTTGTTGGAATATATAAACCGCAGTAAAATTGCAAAAGTTTTAACAAACGTTAACGAAATTGAACGCGTGCTTTTAAGATACCATCAAGATTTAAACATTAGTGTTAATAACAAAACAACTACAGTGTTTGTTTTTGTAATGGTTTCTGTAGCTGTTGTTATCCTGTCCACACCGCCAATTGTTCTCTTATATTTCTTTCATGAAGTAGGATTTTTAGTTATTATTAAATTGACGATTGAATACAATTTTTCTTTTGCTGTTAATATTGCAATGATTTTACAAATTAGTGCTTTTTATATTTATTCTAAAACAACGATTTATTTGGATCAATCAACTTTTAAACACATTTGGTGAAAGGCTGATAATGATGTAAGTACACAAACTGCGTCGTTGAAAAATAAGTGCACAATTAAACATGGAAAGCTATGCATGTAGACTAATTTCTGCAAAGCCAAAAATCACAAATAAAAATCTGGTTCAAAATATATGCGTTGACAAAATGCAAACACATTTTTTTAGCTCAAATTAAAATATTTCTAATCATATTATTATACTAACGTTTGTCAAAATTTCAAGTCAATTTCAAGACTTCTTCTGGAGTTTTGCGAGCACAAATATACGCAGGCTGAAGAAAATATTAAAGTGGACTGTATTTTTAGATATCATCATCAAGTAAGCTTGAGCATTCTAATCAATTGGCTGCATTGGAGATTTAGCGATCAATCTACTCTAAGTTGATTGAAACATTAGTAGCCATAAACCAGAGTTACAGTGCTGCAGTAAGTAGTGATTTTGTTCAGGTTTGGAGCAATTGATAAAATCATTAATGTAATATTATTTTTGTTAATTTAGGTTAATCTGTTTATATTGGAGGCAATTGTGGTGATAATTTCATTCTGCTATATCATAGGATTGTTTCTCCCTCCTTTGGAAGATTACACGATTCCATTTTTTATATCGGCATTGATTCCTATTTTGTACAATGCATATGCCTTAATTCTTTTGGCCTTAAGTTATAAATCCATAAACAAGGAGACTGCGTTAACTGTTCATTTACTGTCTATGGTTCAAGGCAGATATGAATCTCAATGGCCCAGTCATTTAAGCCTAAATTAGGTAAGAATCTCGTAATTTGAGATACTTAGCTGTAAGTCTGTAAATACTTGTATATTGACACCCTAAAGTTGTCTCAAAACCTATACATATGGTTTATACACCCTACCATATGTAGGTTTTGAGACAACTTTAGGGTGTCAATATACAAGTGTTTACAGACTTACAGCTGGGTATCTCGAATTCCGAGGTGAACTTACTATAATGACTGAGCTATCAAATGAATAATGCGGTAAATAATTATATATTGGTAATTGTTGGATATAGCTACACCTTTTGTTTTTCACTTTGTAAAAAAACTACTTTATTTTTCTATGTTTTATTATACTTATTGTATACTCAAAACATGTCAAAATCATTACGAAATATTTATTTTACCACTTTTTATTAAGAACTAGAAGATATTAAGGGTTAAAGTTGACCAAAAATTGTGACTTTTGACATCATTTTACACATAATTTCCTTAATATTCGCCAGCTGCACAATATTTTTCTCGCTCATTACTTTTTCCTGAGAAGCAAACTTAATGTGCTCCAGTGTTTCAATGTCCGTTTCGCACATTCTACACATTCTTTACTCACTATTTGCCTAGTATCTGTTTCCTTTCTTCTCGTTTCCCAATTTAAGTTTGGCAATGCTTCTCATGTTTTTGTGTTTTTTTCTCTTAAGTAATGTGGTGTCTCTCTCTCCCAAATCCTTTTATATCTTGTGTTGTAATGGCTCTTCTCGATTTTTTCCATTCTTTCCTGTTGCTGTATCTCCTAACTCATCTTCCACACTTGCGCCTCCTTCTCTTCTTCTTTCTGCCTCCTCGATCGCCATTCCATTCCTTTCATAGTACAACAAAAATAGTGACATCTAATCTATAATGCTAAACGCTCCTGTGTTGCATTATTTATTTTAAGACAAAGCAGACCATGTCATCTTTATGGGAAATTCAGTAAACGTTTGCGTAATTTTAGATAAATCAATTTTTAAAGACAGCAATTAATGATATGACGTTTAATTCTGCATCTCTGTTACACTCACTTGTTTAACAGCGATAGCAATTGTAGTGGAGACGAGTACTAGGAAAGAAGTGACGCCAAGATGTTGGGGTTTTTTTTAAATATTGACCACTTGAATTATTAAAGTGTCGAAAATATTGCGAATTGACTAAAAGTAATTGGATATTTGAGAATCCGATAACTAACTTTATAAATATACATTGCAGTTTTATATAAATTCACTTATGGTGTTATAACCCAATTAAGTTTTGGGTCTGAGATATAAACCAATGATAGAAACATCAACGTCTAGCAAATTACTTTTTAGAATAAGTAGAACAAGTTATCATTGAAGTTCCTGAATAAATAACAAATATATTATTGATTTCCAATAACTGAAAGTAGTCTACTAATTAATTAATTACATATAAGAGATTAATCAGTTACATGTACTGTCAAAGATGTTATGATTACAAATAGTGTGAAATAATTATTACTTTGTGCTCCGGTGAAGATAAACCACTTACAATATTACCTGACTTTTAGAATTCATTTATAAATAAAAATTCAAATAATGTAGTTTTCTAATTCTCAATTGAGGTTCTGCGATTTGTTTAACTAAAGTTTATTGGATTTTGTTCTTGCTACAGTGTAAACTATTAAATGTGCAATACATGTTTTAGTTTCATTTTCAGCAAATTTTGTAAGAATTTTATATATCATCTTTACTATTTTTAATAAAACTTGCTAACTTGAAGTTATGTATATTTTACATAAAAAATAAATCTTAAATTTCCGCTTGTTCGTGTAAATGTATAAAAACTATAAAGACACGTTAGCAGTTCGCAACAGACTATATTTGACATAAAAAAAAAAGTTTTTACACAACAGATTACAGATGGCGTTACTAGTTACTAAGTAGTGATATTTTGATACCTATTACAATACCCCCACTTATCAAAATAATCTAAGTACACATGATTACACAGAAACAATGCCAAGTAAATTCATAAACTTATAATGTTTCAGATGACAAAGACCTTTTGTTAAAATATCTGCAGGCATTTCTTCAGTAGGAATGTACTTAACTTTTACAAAGTTGTTCTTTACAACATCTCTAATAAAATGACAACGCACATCTATATGCTTGGATCTATTATGACTCTGACTACTCGAGGCTAACTTCAATGCACTTTGGTTATCACAATACAAATCAATTACATTAAATACATCAGTAATTTCATGCATTAAATTTCTTAGATAAATAGCTTCTCTTGAAGCTTCAGAAAGAGCAGTGTATTCCGCCTCAGTACTGGATAATGAAACCGTTTTCTGCTTCCTACTTTGCCAGGAAATGGCAGACCCTGACAACATAAAGCAAAATCCAGTATAGGATTTTCTATCTAGAGCATCACTTGCCCAATCACTGTCTACAAAACCTTGTAAATTACTATTGTTATTATTGGTATATTTTAAACAATAACTTTTAGTATGCAGTAAATATCTTAATACACGTTTACAATAATTCCAATGTATGTGACTATAACAACTATTAAATTGACTGAGATAGCTAACACAGTAAGCAATATCTGGTCTTGTTAATACTGCCAGATACATCAGACTTCCAATAAGTTTTTGATAAGGAACATCAGGTAAACATTTATCAGATGACTTATCTAAATTCAATTTAGGCTCAATCGGAGTACTTTGTGTCTTACAATCAGACATTTGAAATTTAGAAACTAACTGTTCAATATATTGTTGTTGATCTACAGTAATAACATTTTTATTTTTATCTAAATTTATTCTCATGCCTAAATATTGTCTTACAGGTCCCAAGTCTTTTAACTTAAATTCTGAACCTAATACACTTTTTAATTTATTTGTTTCAAAATCATTGTTTGAAAAAATCAAAAAATCATCCACATACAGGGCCACTATCACTTTAATTTTACCAGTTATTTTTGTAAACAAACATGGTTCATATTGACTATTTTTGAAATCTAATCTACTCAAAACTTCTTTAACTCTTTCATACCATGCCAGGGAAGACTGTTTTAGCCCATAAATGGCTTTATTTAATTTTAAGACCTTTCCCCCACTTTTGTTTACAAAACCTTCAGGTAATGACATATAAATATTTTCTTTCAAAAAACCATTAAGGAAAGCAGTGGTTACATCTAGATGTGTTATACTCATTTTCATTTGAACACTAAGTGCAAACAACAATCTTAGAGTAGAATGCCGCACTACCGGTGAAAAAGTATCTGTATAATCAACACCTGGTTTCTGCGAGAAACCTTTTGCCACTAATCGAGCCCTATACCTTACATTGTTTTCAAAATCATACTTTTTATTTAGCACCCACCTACACTTCACTATTGTCACATCACCTGGATGGTCCACAAGCTGCCACGCATCACTGTCCTCAAATGACTGTAATTCATCAGCCATTGCCTGCTTCCACTGCTCCCGATCAGGCCCTTCAAGAGCCTCTGAGAATACAATCTCCTCCGATGCTGGAACAGTACTGGAAACACATATGTTGCTAATACCATAGCGCTCAGGCTTCTTTCTCTGACGCTTACTTGGCACATCTGGCACTTGCTCAGGTATTGATACTGCTTGTTCTGGAACATCTTCAGTGTTTATTTCAGTCAGTGTTTCATTGTCATCAGTATGTAATGAGGAACCTGAAGAGCAATCTAAAAAATCTGTTTCTGAAACATTATTAGACAGATCCCCCACTGAATCTCTGCTCTCCCCCACTTTATCTTTACTTTCCTCCACTAAATTGTCGGTAGGATTTTCTTCATTGGATATCCAAATAGCTGACTCTTCACTGACTTCCTTGATAGGTGTTACATCTTCCATCACTATTATATCTCTACTGATCATTACAGTGTTCTTAGAAGGATTGTACACACGATAACCTTTAACACCATCACCATATCCAACTAGAATATGTTGTGTAGCTTTCTTGTCCCATTTCAAACGTTTCTGTTTGGGTACATGCACCATAATTTTGCTTCCAAACAAACGTAGGTGACTTAAGTCTGGTTTTGATCCATACCATAACTCATAAGGTGTTTTATCCAATCCTGATGCAATCGATCTATTTTTCAAGTACACAGCAGTATTGGCTGCTTCCGCCCAAAATTTCTTATCTAAATTTGCATCATATAGTAAACATTTGGCTTTCTCAACAACTGTACGATTACTCCTTTCACAAAGTCCATTTTGCTCAGGTGTATAACAATTTGTTTTCTGGTGTATAATTCCAGCTTGCTTCAAATAGCCTTCAAATTCCTTGTTACAAAATTCTAGTCCATTGTCTGACCTGATCACCTTTATTTTCTTACTCTGTTGATTCTCAACCAATGATTTGAACTCTTTAAATCTGTTCAAAGCTTCATTCTTTTGCTTCAGAAAATAAATAAAAGTCATGCGACTATAATCATCAACAAATAACAGGAAATAGCGAGCACCACTCAAAGAACTTGTTTCCATTGGGCCGCAAATATCTGTGTGGATTCTGTGTAAAGTTTCTGTACTCCGCTCACCCACATGAGAAAATGGTAATCTCATTTGTTTTCCCTCACAACAAGTAGTACATTGTGATTTGGTTATGTCAAGTGAGTTATCATAAGACAAACCATCAACAATACCATTTCTCATTCTGTGCATGTCTTGGCTGTTTATATGTGCCAGTCTTCTGTGCCATAACTTTGCACTAGCTGTAGTAGCCAACATACAACTTTGTGATTGTAATCTCAACTTATAAATACCATCAGATAAATCAGCTGTCGCCACCAAAACATTGTTCTTGTCTCTAATATAACAGTTTTTCTTTGTAAATATCACATGATTGCCATTCTGAATGAGCTCACTAACCGACAATAGGTTGGTTGTCAGGCTAGGCACACACAACACATCTTTCACTGTTATATTGCATCCAAGTTCAGAAATAATGTCAACTTCTCCGGAACAAACAACTGGCACTTTTGATTCATTTGCTACAACAATTTCTGGTATACATGGAGTTGCGTTCATGTTCTTTACCCAATCTTTATTTGCTGTTATGTGTGCACTTGCGCCGGAGTCAACGTACCATTCGTTTTTGTTATACTTTCCGTTTAGGAAAACAACGTTAAACACGCATTTATTTGTGTTTTTCTTCAACATTGGGCACTGATTTCGATAATGTCCATCCTCTTTACATTTGAAACAAGTGATTGTTTTTGCTGTTGTATCTGCCGCGGTCTTTTTGTTCGACATTGGGTTGCCGCCATATTTCTTTGGTTTACCGCTGCTGCCAGAATTATATTTATTTCTCGCTGCAAATGCCGCCGTGCCGCCAGCTGCACCTTCAAAATCACTGGTTACTTCCATGTCGAGTAACTTCGACTTTATAGTATCCGCACTTATCGAAATGCCAGAATGTTCTATTGCCATTATCATTGGAGAATAGCGATCAGTCAAACCTGCTAATAATAATGATCCGACCCATTCATCTGTTATTGTAAATCCAGTGCCATTTAACTTTTGAGCCGTTTCGATCATTTGTGTGACATAGGTAGTCATCGAATCACAGTTTTCAAGTCTTATCGAAATCAAATGTCGAAGTAAGGTTATTTTTCTTGAGAAACCGGAGTCATCGAACATGGCTTTCAATTTTGTCCATAATTCTGCCGAGCTCCTGGTATTCCTTATATGCACGTACAATGCTGG
The DNA here is from genome assembly GCA_963678705.1 of Panorpa germanica. Taxonomy (NCBI): domain Eukaryota; kingdom Metazoa; phylum Arthropoda; class Insecta; order Mecoptera; family Panorpidae; genus Panorpa; species Panorpa germanica. The sequence goes on from OY783210.1 coordinate 7,019,347, forward strand.
ATCGATGGTCAAAATTAGCTTTGCCTTCGTTTTGGAGTCGTCCACTGGCTTAACTTCGAAGTCTGCACTAGGTTTGATGTACTTTTCCATCCCTTCTAGTACCAACAAGTTTTCGGCCGCGAAACACCACTCATCGTAATTCTCTCTGCCTTTTAGCTTTGGCACACTCGCAATATAGTTCATAGTCATGTTTCCGCGAAAAAAAAACGTAACAATTTATCTATTTTATACTATAAAATAACTGATAAACCGGTAAATTTGCCCATAACCTATAAAGACACGTTAGCAGTTCGCAACAGACTATATTTGACATAAAAAAAAAAGTTTTTACACAACAGATTACAGATGGCGTTACTAGTTACTAAGTAGTGATATTTTGATACCTATTACAATAAAAACTTAATGGATTTCTTCTTGTTCATACTTTTATTAGTGCTTTTTAAGTATTTAGTTTCATTTATATAAAAAAGTTTAATAAATAAAAATAAATCTTTTATAAAATAAGCATTTATTGTTTTAAATTACATGGTAAATTATATTGAGTGTATACTTACCCAGTAAGCAATTTGGTGAAATGTCACTGTTTGCGAAGTTCAATTTTAGTTCGCATAAACAACGATGTTCGTTGTGACAGGTGAATTGGTTTCGCCGTTTGCAGAGCTGAACTATATTTTATATGAACGACTATCATGACATAAATTTTAACAAATATAATTTCGAATAAATTCCAAATTATTTACTGAGTGAAAAGTATTTCTAGACGATTATATCAGTTCTATTTCGATTTTAGTTCCATTCAAGATTTAGTATCCATCTTAAAGAAATAATGTTTGCCGATGTACTGTTTATCGAATTTTTGTTAAAGACTTGTGTAATTCTTTAAGTTAATTAAGATAATAATCATTTTCAGATAATTGGACTGCAACGAAAATGTCAGCTATCCTTCTGGAATCTTCTTTGAAACCGTTAAATATCTATCGTAGTTTTATTGGAGTTGCCCCATTTAGTGAAAATCTTCCCTGGATTGCATTGCTCAGGACTTGCCTTTTTCTCTCAGTTTATTTGTATCTTTCAATAAATACATTTATAGATATATTTAGTGGCGAGAACGACGAGGAAAATTTATTTATTGTAACTACAATAACATCTGCTGTAGCATTACAACTACCTTGGATAATAACTGTAGCTATTATTTTATTAGAATATATGAACCGCAGTAAAATCGCTAAGGTTTTAGCAAACTTTAACGAAGTTGACAAGATGCTTTCAAGAAAGCATCCAGATTTGAATATTAGTGTAAATAACAAAACAACTGCGGTGTTTGTTTTTGTAATGATTTCTGTAGCTGTTGTTATCCTGTCCACGTCGCCCATGGTTCTTTTATACACCTTCTTTGATCTAGGCTTTTTATTTATTATTGAATTGACAATTGCATTCCATTCTTCGTTTGCTGTTAATATTGCAATGATTTTACAAATTAGTGTTTATCTATTTATTCTAAAACAACGATTTATTTGGATCAATCAAATTCTAAAGACATTTAGTGAAAGGCTCATTGATAATGATGTAAGTACAAAATTGGGTTTTAGGAAAAATTTTAACTGGAAAACGCCTAATTCCAATTGAACAATTCCTAGTGTTTCATTACTGCCGAAAATTTGCACAGTAATACCTTAAAGATAGATAAATTGGGATTAGCATGTTTGTGTGACCGTTTTTGGTTCGAATGCAACGTTGTGTAAAAATTTCAAATCAAGCACAGATTAAATTTTATTTATAAACATTTTGTAACAAATAACACTAAATACAACACTACATTGGAATGTATTTTTAGATATCATCAAGTAAGCTTCAACATTCTAATCAGTTGGCTACATTGGAGCTTTTGCGTGTAATTTATACCAAATTGATAGAAATAATTATAGCCATAAACCAGAGTTACAGTGCTGCAGTAAGTAGAGATTTTTTTCAGGTTTAGAGCAATTAATAATAACATTAATGGAATATTAACTTTGTTAACTTAGATTAATCTGTTTATATTGGAGGCAATTGTGGAGATAGTTTCATTCTCCTATATGCTAATATGGATGTTCCCCTCCTTGGATGGATACATGATTTCTTTTTTTATATCGGCATTGATTCCTATTTTGTACAATGCATATGCCTTAATTCTTTTGGCCTTAAGTTATAAATCCATAAACAAGGAGACTGTGTTAACTGTTCATTTACTGCATATGGTTCAAGGCAGATATGAATCTCAAATGAAGAATGCGGTAAATATATTTTAAATTAATAAACATTTATTAATATATAATCATTTCAAAAATTACGAGGTATTGCTTGCTTTAGAAGAAAATGCTGCGCCTAAATTAGTGCAACACTAATACCTCGTATAATTTGAAGTATAAACTTTTTGTGGTAAAGAGTAATACATTTTTGCAAGTGACAGGAGAAAATGAAAATAAAAAATGAAGGTTAATTAATTATCTAAAATATCTTACTAATTTATATATTATATATTTATATTATATATGTGTTTACGGGGTTATTAAGCAATTATTAGCAATATTCACACTCACAGTTTTTAGTTTTAATTTAAACTTTTAACCTTAAATGTATTTTTGAACTTGCGTCATGCGTCCGTAATGTACAATATTATGTAATAAATACTTACTCTTTATTTAATATTATTGTATTTATTATAATTTATTCTATTTCTTTATATTTCACAAGCTGAAAGTTACTTACATCTTAGGTTAAAACCTTAAATTAAATATACTAAAATTAATATTTATATGTATAAGTTATTTACATAAGTTTAGCTATATTTTTTACTTAATATTTTGTACTTTTTAAGGTGAAGCTGTGGTCTCTACAGATTCTGAACTCTAAATCTGGCTACTATGGTGGTGGTTTCTTTCGTATGACATTGTTATTTTCGGTAAATAAACAAAATTTAATTATTTTAAAACAAGCGAAAATAATAAACAATAATTTTTCAGATATTTGGAACCATTGCAAGTTATTTAATCTTTCTCATCCAATTCAAAAATATGGTTGAAGTTGAGGTGCTTTGGTAAAACAAGAATGCTGATTTCTGGACTGCAGCTAGAGACGCTCCTTTATGAATTGCAGATATTCTATAAAATTATAAAATGAAGAATAAAAAGAGTCTGTTTCCAAGCCAGTGTATACGACTGTGCACGTGTAGTAAATAAATTAAGCATCATCAATTATAAGCACTTTGACAGTTTGTGATTGTATAAATAGCACTCACATTATTGTTCGCCTTATAAAATATTCATTCGATAAATAATAAAACTAATGAGTTTTGCTAATTAATAAATGCACCGCATGCAGTGGCGTAGTGATGTTGTAGCAGTACGTAGCCCACTTTATGGATTTTTACCATGATGATAATTGAGTGTATTGCAATCATGGCAACCATCATGCGGATAGCTGTTTTCAATGGCTGTCAAACGCAAACTTAATGATGCAGCTTGCTCAAAATTTGACAGTAGTCTATTAATAGATGGCAGCTGACAGGAGCTACGCGGGTTATTCAAATACCCTCGTATCTAAAAAATCAACAGAAAATAAAATGTTATACATGAATACGTAATAGAAAAGTAACAAGAAATAGTCACAGTAAGCGAAAGCATTGATGCTGGACACTGACTGCTGTATCTTCGGGTTTGATCCCCGGACTAGAGTTATACTTTTTGGGTTTGATTGTTATTAAGTTAAACTGAATGGTTAAGTATACATATACTAGAGTTTACCCCCGTCGCAAGCGACGACAGTCTTTTATGTGTGACTTGAATTTCATTTAAAATTTTCCATTGTTTGTTTCATTTTTAAATTGAAATATTTAACTCGTTCTATATTAATTTCATACATAAAAATAAATAATTTTTCATATAAACTTACTAAAAAATATAATTTTTTAACAAAATAAAAAAAACTTTTTTTCAAAATTTGGGATTTTTTTTTCGATTTGTAAATAAGGTACCGAAGTTAACCTATATATATTAAATTTCAACTTTCTTGTCCTATTTTTACCCTCGGCAAAAACTGCCCCTTTGCCGCCATTATAAATAAAATTTTTGAATTTTGAATTTTTTTTTTAATAACATATTTCATTATTAAATAATCCAAAGTTTCCTACCAGGCCCCTAATATTCTCAACGCCCCCTTTTTTCAAAATTTCAATTTTTAATTTTCAAAAAAATTTACCATTAAACACCGTAATACACATGCCAAATTTCAACTTTCTCTCTTTAACGAATTAAAAGTTATAAAGCAAAAAGTAAAAAATTTTTTTTAGTTTTTTCAAAATTACGGATCTCCAGGAAATGCAGGGGAAAATCTGAGGACGCTAATAGTCTTAGAATTATTTTCTCTACGAAACTCAAATTTTCAAAAACTTCCTTGGAGCCGTTTTCGTTTTACCATACAAAAATCTAACCAAACATATAAGAATATAAATATACACTTGGAACATTATAATATAGGAGGATGAGGCCATTATGCCGGTTTTACACCAGATAGACAGTTGCATAAAACTGCAACAAAAACTGGTTTTTTTTAAAAGTTGCATCACTGTTTACACCAACTAGACACGTTTTTGTCATTTATTGCAGTTCTTTGCAACACAACACGGAGTCGGTAAAGTGTAAAGATGAAAGAAACTCGGTTGCATTCGATACAAGAGAGGGGAGAAACATGAAATGAATATACTTTTATCTCTTTCTATCCAAACATGAGTATTTCTCTGAAGTATATTTGTACAGTCTGTGTATTTAATTGTTTGTGATTTATTTTGATACATTTTTATAAACATACGTTTCAATTAATCTTCTTCCGATTTGCATTTTAATATTAACAAAGCAGTTAATAATATATAAGCACGGTATGTATACAGATAAAATCTATTCCAAATATGTAGGTGCCATAACTATAATTCCTTATATCAAGTACTTATCTAGTATTAACTTAATTCTTATTTTCAGATTTGGAGTATTATGCAAGCAAAGGACTTATATTATATTATTTATTTATTTTTAATTTGTTATTGTAATAACTTTTTATTTTTGTCCAATTTATTATTTTATTTTTTTCTCTATTAATATTATTAATTAAATTTAATATAAAAAATACAATAAACTGTTTTATTTATGATAGTCCAAGATCCCAGGACCGGCAGACATCACTTATTTTATATTACCCATAATTTTGGAAAAACTGGAAAAAAAGTGAGCCCTGTTTTGCTGTATTACTTTAAATTCGTAAAAGATAAAAAGTTGAAATTTTGCATGTGTATTAAGGTATTTAATGCTGACATTTCTCAAAAATTGAAAAAGGGGGGGTTAAAGAAATTCGGGGGCCTGGTAGGGAACTTTGGAGAAAGTTCATATTCTGGATTCCAAAATAATTAAGTATATTATGGATAAAAAAAAATTCAAAATTTCAAAATTTTATTTGGGGGAACGGGGGCAGTATTTTCCGAGAGTAAAAATTGTGCTAGAAAGTTGAAATTTTGTATATATGCTAACCTTGATAACTTATTTACTAATCGAAAGAAAAAATTCAAAATTTAAAAAAAATCTGGTCAGTTTCAGAAAAATCTTCGAATTTTCTCACTATGGTCCTAACTGATCCGGATAACCGAATTCCTACTCTATAACATATAATCTTTATTTCTAGATATCACCAACAAGTTTAACTTAAAGTAGTAATCAGTTGGCTACATTGGAAGTTTTGCGTGGAATCTATACCAAGTTGATTGAAACATTCGCAGCTATAAACCAGAGATAATACTATAAACCAGTGTTACAGTACTGCAGTAAGTAGTAATTAATTGAAACTACTTAATTCCGAGTCTCTTCAAAATTTAGATAGGACGTCAAGACAAAGAATAATATTATACTATTTTTAAATCTAGATTGGCTTGCTAATATTGGAGGCAATTGCGGTGAAAGTTTTAATTGCTATTTCTTATCAATGATGTTGGCCTATTTTAATATATACGTCGTCGGTATTTTTATACTAGTATTAGCTAACATTTCAATCACTGTACCTATAATAATTCTATTGGCTCTCGGTTTTCAATCCGTATACAAGGAGATTGCGTTAACTGCTCATTTATTGCACATGATTCGAAGCCGATATCAGTCTCAAATAAAGAATGCGGTAAGGAAATATAAAAATGATAAAAGTAAAAGCTGATCTATGTAAAGCATTAAGATACAGTAACCTCTCATTATTAATTCAAATAGACAAAAGTGTGATTTAATGTATTATATTAATAAATATTTTGCGCCTGAATTACTTACAACACTTGTCACTCATTTATAATTCAAATTGTTTACATGAAAATATAGCACCTGAATACATACAATTACAATAAATACACACTGTAGCAAATATTCCGTATCTTATTAAATAAAAGTTTATTTACTGTTATTTAATGTTTGGGTATTTTTTTTAAAGGTGAAACTTTGGTCTCTACAAATGCTGAACTCTAATTCTTGTTATCCAGTCAGTGGTATCTTTTGTATGGATATGACATTACTGTTTTCGGTAAATAAAATATTATTTTAAAACAAGTACAAACTATGGCTTAATTTTCAGATATTGGGATCAGTTACCACTTACACTATTTTTCTTATTCAATTCAAAAATATAGTTGAAGTTCTAGAGAGTTCGAAAAGTTAAATTATATAGATTCAATAAATGATTATAAAAATTAGGAATAGCAATTATTACGTAAATATACATTCAAAATCTTAAAGCATATAAATTATCTTTAATTTATAGTACCCTATTTCATGACATTAAATTTTTATTTGAAAATCTTCTGCTTACTATATTTCACAACCAAGCCGAGATCCGCACCACGTAGATGCGGATGGATGGACTATAATGCAATAGATGGCGCACAACGTATCGATTCCATTTTTCCATTCTTAAAATTAATCTAATCTTATATGAAGGACATTTGTACTTAATATCCAAGTATACTTTTGTCTACGATTCTAACTAGTGTACTACTTTAAAGCAACGTTCGAAACAAGCTACTGTTTCTAACCAAATTCAGCACTATTTTTATATGCATTTATTTTAGTACTATGAATTAAAAAGTGTGTTATTTTTTGAATAAATAAAGAATTGTTAAAATTATGTATTTATCGGATTAAAATTACATTTACAAACTTAATAAAAAAAATTTTCAATGTAAAATCGCCTCATTTTAATATATCATTTAAATATTTAGCATATATATAATAAAATAATCTGATAAAGATATAAATACATATTTTATTTATATATCAATATAAATATTTTATTCAAATATTTATTTATTTTAATTAATACATACAATAATGAAATACCTATCAATCGGTGCTGCTACATGAATACAAACGGCACTTTTAAAAACTATTTTCTTAATTTTTAATGTGTCTTCGCTAAATATATTTTACTTTTTTTTTTAAATTTTTCAGACACAGATTTTTACTACCTGATTTTTGTCTTAGGTTTCGATAATAAAATTCAGGTATAAAGTTTTATATTTATAACCTTAAATATTTATATTTTGTTGGCCATCTTACGCTATCAACGTGAACTAAATATGGTTTAAAACTTAGTTCCAACTGCATTCGTCATATATCCTGAGGGGGTTCCTTTGCCTATCCCCCTTCCACTCAGCAAAAACTATATGGGTGGTGTAGGGGCCTTTAGGGAATACAAAAATTTTAAACAGTTTGTAAAATAAAACGAAAATTTACCCTATTTGTAATGTAAACGAGTGGTCATATTACATATACCTATGCGTACGGCGGGTTATGGAAAAAAGGTGCGTCCCTACAAACAATTTGTCGTATCTTAGTAATCTCGTATCAGATGGCGGTTAGACAATGTTCGGAAGGGCATATCATCTCTTACCACTACATAGACCATGTATATGTATTATTACCCCCAAAAACAAATATTTAAAGAAGTGTGATTTATTTATACGATTTCAAGAATATTAGTTTCGTGTTTGCCGAACATTTACGAAGATTCAGTATATTCAAGATAGCTGCAACTAATTTTTGATGTGAAGATCTCTGACCGCATGTAAAGGCATATGCATAATTCGTTATTGCTCGTCGTTTGTTGGTGTGGTTATGTTGAAATCTGAGTAGAAATGGTAGTACCACGACTTGCACCTCGGCAAACCTCGTTTGGAAAGTATTAGGAAGGGCATCAGAGGGGGTACAGAGCGTTCCGGCCGGTTCAGACATGCTGTCCAAAGCTTAATGTAATGTCACACTAATGTCTAATAGGATTCCAATCACCATTCAGAGTGATACGATTCGCATCTAATTGGATTCCGATCAAAACTGTTTGTAGGGGTTGCGCGTAATATTAATATGATAATATGATATAGAAAGGTCTTCCGTTTTCTATAGTAAACTCTGGTTTACTAGACTCGCACCTCTGTTGCAGAATAATTTACAAACCCTTCTTTTAGGAAGGAAAACCGAAAGGGGTTGAAACTCGTCGGCGTCTAAGCATATTTAGTATTTACCTTTATCTTCTTGTATGAATGTATCCTGTAAGCCTCCCTTACTGTTAAATTGTTATAACGGATCAGAATCAGGATGAGATAAAAGAAAACTCTTTTATTTGTACTCAGCTGAGCGGCCATAGAAGTTTATGAAATGGTGGGGTTAAAACATAAAACCATTTAAATAGAATTTGTTTGACTTATTATATTAAGGCGTACGCGTATTGGTTTCCATTTATCGTAGAAAAATATTGGCAATACCATATGAACACATTGAGATTTGACAAACAGAGTTTGTGCGACTTTATTTGTTCCGTTGGCCTCTACCGAATAGTCAGAATGCCTTAGGATAGTCGGCTGTCATTAAATCATGGTTATAAAGTAAGATATAGATGACAACAGTGTACTAAAATGACAATCGATTTCCAACTTTGTACAAGCTTTGAGCTATTTAAACCATATAAACTTTAGGAGTCAGAATAATGTTCATCTTAATCAGTATAACTCGTTATTTAGATATCGTTTCACCTTAAACAAAGTTATCTCAGTAAACAATTTGGTAAAGTGTCCTGTTTTGTGACGTTTCTATCATTATTGTACTTCAATTATAGTTTGTATCAACTTTATCTTCAATTTTATTACGACAGGTGGAGTGGTTTCGTCATTGGACGAAACGACTGTGAGAAACTGAACTCTTTCACGACAAAATGTCATATGCATCATCAATTTGATGTCAAAGTGACTCCAAAATGTTTACTAGGATGTATATTTTACTTAAATTTATTAACTATGCATTTAAGAAGATTTTAAAAGTTAAAAAAAATTACTTGCGCTATATCAATTTGAAGTAAGGGCAGTATACGAGTATATACTTTTACAATACTTTTTTTCCTTTCTGGACATTTATATTCCTTGTATATGCTCCATAATGTGAAAATAATATCCTGCAAATAAATAGCATATACATAAAATTAATTTAACATGACAGTACATACTATGTACGTGCAGCAACGTTTAAATATGCACATATGTTTGCACTTGCACATACTGTGCAGGCTTTACACCATAAGAGCATATACTCGTACATAGGATATGCAATACATATGAATTTATATACCTTCAATTTAGTATGTATATCTAAATCATTTCTAGATTGTGAATGTTTAAAAAAAAAGAATTTATCAAATATAATGTGTCTTTACATAAAGAAGTTATTTTACATAGAGTAGATATTTTTAGAATTATTAATAGTAGTCAACGGATCATGAGGGCCAAATAATTTTATCTAGATTAGTTTAAATTCGACTCGTCCGTTAAAGGTCTATAATTCCACACTGCTTACATCAAACGCATTGGTTTTATTGAATTAAACGTTGTAGAGACAGATAAAGGTCAGAAGGCAACCCTTGTTTCCACGTATGCACATTGCAAGTTTTGTTAATATTAACAGTCGTATCTTTATGTATTGACCAGTTCAATTGAATATTTAACAGTTAATATATCATACATTAATAATAAATAAATTTATTCACAGATGTTATGGTTTAATGTACTTGTAAAACTGAAAATTTATTAAACAGTATTATAAAACTTTGTAAATAAATTTGCAAATAAAAGAAGTTGATATTTATTATTTATGAGAAGCAAGAACAAAAATTATTTATTTTGGAAAATTTTAATATTATTTTCGGTATTTCTAAGCACTCCAAAAATTAGGATTTGTCGAGACGAGTGTGCTGATATATTGTCATGATGAAAAATACCTTTCTCTTCGCTAATTGTGGTCGTTTTCTCGTTGGTGATTCAACCAATAATTGGACGATAATTGCAATGCCTTCATCAGAAGATTTAAAGCCATCAACCGCGCTTTACATGCTTTTCATCAAATGTAATATATTTTTAACATTGTCTTAAAATATTAAATAAAAAGAATCTAGTTATTGCAATAACAGTGTCTCAATAATTTTACTATACTGTAACATATATAATGTCGAAAAAGATATAAAACTGTTTTAGGCATGAGTCATCACGGATCTTTTAGTAATTAATCTATACTTTATTTTTTAGGACCCATGTAACTAATTTGTGGGTACCTATAATTCATAAACATGTACTCACTTATTCCCTATTTTCAAAATCATAACTTTTCTATTTCTAAATTTTCTATAAATCTAGTTTCGTGCTCTGAACACACAATATCAATTAAATTAAATGTTCCCTTTTTATTCTAAATTCATAATTTTAAGTTTATATTCTTAATTTATATTCCAAAATTATATTCTAAATTAATTAAATAGTGTTTCTAATACTTCTCAAATAGTCTTTGTTATAAAAAGATTCATAACAATATAATATGCAGGTTGTTTAAATTCTTCAGAAAGAAGTGAGGAACGTTCCACACCCCTGACCAAAAATAAACTGCAGCGAGTTATGTTATTGCTGGTTATTATAACAATAATAATAACATTTAAAATATAATGTACTTTATTTAACAATAAATGCACTTTTAATACAATGATATAATTATAGTAATATGGTTATTTCGATGGAGAGTAACTATTCTACTACTTAATATTTACAATTGTTTACTTATTTATACTAGTTTACATCTATATTTTTGGTACAGCATCCTGCTATTGTTTACAACTTATATTTGGTGCGTCTGGATAATAAGATAAAGATGTGTTTATCTTATTATGCCATTGGTTTTTGGATTTGTTAATATTTAGTTATTGTTTCGTTGGATCGCCTGTGGTCGTGAGATAACTCCTCATCTTTAGAGAGAGAAATTAAGATACAGCATCCTGTTGTTGTTTATGACTTAAATTCAGTGCGCCTGAATAATAAGATAAAGATATGTTATCTTGTTATGTTATTGGCTTTATTAATATTTTGGTATTGTTTTGTCAGCCTGTAATGAACGCCTGTGGTCGTCAGATAACTAGTGTACAAGACAAACAAAAGTGTTGATTATCCCTGGAGCAGATCATCCGCGATAGGTCGCTCTTTCTGCTCCTATGAGTATAAGTTCAGGTAGTTAGCGATTTTGTTTTGTAAACACTATGTAATATGTCAGACATAGGGATCGGGGCTAGCTGCTTCTATGCTCTTCTACACTATATTATAGTAAGTATCGTAGCAATGATGAGTAGGCTTTCTGGCTCCTTTCTCTTAGATGTGAAACTCGTTTCCAAAAGAAGAAAAAACCACTTTATATTGAAATTGTATCGTAAAACGAATTCAATAAATGGGCTCATGAATGAACTGGGCGTACGTTTAATTGAAGTGGTAATGTTTTGTTTCATAGGTTTTGTTGAATGCTTATTTGTATTAGAGTGAGATCGCAGAACTACCAGACGTCACTCATTTTCTGATGAACAAAATGTGTGATTGAGTAGTGTTAGTATGTACAATGATCGTATGCCTACCTGCTAACTTGACCAGGCGGCCATTTTCCAGGTATCAGATAATCATGGTTTATATCTCACTCACTCTTCTGCACACGGATTATGCCCTCTCGCTCCTACTCATAGCGAAATTAAAATTGGGTCTAGAAGATGTCTGGCCACTTGGGTCGGTCTATCCTCTTGTAATACGTTTTAAAACAGTTGTCTCGCTAACATATATAAAAATGGATCATCAGAAAATAAGTTACCCAGTAAACATTTTGGAGTCACTTTGACATCATATTGAAGATGCGTCAGGTTTTTTTGGCCATTAAAGAGTTCATTTATAGTTCAGTTTCTCACATTTTTTCATATAAAATGTCTACTTTATCGGCTACAAATGGCGAAATTACTCCACCTGTCAGAATACAATTGAAGATAAAGTTGATGCGAACTATAATTAAAGTGAAATAGTGATAGAAACGTCACTAAATAGGGCACTTCACCAAATTGTTTACTGGGAAGTTTAAGTATTTTTTTTCTCAACTTTAAAGCGTCTGCAAGGTAATACAAGATATTACAAGACAACTGTTTTAAAACGTTTTACAAGAGGACAAATTGATCTAAGGGGCCAAACATCCCCTAGTCCCAATTTTAATTCCGCTATGAGTAGGGGCGAGAGGGCATTATCCGTGCGCATGAGAGTAAGTAAGACACAAACCTTGATTACTTGATACCTGGAAAACCTCTATACTTTCCGTACTGTGTTCTTTCTTGACTTTATTCGACTCGAGTTTATACCATACATACTATCACGCTTCTTTCACTCACGCTTTTAACTTCACTCATCCATTTTATTCTTTCCTTCTTCCTTTGCTTGATTTTTGTCAGATGCACATCGCTTTTCACCTTCTCCTTACACCTACTTCTAATATGCTTTAATATCTCCTCATTCCAAATCATACATCCTACATCGTTTCTTTTTCTCTGCTCCACAGTATCTATGGTCCCTTTTCTTCATTCCTTAGACTAAACTTCGCGATCATTTCCTTTTCTATCCCCCGGCTTTTCCGGCATTCTTAGAAAGATGTGGAAAAGTATTAATTGTAATATACAACATTTATAAAGATAATTTAAGCCTGTCTCTTTTCTTATTAAGGGGCTGATCGAAGGCTCTATTCATAATCCTAGCTTACACCATTTAAAAATAAAAGATTTTTTTTTACATCTTAGTTACATTTCATTTTAATAATAATTATTAATAAATTAAAGCAAATACAATTTAATTTAAATATAATAGTCTCAAGTTTATTTTGAGAATAGATTCATTTAAGTTAATAAAAAATAACCCAGTAAACATTTTAAAGTCACTTTTTCATCACATTGAAGATACACTTATGATACATGCCACAAACCTTCTGCAGACGCACAACTCAAGGTCAAAGTTCAAACTGTAAGAAAATTTAATTTAAATTGAGTTTTAACTTAAAAATACATGCTGATTGTTGAAAGGAAGAGAAATGGCAAAGAACCAAATCGAAGAGAGAAAACAATTGAGAAAATAAAAGAAAAGAGAAAAGCCAGAAAAATGTTAACTCTAAATATGGTTCTAGACCAAGACCAGTAAAAGACCAATGTGTTCATTGTATTTCATTCATTTTTTGGGCACTGCCAATCATATTAAGAACGTTCCCAAGAAATTCATTTTTCTTATGATCATCTTGAAAATTTGCATATAAATATTTATTTATGTCGTTTATACATACTAAAAATTTCAATATCCCGTGCGGTACTACGTTTTTGTATTTTAATTGCCAAAATTCACAAAAAAACATGGTAATTTTTATACGATTGTTTTGAAAAACTTAGAATCATTAATTGAGAATATAACAAATATTGCGCTGTACAAAAAAATACAATCAGCGGTATTTGTTTAAAAAAAAAAGGATTAATGTGAACTACTTTCCATAGTTTTCGATCGTTCTCACATAACCTACTGACTAGAAGACTACGACTTGACAACGTCGCACTACGCAGGAAGGAATACCGTAAAAACAAAGTAAAGTAAAGAGCCGTGAGTAAAAAGCAAAGTAAACAAGTCGTGTTTTGATTTGAAAAATGACGCAGTAGGAAATTTTTTTTATTTCTGCGCATGTGAGATTGGCCGAAAGAGCACAGTGCGGTTATTCTTTTTTTTTATTTACACAAGTTATAAATATTTTAGTTTACATAGCGAGAAGGACTACTTTAAATGATGAAGAAGATACTTACTTTACTTATAAGGGTCGTCAGTTGAGTTACTACTGTCTGAAAATATAACAAATATCATGGATTTAATTTGGTACCTAAGAAATAGTTTATCGTATTAACATTTTCAAATAACAACGATATGCTGTAATCAGATTTTAAAAGTAGTTAAACGACGCAATTTTCCTGACCAAATTATGTAATACTTACAGTAGTACTAGGTGAACATGCAATCGCTATTGGCGCTGGGCAAGTTCCCAATAATGCGGTTAACGTGAGATACTGTGGAAATTGATTAATGTTATATTTCATATATTTTAAAGGATCACTTGAATAAGTCTTGTTTCTAATAATGTTGCCTACATATATGTATGTATATAGAAAGTATAGGTAATACGAAATAAAATATTAAATTAGTCATGCACATCCATTGCTTGAGGCATTCGAGTCAATTGGAAAATTGTGACATATTTAGATAAGATAGGATGTAATTTGCGTTAAATTTAGACTGGATACAATGAAATCTATGAGATATTTACATGATTGACTGGAGTTTATGACAAATTTACTATTTAAACGCTAGTTTTAACCCATGGGTTTAAGAAATATTTGTCTTTACTCTCATTGCTCATATTTGGCAGCAGCAGATGCAGTTTAGGAGAAAAATATTAAATGTTAACCACATATTTCAGAATGCAAATTGAATTGAAGGAGGCTACAGGTCTGAGCTCTGTTTAAAGTCCCTTACTAACAATTTGATATCAGTTGTTTACTTTTTTTCAAAATAAAAGTTAAAAAAAACAATGATTAAAACAATTATAATACTCACTAAAAAAACCAATATGCCGGCAAGAATCGCAGGAGCAGTTACTTCTGCTAGCTGAAAGATACAAGTAACTCTGATTAGTATCACACTGGTTTTATTTAAAAACAAATTACTGGTCCAATTATTTATTATGTTATATATATTCGTATAAATCACTGTCACTCTCTGATAGTTTTAATATATGTCTAAATCCATTAATCCTTACCAGCTTTATTGCCCACTTATAATAAATCCTGAATACTCTAAGCGTTAAATACTACCAGGCAATGTCACCTACTTATGATAAATCATTAACATTTGTAACATATTAAAATTTGCTATAATACTTACTGCAGCAGTAGCACCAGTAATAATTAGAGTAGCTTTTGCAAGAGCTGTTGTAATGTCGTTATTTCCAATCGCTTTCGATAAAACCTGAAAAATACAGACAATTACTATTGATATGTCTGTTTGACTTTTCTCTAACAAGAAATAACCCGACGGCAAAATCTCTTGCTTGTTGTTTATATTCCTACAACATTAAACAAATCAAAATTTTATATAATAATAATCTTTGGAGATTTTAGATATGATATGATTGACTGTATGCAGTAGCGGAACTAGTAATATTCGCTATTTCATAAAAAAATCTTTCTTAAATAGAGAAAAGTTAATGTATACTCGTAGATTATATAAAATTAAATATATCTTGTTGTGTACTTACTAAAAATATATTGTTGAAGTCAGCTAGACTTACTGGGATCCCAGGTAACGGAGCTTGACACTGCAAAATAATTCACTTTCAATTCATTACTGATTTATTAGCAGAGTCGCAATAGGAGCAGGAGCAGAATAAAAACAATACTCTTATTTTTAGTAGATGTGATTTTGTATTTCATTCAGTGTCGACATGTGAACAAATTAAAATATCAAATAGAGTGTACTACTATGTATAATTTTTTGAAACCTATTATTTACAGTTGGCAATAACTCTACTAAATGGGCTTGTGTACTCAATTTTTAATGGTCGATTTTTCAATTGTTGATTGAACTTGATGTTAATAAAAGTGTATTGGCGTGTCTATTTTATTAAATATCTGTTGACGGAGATATAGTAATTAAAAATTTGAATTGTACTTTTAGCGCAAGAGATGTCGATAGGTCAGTTATTTGTTGATTAGGTTAGTGCTGTGGTAATGTTTTGTAGCTGTTGGTAGTCCAAATAATCAAGTCAAGTCAAAGAATAATAAGTTTTTATTTTATTTAACCCTGTTAAGGCAGACATAATATTGAAATTTTATAGTTACTCGAAAAAGCTGTAAATAATATTTGATATATAAATACATATAGCAGAGATTTATGAGCTGTAAGGTTGGTAACCTGTAAACTTGTCAGAGTACTGTCAGGAATATATCTCGTTTACTCTCTGTTGTATAAAAGTTCACATGTCTTGGAATGTTCTACAACGTTGAATCTCTTTAATAACTAAAGAGACAAAATGACCTTTTAAATTGTCAATATCTCCTAACATATAAGGAGTTCTAGTAACTTTATCAATATATAGGATAGTACATTTTTATAGAAATTATTAATGCTTGATGACAGACAACTATGTCTTCGGGTTTGATCCCCGAACCGAAATTGTATGTTCTGGGATTGGAACTTATAAAAGATGATTCTCACAAACTCGAGAACTCACAAATATCTTAAACTTATTAGGCAGTAGTATAAATAAATAAAGTAACAATTAAATTGTGTATTATTGTAGGTAGTATGAAAATTCAGTGATGATTGTCAAGGAGATATAATTGTAACATTTACCTAGCGGATACGTTTCGAAGTCGTCTTAATTAAATTGTAAAAAACTTACTTGTACGTTTGCAATAACGGCAAATATTACACCGAGAACAATTACAACTTGTTTAGCCATTACAGTGAGATTGTTATTTGAAGAAACACACAGATTTATTGGAACTATGTAGTGCCAGTTAGTCTGAAGAAATTATTGAATATACTATAGCTGTAACTAACTCGCCGTTTTATAGGACTCCAAGTTTATTTGTCCAGTGCACACTGGTACCACAGGTGCGTACAGTGACAGGGTCGAACTAAGGCATACCTTTGTTAATTTAAGGAATTAATTCAACGCTAATATCACAACTATTGTCTGTAATCTGTAATATAATTCAAATGAGCCACAGATAAATGAAATCGATTTGTTGCAATAAGTAAGAAAAGCAAACCTCTAAGGTCGCTTTTTTAACTATAATTTAAGAGTCTTACATCGAGATACAACTATTGCATGTTGCACTCGCTTATTCCGATTTTTACCGATTGTTCTTTATCGAATGGGCGTGCACATACATATTTGCTAAAAGGACATATTGCGAGAGCAGAATATGGTTAAACCATACATATTTTTCAGAGCTTTTACCGCTACTAGAACAGAACGTTTTTGTACGTGCACGGATACCAAATGTTTCCATTGTTAGCATGAAATATGTGTACACACATGCATATTTTTACACTAATACCAAATATTCACACATACTCGTAACACATATTCGTAACGAGCGTAAGGTATAGCGCATTCAGACGATGTTGTGTGTGGTGATGGTTCAGCATAAACCGTATCAGTTTAATCAAATTTCTATAGTGCAGTGATGTCTGAGGGTGTGGGACCGGCCCTGTGCTTTGGATGCAGCAGTGTTATGCTTTAAGTTTAATCAACAGTGTATTAACCAACAATAATAACATTAATCAATATCTCTATGTATGAATAATAAAAGTTATAAGGAGAAAAATATTTGAAACAAATATTTTGTACACATTACTTGAAAAACAATTCTGTGTACACAGATTATAAAATCAATATTGTTGAAGATGTGCAATTGATGGAGATAAATATTTTTTATGTTTTGTTGTTGTCGTTAATGACCTTGAATATATCAGTTTTAATGACAACATCATATAGGTGCGAACTTCATAGCTTGATTTACAATGACATACTACTACTAAACACTTTCAGTTTTTCTAGAATTTTCCCACTTTTCTTTTCCTAAAAATATTATTCAAACTATTAAGAACATTTTTAAAAAAATAACCAAATCGATCCAGCCGTTCTCAAGTGATGCGCTTGTTAGCGAAGAATGGAATTCGGAAATTGGTTACCTAACGAAATTGTATACTCCATCTAGTCTAGATGCCATCACCGAACCCAGGCTAGTTTTAGGTAAAGTTTTCATGTAAAACTACTATTACTATTAGCTGCTGTCGGAATGGTAAAATATCACGTCTATACAGGATATTAAGTAAAATCTTTTTTTGCTTTAGTGCTCTGGAAATGGAACAAATTCATCAGGTCCATCAAGGTATGTTGCTTCTATCTGCTATTAGAATATAACTGCTTTTTTTTTTTTTTTTTTTTATTATAGATTTTTGGGCTTCGTAGGCACGTAGCCTTTTATCGCCCCTAATACTATTCTGTCTTTTCTTATATATTATACCCAGATAACAAGAATGATCTGTTCATGGCAACTGCAGTTATAAATCTCGGTTTCTCAATCAAAAAAGCGGTGTTAACAGGAAGCGTCTGCGAAGTCTGTAGTACCGCCCTTTGGAGTCCATTTCTTGCCATTGATGTATTTTTACATTGCCACAGAATGTGGTCAGGGTCTGCCTCTTCTTCACCACATTCGCATTTAGAGTTTGGAATAATTTTGTTTCTTGCTAGATGTTTCGGAGCTCCAGTATGATTCATTCTTAGCCTTGAGGTCATTGTAATTAATCTTCTTGGCCATTTTGGTTTGGCAAACCATGGCTTACGTCTTAGTATTGGTTGTATTGTATAAAATTCTCTACCTTTATCAGAATTATCCCACTTGTCTTGCCAATTTTTCATTTCATTTTTTTCTAATTCTGCTTTCATGTCTGACTTTATAAAAAATGAAATATATTTATCACAGGAAGTAGCTACCTTGGCCATTTGATCAGCTTTTTCATTTCCCTTAATTCCCTTATGTGACGGTATCCAAATTAGTTTAATATTTCGGCCCTTATCTATTTCCCTATTTATTTTTTCTTTGACATAATAAATTTTGTTGTCTAATTTTGTATTGATTCCCTTACTGCTTAAGGACTGTATGACTGATAACGAGTCGGATAATATTAAAGTGCTGTCTCTGTCATCAGTAATGATTTGATTCACAGCTAGATCTATAGCACATAACTCAGCTGTATATATGGATGCTTGATTATGAAGCTTGTAAATTCTGCTATTGTTAATATCTACTACTGCTGCACCCACTCCATCTGCTTCTTTTGAGCCGTCAGTATATAATTTTGTATAATTCGGGAATTGTTGATCTAATTTTTGTTGTAAGTCTATAGTTATTAGCTCAGGTAATATGTTACTCATATTTAGCTCCTTGCCAATAGTTATATTTGCAGGAGTTCCTCTACCTGAGTAATAATAATCTAATTCGAAAATTGGTATTTCTACTGGGGTTCCTCTTTCTGTCCATTTCCTTTTTTCATTTATCCAAATTGCATTAAGCTCATGACTTCTTGAACCTGTTCTTTATAATTCGTTAAGTTCGTCCCTTATTAATGTGTTATTTGTCATTAAAGCGCTAGCCATAAAGTAAGACGTTTTCTTTATCCATCTTTCTTTTAATGGTGGCATACAAGCCTCTGCTAGTAATGAAAGGGTATGAGTTGTACAGATAGCTCCTAATACTATTCTTAAAGCTTTATATTGCAATTTTTCAAGTGATTCTATTGTATTCTTTTTACACATTATTAGTACCTCTGCACCATACTCCAAATGAGGGCGGACTAATGATTTATATAAATTTAGTAGCGAAGATGTATTTAGTCCCCATCTTTGTCCAGCAAACATTTTGAGTATATTGATTGCAGGTTCAGCTTTCTTTTTAATATTGAGTATTATTGATTTTTCGGATTTATTTGTGGAAAATGGAAATCCTAAGTATATATAATTATTTGTGTATTCCAATTTTTGTTTACCTAGAGTTATTATAGGTGGCTGTGATATTTTTGAACTCATGTTAAAAATCATTAGTATAGATTTTTCTGTTGATGCTTCTAAACAAGCATCATTAAGCCATTTCTCTAAGTTATTTACAATCTTTTGCATTTTTTTTCCAGTCTCCTCTATAGTATTTTCTTGTGATAAGAAAACTAAGTCATCCACATATGATATCCATGATATTGTTGGGTTGAGATACGGTTTTATTGACCTAACCATCATATTAAAGAGAAGAGGACTTAGTGCTGAGCCTTGTGGAATGCCTTTAGAACATAGTCTCCAGTCCGATAGTAATCCATTAAACCATAGTTGAGTATTCCTGCCACTTAGTAAATTCCTTAGTATATTAATTATTACTCTCGGTACTCCTATTACATATAATTGTTTTAATAAAAAATTGATGTTTACATTATCGAAAGCTGCTTTGATATCTACAAAACAGGCCATTGATACATTGCCTTTGCTTTTTCCTGCTTCAATTCTAGCTGATAATGCAACTATGCCATCCCTGGTACTTCTACCTCTTCTACAGCCTAAAATTTGCTTTGGTATTAACGACTTAGAATCTAACCAATATTCTAATCTCGTTTTCAATATTTTCTCAAAGACTTTTCTGCAGCAATTAATGAGAGTTATAGGTCTATATGAGGTTGGTTGATTTACTGGCTTATCTATTTTTAATATTGGAACAATCTGAGTATTTTTCCAGGACTCAGGAATAAGTTCTTCTTCCAAAATTGTGTTGTATATGTTTAATAATAATTTTTTAGCGATTGATGGGAGATGGCCTAACATTTCATAAGATATTCCATCTGGACCGGGCGTGGTTGTTTTCGTCATTATAAGGTGAGATTGTAGTTCCCACATTTCTACTTCTTTAATCATCATTTTACTAGAGTCGTCTTGAGTGACTCCATATAGTACGCTTTCTTGCTCAGGTACCCAGGGCGGTGCTATTACTTGTGAAAGTTCACATAACAAGTCCTCACTGTTAGGTGAAATTGTTTTCGTGCATTTTCCTGAACCTCTCATCCTATTAATTTTTTCCCATAATTGTTTAGTAGTTAAATTATGGTTTAACTCTTCGGCAAGGTTTCTCCAAGCTTGTCTTTTCTTGAACTTTAGTAAGTTGGTCGTTTCAGATTCTACTTTTCTTAAGGCTACTTTATTTGTTTCAGAACTGTTTCGGTGGTATCTTCTGTAGGCTCTTTTTCTGTTTTGCACAGCCTCTTTGCATTCATCATCCCACCAAGGATTTGGCGGATATTTTGAGATTTTATTGTTTGCAATATTTTTCCCCCACTTTTTAGCTGCAGACTCAATTGAGTCAATGAGGTAATTATACTTTATTTCCAGCGTAGTATTGGACTGAATTTGGTTTGCCAATAAGTCTGCTTCTATTTGGTTAGAGAAATTGTCCCAGTCGATTGTATTTGGTACAATGTTTAATTTAAATCTTTCCTTGCCTCTGCTTGATTGACTAATTTGTGCCCCATTCATAAGTATAATGGCGTGATCAGAACCTAGTTGATCCTCCATTACGTTCCATGAAAGTTGGCTACCAAGAGATGGGGTTGCCCATGATAAATCAATTGCTGACGCTGTTCCTGAATGGATGTTGATTCGAGTAGGAGAACCATCATTAAGGAACATCATATTGTTATTGTCCATCACCTGACATATAATTTTACCCCTTGGACAGTCATAGGTGTTTCCCCAAGCAATGGCTTTAGCATTCCAGTCACCTAGAATTAGCCTTGGTTCTGGAATAGATCTTAATATTGCATTCAATATTCCTGTAGTAATAGATGCTGTTGCTGGGGCATAAAGAGATACAACATTAATATGCTCATTACCCCATTTAATTTTTGCTCCTATAATTTCAATATCCCCTGAGAGAGGAATTAAAATTTTGTCAATAAAAATGTTGTGGTTTATTACTAGAGCAACGCCTCCACCGTTGTTATTTCTATCTGCTCTTACTAGTTCCATATTTCTCCATTTGATTTTATAAGATGGATCAAGCCAGGTTTCCGAGAGCGCGATTACTTCAATATTATTTTCAAAAACTATTTGTTTTAGATTTATCAATTTGGATTTTAAACTGCGGCAGTTCCATTGCATTATACAAGTATTTTTATACATTATTTATTATGTTTGTTAACTAATATTTGTATTAGAATATTTCAATATTTTGATTATCTGGGGGTGGAATAGTATGGTTATTTACAATTGTTTGGTTCAAATTATTAGTAATAGTTTCTGCTTCTAAAACTACTTCGTCAGTATCAATATTTTGGTTTATCTCCTCTGAATCTCTGATCTCTTCTGAATTCTCAATAATATTTTTGTCTAAATCAGTTTTCGTAACGAACTCTGATTTCTTAATTATCTCTGGTTTCTTCACTTTATCGGTTTTATTTACGGGAATTGGCTTAGAGCGTTCGTTTTCCTTTACCTTATGTGTATTGTCAGGTTTCCACGTCCTTTTCTTTACTTCTCGGGGGGATCTGCGGGGCTCTGAAATTTTCAAGACTCTACGGATTTTCCTTTCCGGTTCACCGCTTATAATACAGTCTGTAATTTTCTTTTTATTTATACTTTCTTCCAAAGAAGGGAACTCAAAAAGGTTTAATGTAAATACCTCTTTCCCACGATCAATTTTAATTTTTTCTATATAGGTAGTTTTAGCTTTACCTTCGTTTTTATTTTTCAATTCTAAGTATTTGCTGCAGGATCTATCGTCAGCTTTATGGTCTTCTTTACAGTTGCGACAAAATAACTTCTCTTTCTTGCAACTTAAAGAGCTGTGATCTCCACCACAAAATTGGCAATATTCAGCACTTCTGCAGAAATTAGTGGAGTGGCCAAATTTCCAGCACCGACGACACTGTCTAACTCTCTGTATATACGCCGCAACTGGGTAAAGGATACCCTGGAAGGCTATATATTCCGGGATCTTATCCCCACTAAAGGATATTAGGCACTTCCAAGTAGGAGTCTTTTTGCCTTCTTCAATTCTATTAAATCTAATAAAATCGGTAATTTTTGGTGCCAACTGTCTACTATTTTTATTAAAGCCTACTGCGTCATGTAGGAATACGTCATCCAGATTATCGGGGTGTAAGTCGATTAGTCCCTGCACTTCTACCAAATTCTTCGGAATTATGCTCTTGTATTTAGCTAGAACTATGGCGTCTTCTATAATTTTATTAGCCAGAAATGGGCTATTCGTCTCCACCTCAATTTTTCTTTGGCTGACAGCAATAATGTTAATGTCCTTATAATTTGACCGCAAATATTGTGCAATAAAGGCAGGGTTTGTATTATAAGTAATTGGTTTTAGAATTACCAAGCACACTCCTGAATAACTATGTGGATAATAGCTGGTTCTTATCCTTTTTGCTTCAAAGAGGTCTTTCTCATGAGACCTGTCATTCATTATTATAACCTCACTTTCACTTAACACAAATAAAAAAAAATATTTTTTATCTATTACTTTGTTTTTACACTTTATTATCTTTAAACTCCTTTTTCAATTGTATTTATTAAATAAATAATTTATATTTAGTATAATAAATTTAATAAATTGAAAATAATTTCAGGAGCAAAATTAATACAACATAAATACGCGATAGCTTTTTGTTTTTTTTGATATAACTGCTTTTGGAATGATGAAATATCACGTGTACAAGATGGTTAATTCAATCTTTCTTTGCTCCGGTACTCTGTATATTCATCTAGTTTAACAAGCTATGCTGCTTCTAACTGCTGTTGGAATATACCTGTTTTGAATTTTTTTAAAAACTTTTTACATAAAAATGTGTCATTAATGAATTGATTTCTAAATTGTAATAGAGATATATTGGATATAGCTTGAAGTATGTGAGTTGAAATTAAGGTCATGCAACCTAAAGCGATTCTCATACTTCTATACTGAATTCTATCCAATTTTAATAATATTGATTTGGAAGCTGTACTAATTAGTAAACTTGAGTAGTCTAAATATGGACTTCTAATAGGTTGATACATTTACAGTAAAGAGATAGGATGAACTCCCCATTTACATCCAGATAGGCGTCTTAACACATTAAGGAATGAATAATTTTAATTTTTTAATAATAAGGCATATTTTTTATAATTTCAGAGCTCCAAGTGGATTCATAGTCTAACCAAACATTTAAGAATTATTATCTTTTTGATATAATATTTTTGTTATTATGTATTATCCTCGGACTTGATATAATTTTATGTCTAATGAAAATGACAGCTTGATTTTTCTAGTACTGTTTTATCTAATATGTCTCCTAATTTGCGTAATTTCTTATTAGTTTTCTTCATTAAACATTCTATGGTTGGCAATACCATATAAAACAATATCATATTTATACTTCAAAGATTTTGTCAAATTTAAGAATAACGAAATCGTGGTATTTAATAACAATAAATAAAATTCCTTAGACACTGCTCCTGAAAAGGAAGAGATGTTCTTAAATCTCTACGACTCACACTTTTTATTACAATATCATAATCTGCACTGGAACGATGTATCTTTTGTCTCTGAATTATGTTTTGAAAGGAAAGATGTTTTTCGTCGTCCAAGTCCTGCTGTTCTTATCTCCAATTATAATTTCATCGTTACTGAAATAGTGATCCAGTGAACTCAACGGCTGCATTTGGTTTAGATTTATTCATTACTTGGATATTATGTTGGAAATAAAGAAATGTAATAGCTGCTGCTCTGATTCATGAAGTACTGCTGCTCCCGTCTGCTGCTCAAAGTTAATCGCTAATAAAGCGATGTCGTCTATATCTGCACTAAGTGTATAAATGGAATATCCTTTCTTTTACTCTGTGAAAATGAAATCTAGGCATCTCTTCTTGCATAAATTTCTACAGCTCCTATTTGCTGTTTGAATGTAGTTACAATGCCTGTGCAAGATGGTAAATGCAATCTTTCCTCGTACATTCATCGATGCTATTTTGCTTCTATCTGCTATTGGAATATAACTGCCGTTATAACGATGAAACATCTCGTCTGTACAAAATGGTAAATAGAATATTTCTTTGCTCCGGTACTTTGGAAATGGAACACATTCATCAATTATTATGGTGCTTGTATATGCTAATATAATATAACTGCTATTGGAACGTTGATCCTAACATCTGTACAAGATGAGCAATCGCCGCTTGCTCTAACACTTTGGAAATGGAATTCTTCAACTTGGTACAATTGTCAAGTTTTATTTTTAGTATTAAAAAGTATTCAAAATGCCAAAAATTAAACTAAAATTAAAATTAAATCCTAAAAGTGTGCAAGAAATCAATACGCAAATAACTATGTTGCGATACTATTCTTACAATAAAACTATAAAATCAAAACTAAAACTGTAAGTGGGAATAATTTTTAAGGTATTTTAGTAATATTAACATTGAAATTTACTTCATGTATTTTTAAGTTAGTATAGTGCAAAATAATTTTTTAGGTATTTTTGTAACAACTTACGTGTAACGTAAATTGTAAATTGATTCTTGGCGTAGTTGATATTGTCAGTTGTCCCGCGAAGTACTGCTGTATTTGGTGAATAAGCTGAAAACACATTACTTTGTTCCCCTGTACATTTATACAATTATTATATGGAAGGGTGAACGATCTACCAACTTGTGCCCAGTTGTCATGGATGGAATTGTAATTTTTATGGAGTGTACTTTTTCTATTATCAAAGTCTAAATGCTTTTCGGATAAAAACCACTCAGATTAAGATATAGAAGAGATATTAAGTTCGGATAAGGTTAAAGAACCTACAATATTCTCTTCAAGGTTTTGAGTTCCTACACGTCGTGGTAGTATGTCTGAATTTTGTTGGACATACCACGGTGCCTATGTATCTTCGTGTTCAGGTACAGCATATGGTTTGCTTCCTGTTTGCATCGGTGCAATAAACTGCGTTGATGCTGTAGTTAGGAAATGTGATTTGGATATGTGAGTAAGGAGGTTGTGACATTAGTTTATCATATTTCGATAATATATTAAGATAAGTTTCCAGAATTCAGACAGCTTCTTTCCAGTAAACATTTGTTGAAATAGGATTGCAACCCAGTAAACATTTGGTAAAATAGAATGGCTACGTGAAGTTCTAGTCACTCGTACATTTCAATTCTAACATTTTACAAGTTGAAGCAACACAAAGAAAATCAATTTTAGTTCAAATTGATTCCGTACCTGCCACAGGAGTCGCTTTATTCAACAGTGAGTAGTCGTTGCGCCGTCTGTAGCTTATAAAAGAGGCATTCCTACAAACGACTGAATAGAAAACAAATGCGTTCATGACAAAAAACTCATGAAAAGAATTTGTAGAATTTACTATAAAATGTTTACTGCGAATAATAACAAAATAAAGCACTAGCCGTACTGAAGTTTAAGTCTTTTAATTTCTTCAATTATTTTTGCAGACTCCAAACAGTAGAATTTCATTCAGTTTAATACCCCTGACCATCCCTGACGCAGAACAACCGCCCTCCAAACAAATGGCACAAGCAGCGTCAACTCTTAAAAAAATTCTTGTGGTAGCGTCAGTAATTAGTTAGTTTTCTCCAGTTTCTTTGTTTTAATATTTTGATAGTTTTGTAAAATAATATATGTTCTTTGGTTTTAATCAGTTTTAATACTGCTATAAAAAAACAGTAATATATAATAGTGTTTAATGTAAATTAAATAAAGTAAGAAGGGCGAAAAAAGGACCGTGATACTAAGAAATCCGTGAAGTATTAATATATAGCTATATATATATATGTGTGGAAAACAAGAATACTTTCCCAATTCTGATGTGGAAAACAAGAGCTCAATCGCACTTCTGATGTGGAAAACAATAGGTATCCAACTTTTTATGTGGAAAATAATAACCAATCCGCTAATCTGATGTGGAATCAAGGTACTCTTATTTAATTTAGGGCAAATGTCAATTCAATTAATATTCAACTATGTAATATCTTAGTTTATTGTCAGGATGATAAAGAATCACATAATTGGTTTAATACATTTATTTAATAAAATAGTTACGATGATAATAATAATGATAATAACACAATAAGGTTACAATATAGACGTTGGTATTTACTTTACAAATACAGAACAATGAATAAACAAACCATCTTAAATTCTAGTTAATATATACTCTGTCCTACATTAGTTTTCAGCTAGGCTTAATAGGTTTATTTTTATTACTTCTGAGGATACGTTTAGTTAATTTCGGTAAGCACATCCTCTCACGTATTCAATCAGTGGTTTATAGTTTCACACATTTTAATTCCTTTTACCTTTCACTTGGTTTCCGTTTACAAATATACCCTCATTAATCACATTCTTTACAACTTTCCTAGACCGGGTGTTATAGTTATGATTACTTTGTATGCTCAATTTATTTTTAAGATTCCATATATATATACATATATATTTTATTCATAACATAAATTATTGATTAATTTATACAATTAAATGTAAATGTAACAAACAATATAATCCAATAATAAATTTTTGGATTTTATATTTTTAAATAATTCAAAAGGCTAGTGATATTTCGACGCTCGAACTTTTCCGTTTTCAACTTTTCCTAATAATTTTGTTATACCAGCATCTCCATCCTCACGAAATGTTTACACTAAATCAATGTAACTTATGTCAGCTTCTGCTAACTTCTTTCTCATTCCAACTTATATACAATATGTACAATATTTCATATATATGTCCACATCCTTTCCATATGTAACCCATACCATATGATTCAGCAACACGTACAACACCATCATACGTTTCCTTTGAATTTTCAACATCCCTGATTGACCCTTCATAATTTGTTTTATCAACAAAATTATTAATATCAACCGGAGTAGACACCATGGTTTCTTCAGTGTTGTTAATTGCAGCTTCTATGACAGACTCTGTCAGTCCTGTGTTTAATTCAGGCAGAATGAAACTGGACGGTGCACTTTGTGGTCTGTAAAGTATATTTTTAAATGAAAAATTAAATAGAAATAAAATATTCATAAAAGCGCCGCGATTTTTTTTATACTAAAACCGCCTTTTCTCATAATAAAATTTTTTTTCTCACTCTAAAAAAATTTCTTTCACTCTAAATACTTAATTTTACATGTTTCTAATTTAGTAATTATATATAGCTATCTTTATTTATATTTTTTTATCGAACTAGTTTAAACCCTCCATCTATATAATTACTAAATTAGAAACATGTAAAATTAAGTATTTAAAAGCACCGCGCTTTTTTTATACCATATGGTACGAATCCTAATAATATTTTTATACCATATGGTAGCCAGTATTATGCAAAAAATCTGTCAATTGATACACATAATAGTGGTGACTAAACCTCAATTTTGAAATTTCAAGTTTAACCCTCAATATCTCCTGTTTATTAATAAAAAGTGGAAAAATAAATATTAAATATAAAATAAGTATTAAAATTTAATATGAATAAGCATAATAAAACATACAAAACTGCAGTAGTTTATTTACAAAGTGAAAAACAGAAGGTATAGCTATATCTCATAATTATGTATAAATAAAATAAATAATAAATGTATTAAAACAAAAATTTACACGAGGTTTCTTATATGCATATGCTTTTACATGCGATTGACTTGGATAAAATTAGAGAGATCTTTACATTAAAAATATTTTGCAGCCATCTTGAATTTTTTATTACTTGTTTGTGTGGATTATAATACATATACATGGTCTATGTAGTGGTAAGAGATAATATGCCCTTCCGAACACTGTCTAATCGCCCTCTGATACGACATTATTAGGATACGACAAATTGTTTGTAGGGTAATATGACATTTATGTGTTAATATATTATTAACACAGTGAAATAAGCATTTAACCCAGAAATAGAAGTAAGAAAGATAAAAATATGCATATTCAGCTAATTTCAGCTTTGTAAATTTCATTATGAGAATTACACTTTTAATCTCCTTAGTTGACTGGGCTATATTGATTTGCAGAGTATGTTACCTGTGCTTCTTAATCCAGGAGTCCACTGTAATTTGTCCTTGTATTACTATCTTCTGCGGTCCATTAGGAGTCATTGTCAAAGGTTCTATTAATTCCATGCAAATCGGTGGTTTAAGTACTGCAACCGCCTGCGGATGTGCACAATAAATGATTAGTATATGTAAGGGTCATTCCATCTGGATTGATCGAATGAAAGGCATTGCGAAAAAAGGGTTTATTCAAAGTTTGGATCAGGTACCATACCCTTAGAGTATATTAAAAATTCCATTTTTTACATTCCTACCTGCCTTAGTTTTTTAACTAAGGCTCTTCGATATTACTGAAATTATATCTATTTACTATTTCTTTACATTATTTAAATATCATTTTTAAAATTTTGAAAAAAGTGAAACGCCATTTGTAGTAATTTTTTAGGATGGCTATGGAATTGAATCATAGTATGAAGAATTTTAAACCGACAAAAACCATGTTCATCACAATTACTAAAATAAGATGATATTTTTTCACTTTTTTGTGGTTAAGTGTTATCTTATGACATTTGAATGATATTGAAACGTATCAAATAATTCGTTGCGGATTCAAATTTGAATAAAACACTAAGAAGTAAATTTGTAAGTCAAGTAATATATTTGCGAAGATTACCCAAATTTATTACATAGTTAGATAGTCATTAAATAAATTATTAAATGGTGCAACGCAACAAAAAAAACACGGGATAACTAAATGAATTTAGAATACGACGTGTCGTACTTATAAGTGTATTGTTCTTATATATTAGCTCTAACCAGTGAGGAAGTTCTGCACGGGCGCTTACTGGTGGCTAAGGCTAAGTGCAACTATTAGAGTTACGAATTTATAGAAAATGACACTTTACTGCGACTCGTTTTTTCAAAGTGTTTCTCTGACAGCACCACACTATTTAAAATATTTACAATGTCACTGCGGCCTACAATATTGCTACCTACACTATGAGGCTACTACGGCATAGATACTGCCAACATTGTAATAGAGCTCCGAAGATATAACTCAGCATCGGAAATAGGTCGACATTAAATTAATTTAAAAGTCAATTAATGAGGTATTATAGTGGTGTTTAAATTCAAATATTCACGCAAAACTTAAATGTCTATTTGTCTATGTGATATCTTTGCAAGCTCTTATTTCTTTAAGGTAGTTAAACCGTGCTATACGCCTCATCGGTAGAATGTTTAAAGAATTTATATAATTATAATATATATAAATAAAACTTAATATATAATTATCCTGAAACTTTTAAGTTTATTGACTGTTTCAAGCTCAAGGTAAGTGTAATAAAAGTTGAATTGTTTGCTTAGGAACTCATTAAATGACATTTAACAAAATAAAATACTTTTAAATATTAATATGTGCCTCTAAGAAAAATACCTGAAAATATTGAAATATTTTTCTTGTTTGCTTATATTTAAATGCAAGGAAAATGTTATTTAAATAAGACAACATAAAGTTGAATATATTACTAAAACTCGACGTAGTGGCACTGTGAAGATTGAACGCAATATTGAACATTTGAGCAATCACTTCACGCAAATACAACACAACTTTTGAATTTTATTGTGCTCAAGACCTCCTCAAGGACCACAAGGTCCTTATACATTATATTACGGTATTTATATACGTAGATGAGGATATAGTGGAATGTATTGAAGAAATTTACAAAGAAACAAGAATGAGAATAAGAGTTGGGGGTGAAGAATCAGAAGAATTCTGGACAGACAAGGGGTTGAGGCAAGGTTGTCTTCTGAGTCCCATTTTATTTGCGATATATACAGCAGATTTGGAGGGGGTAATGGAAAGAAGACAAGATGGGGGGGTTGCTAATAGGAAGACACTACAAGATATGGACTTTAGCATACGCTGACGATATAGTCCTGTTAGCAAAAAGGGAAGGAGAATCCCTTTAATAATTAAAGAGACGAAATGACTTTTTTAATTGTTGATATCTCTTAACATATAAGGAATTAGTAAAAAATAATTGAACATTTGAGGTTCCAGTAACTGGACACAGGCCCATTTGGAACGTCGATAAAAATAGTTGAAATACATGCCGCCTCAAAATTTTAGAGACCTAAGGTTCATAGTTGTCTTTTTTATACATGATTAAAAGTAGCCATTTTCTATATATATTACAAGTTTTAGGTCTATTTCACCACATAATAAAACTTTTAACTATAAAAAAATGGTGACAAGGCTTTCAAAAAATTTGAGTACATAAACAAATCTTTTTTCTGAAACTATTGCAAAAGGAAAATTATCAAAAGGATACCTATTTATAAAAATAATTAAATAAAACCTTTAAAGGCAGTACATGTGGCAAAACATATTTCTTATTGCTTTTCGAATGTTTTATCAAATTATTATCATTACTAAACAATTGCACATCATCCTTACAGGTTATATTTAAGTTAGTGTTAGTGTAAATAAGATGCTTTGTTTCTTTCGTCTCGTTATTTGCTATTCATCACAAAATAAAACTCTCTCCGTGAATACTGATGTCTTAGGAATAGACATTAAAAATGGAATTACTTTAAACAAGTTTGAAAAATTATCATCAGTCTTATATAATACTTGCTGCCATTTTTGTGCAGTAGATCATTCTGAAAAATCGTTAGAATTATATATCTGATTATAAAGTTTGTTCAATAAAGCAATTTATCCATAAAAATCATCCATATCTATACCGATTATATTAACAAAAATATCAAAGTCAACATGGGTCTTTAAATTTATATTGTCAAGTGAAATATCAAATGCTAGTAATTAGAGGGCGGTTGACCTATTGATTCGGCACCAATCGATAACGTTCCGTTTTACGCAAAAATGCTTACCAATGTGTTTACCCATAATGCTAAATCATGCGAAATAAAGTATTTTCGGGTACTTTTTGTTCTCTCGTAAAGTATAGAGTATAATTACCCGAAATAACGTACAATACTTTATTATAAAGTACGGGTGGCAACCCTAGTTATGAGCCGGCAACGTTGCAAATGGCACATTGAGACTAAAGTTGAGTACCAAACACAATAAATGTTGCCCAATTTATCATTACTTTTTTAACGATGGTGGGATTGGGAAAATTTTTTATAAGAAGATTGTAAAATCGTAGAGCTTGTAAGATCGTATACAATAAATATGTTCAATATTCAAAACAAATAGTAAATAGCAGCAAATAAATATCTTAAACATTTTTCAAGATTTCATATATATATACATACAGCATAATTCATATAATTATCCATATATATATATATATATATATATATATATATATATATATATATATATATATATATATATATATATATATATATATATATATATATATATATATATATAATTATTTAGTCGCCATTTTATATACATACATATGTTTCAGCATCTTTCATTCAGAAAGTTGTTTTAATTTTTCTCTTTTATTTTTGACAATATTTTGGCATACCGGGCTTCTTCATAAAATCAAGATGCCGACTCAACCGATACACTATTATACGGTATTCAAATTATACCTCGAGGACAGACACTTCGTGATAAAATACCACGACGCCACAACAACCCTGCACCAAATTATAGCAGGTGTACCCCAAGGAAGTGTACTTGGCTCACTTCTTTACCTACTCTATACTAGAGATCTACCTATCGCTTCAACGAAGTGGCGTATCAGAGTCGATGAATCTAAATGCGAACACATAACTTTTACACTGAAGAAAGAAACATGTCCACCAATGTCACTTAATAATAAAATCATACCGCAAGTGAATGCTTTTAAATATCTAGAAACTCATTAAGATCGACACCTGATTTGGCAGAAGCACATTTTTACATAACGTAAACAAATTGGGCTCAAGCTACAAAGAAAGTACTGCCTAATAGGTCGTAAATCTAAGTTATCATTAGAATGTAAACTATTACTATATAAGTCTATATTGAAACCTATATGAACTTACGGTATACAACTCTGAGGATCAGCTGCAAACTCTAATATTGAGATTCTACAACGGTTCCAATTCAAGGTGCTACGTATTATTATAAATGCTCCACGAGGTACGACTAATGAGGATATTCATCACTACCTGCAAGTACCAAGGATCAAAGACGAAAGCATCGAGTACAGAGACCGACTGGATGACCACCGAAACACCTTTACGGGGAACCTGATGAGTGTGAGAAGAGAGCGCAGGCTGAGAAAGAAAGATACTAATTGATTTAGTCGGCGATTAAAATATATTAAGTACCCAGGATCAAGATTTTACCAACTGGTGAGTAAAATATTATCCTTATAAAATATTATTTATAAGAGGTATTGCTATATAAATATGTATAGTACATGTAATTTAATTTTCAGAAGTGATCTTCCAGATAAAACTAAAGCTAAAGTTCAGCCCAGTGTATATTCAAGTGTATAGAAAAGTTAGCGTATGTTTATTTAATTATATTAACAATTGGTCACAAATAATGAAGTAAATATATTAAATTTAATAAAATATTATATTGCAAAATATAAATAAAATTCTTTCATAAAGTTATTGTTTTTTTTCTCATTTAAAATTTGTTTTCTAATTAAAATCGATTTTATTTTTCAAAATAAATACACTGTTTAAACTACCCGCTTAATTTTAATGCAATTTTTCTGTCCAATCATAGCAGGCCATACATTATAATTTATAACTCCGGTTATAATTTATAAACCGGAGTCGCTGTGATTCAAAAGTGTGTAGTGTTGCGCCATCTGTAGCTCATGAAAGAGACATTCCCTATGAACAACTGAATAGAAACAAACGCGTTCATGACAAAAAACTCATGAAAAGTAATACAAATGAAATAGAATGGCAAATGGAATAGAATAGTTTTGTATTTCTTCAATTTCAAAATCATTAAAGCTTTCTACTTGTCTATTGAGATGTCCCTAAATTGATCTAAGATCGGCACAAATCCGACCATATGACAAGTCTTCCTTTAATGCAGCGACATTTGTTAAAATTTTTTTGGTTGCAAAATTTGATTTTATTATTTAATGAAGAAAAGTGAATTTATAGCAGTTTTAGAAATTGAAGTGGTAAAAATTAATTTTAAACGATATATTATTTTTATTATGCGTTTACATAATTGCAAGTGATTTAATGAACAACCAGCAATTTATCCATAACCAATACATATTAACACATCATACAATATAAAGCTTCGTACATATGCTTCATTTGCACTAATTATAGTTTTGTTTTCAGACTATTTTTATAATTGTCATTGTAGTTCGAAAGGTTTTTTCCTGTTAAGTCTTCTAGTTAACGTTTGGTTGTACAACAATTGGAGTACCTCGTCAAGAGTGAGAGTGCAGTCTGTTCTTCTTAATATGAGTTTTCCACCTTAATTTTGCATCTAATATAATGCCAGGATACTTTGCTGTGTTAGCGTACGGCTATTCCATTAAGATTAACTGGCAGGTTTCCTACCTTTTCGTTAGTGAAGTTGAATGTGATCTGACTTGTTTTCATTTAGTGCTTTAGTGCTCCATAATTTAGACCAGCTGCTAATTCTGTTTTTAGCTCTCTGCAGTTTATCCGTTGTGTTTATAGTATCACTCACTGCTAATGTTAATGTATCATATTATAGTATCATCTACAAATATAGCACAAGTTGTTCGTACTGTAGTCGGTATGACATAGGTGTAAAGTAGGTATATAATAGGTTCTACCACACTTTTTTGTGGAACACCAGCTTAAATATTTTTTTCTGCAGAGTGTTCGTTTCCCTGTTTCACCCTGAATCACCGTTCTCAACAAAGTATGAAATCAGTATCTGACTGTATGTAACCAAGTCCTTCATGCCATACTTTATCAAAATTTTTAGCTACATCTTAAATATGGCTAAGCAGATTTTTTTCTCTTCTAGTGATTTTCTACTATGTCTGTTATTCTGTGTACCTGTTCAATCGTTGAGTGGGTACCAGTAAAATCAAACTGATTATTGGGAATAAGATTATCTCTTACGATTAATGATTTCATTCTCTTTAGAAGTAGTTTTTCAAACAGTTTTAACAATATGGGTATTGTCTGGCGTTAGTTGTCTAAAATAGGAATTTACCTTTTCAACTGTAGTGTTAAATTATTTAGTATTGTTTTGTCTGCTGGTATTCGGGTCATTTGCCATGTTCTTCTGGCTCTTTTTTCCGCAACCAGTTGACGAATTTCTTGTGGATAGTTGTTTCCAACAGTTTTCCTTATTTCTCTGGTGTAGTTGCTTTCGCACTTTGTTGGATTTTTGCAGATAAGTCTACTGCTTATCTATCAATGTTACTCATTGTTCTTAAAGGTACTTTAAGATGTATTTCATTACTTAATTTCACTTTCATCCATTCCAGTTTGTTCTCCAGTTTGTCAGACTGTGATTAGGGTATTTCATGATAACCTTCATGATTTCATTACTATTGGGAAGTGGTCCGAGCTTAATTCAAACAAATATTCGACTTTGATGTTGCAGATACTCTCTTGAATATAAAAAAATCTAGCAGGTCTGGTATTTTATTTTCATATGTAGGCCAGTCAGTTGGTTTTCCAGTTGAGTGGTGTTCACTTCCGTAGTTTGCATATTATTTAACTCTCTCCCTTTTGTTGTTTGTTGGATTTGTTGTTTGTTGTGTTCCTAATATACCTAACATGTACAATGCCACGTGGCCAGATTTTGATTGAGATAAAGAGTACGTAAGGAAAGGTTCGTTGAATGAGCTATTTAGACAATTGAACGATACGTTTAGGTCATAGATGGTGCTACTTTTCGTCCAGTAATATTATAATATTTCATTTTAAACAAATATATTAATAAAAGATTTTTATGTAATGATAATGTGATAAAATTATGTTAAATTAAGGTAAATAATAAAACGTAACGTCAAATAATACACTGTTATATTTCTTTATACATTATTATTACATTATTTATTACATTTATATTTTTACAGTGGCAACTTATTTTTCCATTTTAATCATTAATAACAATAATATTATGTGTACACTAAATTAAATGGTAGCAACAATTTCAAAAACATTAAAATAGAGTAATAGTACAGTTATTTAACATGAAGAAAGGGGTAAATCTCGGAATAAAAGATGATGCGAGTATAACCATTGTTATGATTTTTGAAACATATAATCTCGTGTCCGTAATCTTAAGATATTCGAGGCCAATCGTTCCCGATATATAGCGCGGAGAGTGAGTAGGAAGGTCTACTCAAAATTTTACATTATTATATTTCATTCCGCGGTTAAATATTTTTTATTGAGATATAATAAAACGATTAATAACAATACTTTAAAATATTTAAATTTATAACAAATTATTGAAATTATCAAGGGAAATATAAACAGCCCAGACGTATTATGTTTTTACTGAAGTACTGTTCTCAGTCTGTAAAAGAAAACGAAAGAATATTTATTATTTTTTTAATATTTCATATGTAAACAGGCTTACTGTCCCATTAGCAACTGCAATTCTAGGCAGTGCATCATTTAGAAACCTGGTTAATCCAATTTTGGCCGAAGTGCAACATATTGATAATATTTTAGGAATTGCTAATAATCGCTTTTGAATAACTTAACTGAAATGCTAAATCGATTGTATTTAGTCAAACCGTTACCTTTTTGGAGTGTTGGAATCCTGGGAGTGCGATAAGCTAAAAAATGCGGGAATCCGATAGGCTAAACCTGTTATACCTGTTGCAGTATGGCATTGGAGTTGGTTTTCACTAATATAATTTATCATGAGAGAAAACTTTTACTTTAATTTTTATCGATACACCACTGGTATTAAAGAGACTTTAGCATTTATTATATATCGGAGTTCTGGTTGGAGTGAATTTTAATTTAGTCCTATCGTATTTGTATTTGGTTTGTATAAACTGAAGCATGCTGAACATACTCGTTCACAATGCGATGTCGCCAATAGATTCGAAACGAAGCGGATTAAAGATTTACATCGCACGTTCTTAGGTATCCCCTCCAGTCTGAGGCGGCTGTTTGCATTTACAAAAGACCGGATAGGTTAGCGTTGTGGTGGTGGAAACGCTTGGATAAAATTAATGTGAGAGGTAGGTGCCGCCCGTATTCGGACGGCTTTGTAGCTTGCAGTGTGACATGAGACTATGACATGTTTTCATGAAATTTATTGTATTTGCAACATCTCGTATGACTTAAACCGCTAATAGGACAAACTAATAATTATCGAAACTACAGCGTCTTTTGCCGATAAAATATACCAGAGAGATAGTTCAATAAAGCACGAACAAAAACATTTATGTTCTTAAAACATTTTTGTCTTTTGTTGCTGTTTTAGTAAACAAAACACATTCCCCTCTGGAGTAGGTAAGATCACACCAAGGAAAACACATTTGTGTTTGGTTGTTTAGTCTGCTTGGTTTGAACACACAGTTTTGTTTTTTGTGAACATTTGCGCTTGTCAGTTGTTGTTTATAATTTTTATAGGACTCACAGAAAAATACTAAAAACTTCTGTATTTGAAAAACAGAAATGTTTTAAAATAAAACAAAACATGTTTTTGTTCTCTGGTGTGAAACCGGCATTAAGTTGATTTCGTTTCGAGTGACAGTTCCGTATGTATGTACTTACTTCAATTCGTGGTGGAATTACGTGTACAGTTTAATCGGTCTAAAACTGACTCCACTGTACCATATAGATAAGTTTGCTGTAACAAACAATAAATAATTTGCTAATTTACCATTTGAACGTGAATGAATTAGATTATATGCTATTATTAATAAATAAATCACACTCACCGCTGTATCGCAGTAGTCTGTTTTCTTATGTTCGTCCTGAGAAGTAAACAATGTCAATTAATTCGATATCACTCAAACAGAAATCTTTCAAGTAATTTATCAAAAACAAAATTTGTTTCTATACATATAATTTAGCATGATTACAAATCGATTAGCAAATTTGTATTAAATAAACAACTGGCAGATACTAAAATAGATAAAATGGAATAAATTCAGTAACCAACGGAAATAATTTGTAATTAATTCATTAAAGTGTAATATGTATAAGTTTATTTATTTTTATTTATAACATGGCCTAGAATATATTGATCCCACCCACTAATGTTTCATATTTATTGCGTAGATCAGGGATAGGGAACCTGTGGACTACTTCCAACACACTGACAGCTCCCTGTATCAGTGGCGTAATTATACCATTTGAAGCAGTGGCGTAGCTACCGCCGTATCTGCCGTATCAATGATACGGGGCCCCGGGCTACAAGGGCCCCAAACTTGTGTAAACAAAAATTCGAGAAATATTCACAATCTCACTTAAACTCTTATGCCGTACTTAGCTTAGTTCTTAGGAGTATTAATTCAAAGTAATAAAGTATAATCAATAAATAATTATTTTAATTCTACTCAATCTTACACATTTTGTTCATAAAAAAATAATTGATGTCTACCGGCCCTTGGATCTTGGACTATTATATACTACTCAGTTTATATGCCATACTATATCTATACTGTTGTATTTCGATATCTGTTGTATTATAACAATAACAAGTAATACATATTCAAAGAAACCGTCAAAACATAATATCAACAATACTGTGTTCTGTATACAAAGAGATGTGCCGCGATAAGGAAAAATCGCTATGTGCCGCAAGAAATCTGTAGCTGCGACTAACGTCGTTCAGATTAAAAAATCGTGGTGTGTGCATGCTCATATGATTCCATGTGTTACAAATCTACGCGATTTAAATCGATGCGTCTTTAATCGTAGTATGTTCGGGGTCTAATAGTCTGGTTAAGATTAGCTATCGTTCGGCGTTATCAAACATATTACATAATACTTATTTACTTTCACATACCCCTAAACACAAAACATGGAAGTTACTTTAAATCCATGTAAAATTTTATTTAAGTAGTTGAAATTTTATTTTAGTAATATTTAATTCAAAAAGATATTTCCCAGTAAACATTTTGGAGTCACTTCGTCGTCATATTAAAGATGCGCATGATTTTTTTGTAACGAAAATGTTCATTTACAGTTCAGTTTCGCACAGTCGTTCATATGAAATGTCTATTATCTGTCGGAATACAAATAAAGATAAAGTTGAAGAGAACTATAATTGAAGTGAAATAGTGATAGAAACGTTACAAAAAGGGACACTTCAGCAAATTGTTTACTGGGTTATTATTATTTTATTGATTCTCCATATTTTGAACCTTTTAAGGTTTTCTTTTGAAGTTTTATGATTCTATTGAACAAGAAAAATGACATTTTACGTTTGTAATTTAAACATAATTGGTTACAAAATATGTAAACAAAATATGTGTGTGGTATAGGTAATGCTGTTTAATATAACATATGGTTCATGTTAACTAAACAATGAATACACCAATACATACAGATCTGTATAGCGGATACATCTGTTATGTATCTGTGTTTTACACATGAAAATATACAAAAAAATATCAATTAATCAGTTTCATTTTGTTGAAGTATATTTTTAGAGAAAGAAATCCTTATGTTTTTGGTAAATTTTTAATTTAGTTTTCTTTAGAAAGTTGTAAATACACTACTGCATTTTCGTATGTTTTATGTTACTTTTAATATAGTCAAAACATGTACAAATCACTACTATGTTATATTCATTACAGTGTCATTTTATTTCTAACCTTTAATTGGATATTTTAACTTTAACCGCAATAATATTGTGTGTATTCTAAATAAAAAGTGACTTGTACATGTTTTGAGTGTGCAACAAGTGTCATAAAACAGACGAAAATGTAGTAGCTTTTTTTTACTTTACGTTTTTTAATAATTACCAAACTTTTTAACAAAATTAATATTTTCGTTCATATTATCAAACTTTTATATTATCAATAAACAGGAACTACTGTATATGAGTAAAATCTGTGACTTTTATGAGGATTTACAACTAAGTAAGCAAAAGATTTTGTCATGTTTATACATCCTGTAATTTAGTATTAAATAACGTCAACTTATAAATGAAAATAGGTGAATAGGTAACGGTTGATGTCGAATATTAAAGTCACGTTATTGTGTACGGAACATTGTGTTACCACAGCATTCCAGATTTATAGGTTAAAGGATTAATCCGTGCTCTCATGGAACAATTTACACGCGTTTATCACTTGCAATCGAGTATGACGCATGAGAGAGACATCCTACTCGAATCGCGTGTAAACATAGAGGTATAAGATGTAACAGTCCCATAGATTCATTAATTATTGATGTATTATTACTAACTATTTAGGAACCAGTGTAAAGGTTCATATTTAACTAGAACGTAGATTTTTAATGATTTTAAGACGCCATACTGGCGGGCTCATTATTTAGGTTAACTATTTCTTTATCAATAGAACCACGACGCATATTATTATAATTTGTTTAAGTCGTCAAACTGGCGATGTAGTATTTACAAAAACTTTTAAAAGAAATATTAATTAACTAAACCTTTTGTTCAAAGCACGTAGAGTTTCAAATAATGTTTATATTAAAACTAAATACCAAAACTCGAATAATTGTCGACGAAGCGATATTTGGATTTAAGATAAACATAGCTAAAGTTCAAATGAGATCATACATTGAACAAAGACATTTAGAGCTATATAAACCTAGGAAAATGGGGAGTCTAGGCAGTCGCACCCCGGAAGTTGAAAGACCACGTCACTTTGACGCTTTGGTTAAGAATTAGAGAAAATGGTCAGTCGGTTTTAGTCAGTCTGGAGACAATCAGTCGCCTCAGTCGCCCCGATATACGAATCATAAAGTTACTACAGAATTATTAAAGTAAATAGTCAATTACCCAATAAAGTAAAGAAACATATTAAATAGTTGAATTGTTGAATAAAGAATAATAAATGTTAATGTATACATTGATTT
The DNA here is from genome assembly GCA_963678705.1 of Panorpa germanica. Classification (NCBI taxonomy): domain Eukaryota; kingdom Metazoa; phylum Arthropoda; class Insecta; order Mecoptera; family Panorpidae; genus Panorpa; species Panorpa germanica. Next base: position 7,060,353 of record OY783210.1, read on the forward strand.
AATTATAAAATCACTTGAATTATCGGTCTTGTCGCGTTAAGATAAAGTGATTGTTCGTTGCATAGATAGCAGAGCAGAAAAAGTAAGTAAACCTAATATGTATTTATAATATTATTAGATGAATTTACCCTTCGCAAACTCTATTCTTATATCTCTATGCGTGTAAATCATGCCATGTTAACAAGAGGTAAGTTTTCTCCTATATACTTACTTTCTTTGCCATAATCAAAACAACACTCAGAATGATCAAAAAAAGAATAATTTGCGTGTACATTTTCTTTAAATGTTATTAGCAAAAACTAAAATGTATAAAATAAGTATTATTTGTGTACTTCAACGCAGAAATAGTACTTCTGCCAACTTCAATATGGCGTTCGTTAATTTATAAGCGTACATCTATAAAAATACCTCGAGACGTTCAACGAAAGTTACTTATAGTAATGACAATAATAATATTATTATTAAATATATAAATATGGCATTTAAATACGTAAATGGTGACACTGATAGGTGAGATGCAAGTAGGAGATGCTGTATACGTATTGAACAATGATCTATATGTGTTACAGTACAATTTATTAATCGGTAAATAATAACAGGGTATTATGAATACTAATCAAAAGTAACCGAATAAAAATAAATAGAGGCTCAATAGAGGCATTCAATATGGTGGATATTTAGTTATATATTATTGCATACGCCTTTTACGGACTTACAACCTCATTATAAATATCTTTTAAATTTCATTTAGATTTACTATGATTTTTTTCTCTCCTTTTCAGTAATCCTCTCCCTGTTCTCCTCTTTCACTCTTCTCTTGAAAGTAAAGCACTCAAGAAAATTATAAGCGAAACGTGCGAAATTTAGCTCATGATTAGGGCATCAATTGAAATACTGGAGGCGCTAAGGATAGTTGACTCACTGATATTAAGCGTATCAATAATACGTAAATGGGCTCATCAGGGCCGGCCTTAGCGATTGCGAGGCCCCTGGCAGCAGATTTTGCCATTTTGCGAGGGGTTCATTGTATAATTTGTAAATTGTAAGGAAGTATTTTTGATGATAATTGATATATATATATATATATATTCCAAGGTTTACGTCAAAATAAAAAGTTCTTTTTTAAATTGTCAGTTTAAAACTTTATTAATAACTGATTGATGAAATAATTATGCAAAGATATTTTATATATTTTGATTAAATTAAAGAACAGGATTATAGAATTATAGAATTTTCTTCTTTGTTATATTCTATATTGTAGTATTTTCTTCTTTACTTCTTCTTTTCTTCTTTCTACAAATATTAGTTAAGTTAGGTAAAATAAAACATGTCTTTTATTTATTATTTAGCACTCAAAAATTATACATTTTTTCAACAAAATTTAAATAGGAACTGAAGGGACATATTATACCGACAATATTTGTCCAACACTATCTATCTCTAACTAACTCATTATTATTTCATATTTCATATTTATCCCTTAACAATATATTCCATGTCGTAGAGGTATAAATACATTTCTTAACATTTTTTTGTCCATCTCAGTTTTACACAGTAATAAAATAGCTCAGACTTAAAATAAGACGAGAATCATGATTTCATTTAGGATCAAGCGAGAGTCATATAATAATGTGTAGTACGATAAGAAGTTCACTTTACTGTTTTAAGGCGAAAAGAGTAGCAAAGATTCATTTTAGGATTAGAATAGGTCTAAAATTTTAACTCGGGTACGGACCAACATTTTAAGAAAAAGAAATATTTTTTACAATATCATATTTATTTTTCAATCGGCGACTAGTAAATTAAAACCACAATTAGAAATACGTGTTATAAATATGAATTTTTTTATAAGTTATTTTTATAGATTGTAAATATTTGTGTTTTTTCTATTTTTTTTCTTCATAAATAGAATTAAAGCAGGTATTATCTATTATAAAAATAAAATACTTTGTTGACTGCTTCATTGCCTCTGTAAAACATGTCATCATTACATTTTAGACAGATTGTAGAATTCAACTAAATCCTTTGAAACCTTTAACAATGTATGAACCAGGGAATGAAAATGTTTGGATATAGTTAGTAATAAAATATCATTATTTACTGAAATTTTAATTTAAAATAACAGTAAATGGAAACAGCAACCTTTTTGTGTTTGTTTGGTTAATCGAAAACATATTTGGTTATTTGTTTTAGGAATCGTAGTTGTTTAAAATTATCAATGAATAGAATAAAGTTTAACTTTCATTGGATAAAATGAAATTCGAAGTAAATAGTTTTCAATCATCCTTTTTTCAAATGATCTCGAGGTATTACCTATACTTTCACTACTAAACAACGGAAGGCAGTGCCCGAGTCGAAATTTTAGACCTATCCTGATCCTAAAAGGTATCTATACTCCTCTTCATACTAAATACAGTAAAGTAAACCTCGTCTCGTCCTAAACATTATTATATGACCCTCCCTCAGTCATAAACAAAATCATAATCCTATCGTCTTATGTAATTCTTGAGCTCATATTTATCAAACGTTAGTTTTTCAAAGATGAGCCCAGCCCACGAATAACATTTCTTCTAAGTAGTACTTCAAAAGGTAGCCATTTGAAATATTGATATAATTCTTTATGAAATTTCATGCATTTTTAACAATGCTTTAATATATTAAATAAATAGATTCATAATTGACGAAACCGTATCATTTCGAGTACCGGCCTCGCACAACTGCTTTCTTCTCAAAATCTAATGGCAAGATAAAGACGTAACGCCATATATATTTCTAATAAAACAATTTTACTAATATAAACGAATGGAGCAAACTGCTATTTGTTAAATATGTGGTCATTTCTTAAATTGAGTATTTATTGATATGAGATCTCTGAGCTCGCATAAGTTTCCCTAACATGCAACTAAATTAATCAACATGTCTTTATGCCTAAACTTAAATAGCATAATGTTGTTACATCGGCTGTTTTTACGTATAGGGGTCTAAATATACACACATTCAACTTAGCACTAGGCAACAACATAACGTCATATATTTATATATTTTAAAATAACATTATTTGTTCTTATTAATTGTTATTGTTATTGTTATTGCCATGAACATCTTTCGTCGATCAGCTCGGCGTATTTTTGTAAATGAAGACGTATAAATTACTGAGCACTACATGAAAATCAATACATACATTATTTCTGTTTTAAAGTATACACTAAATAATAATATATTGCAGTTGATAATTCTATATACTCAACATTTAAAAAAAAAATGAAAGCACAAATTTTACTATTTCTGGCCATCCTGAGTGCCCCGTTAATTAAATCGCAAGAAGTAAGTATATTTTTAAAGTTATACTTAATTTACTTTTATTTTTTCAACTTCAATGTCGATGAATACATGATGTCTAAAAAGAAATTTTCGATTTGATTCTGCGTTTACACTAAAAACAAGAGTGCCGCAAGGTGTATTGACAATGGGAAGTACAGCTTTCAGGAAGTTGCCCAGTAAACATGTTGGAATCACTTCGCCATCATATTAAAGATGCGCATGACTTTTGTCATGAAAGAGTTCATCTACAGTTTAGTTTCTGACAGTCGTTCATATGAAATGTCTATTTTATCGGCTGCAAATGTCGAAACCACTGCATCTGTCGGAATACAAATGAAGATAAAGTTGATGCGAACTATTATTGAAGTGTTAAAATATAGTGATAAAAACGTCCCAAAAAGAGACACTTCACCAAATTGTTTACTAGGTGCTATGATGAGCATTTATCTGGAACGAACCGTGAATTTTGTGGCCAAGAATTTTACAAACACTGAAAGTAAGAACAATTTTTCCTCGAAAACTGATATCGAGAAGAGATTGCAGATTTGACTCTGATGGATTCTTTCTTGTGTGGTTATTTTAAATCAAGTGTATACAGCAGCAATCAAACGTCTCTGGTTTATTTGAATGAAATTATCGTTCAAAAATGGCAGCCATGACGGTAATTTGGTGGAGCACAGTATTCAGAAATTTTGCTTCCTCTTTAGAATAGTAATATTTTGAAAATAATTTTTCAATCTTAATAATAAATAATTGCGTTTTTAATAGACGTATAATTGTGGTTTTCTTTTTATAACGACCCTTTTTTAAACAGGCGTTTTATTTTGGCAGACACTGTATTTTTGGGGTAAGCATTGATAAAACATTTTCAACCTGAAGTGGACAATAGTTAAAATACTTCAATATTTTCGGGACAATTTTTTAGAAAGTTAAGAGTACTCAATACAAACAGCTGTACACCAAATAAATAATTCTACAAAAAGATGTATAATCAAATTAAATGAAAATCAAATCGAAATTAATTAATGTACACTTCATAAATAGAAATATCGGGCATACCCACATATTTAATAACAGCAGTATATTTCCCCACTCAAATACAGCGACCTTCACTCTATATGCACAGCTAATGTGGAAAACCATATTACAAAAAAGAAGAACTTAATGTAATAGACCGAAAATTTTACTGGCTGATTGGAAAAAAATCCACTCTCCCAGTACATAACAAGTTGTTTCACAGACACTAAAAACTAGTGGGGATGCATCATTCAAAGTAAATCGCACCATAAAGTACAAAGTGACATCGTAGAAGCACTCTGGTATATTTAAACATTAACCTTCGCTGTGACTTGATGATGGAAACTGTAAACATCTAGAGATAAAAGTTTGTCGAGAGTCACCAGGAAAGCTTACGCAACATCTTAATACCGAGGTATTCAACCTCCTGGACAACGCGGGGATAGTGAGAAGACTGAGAAGAAGAGAGATTATACCTTTTGAGTTAGTGTAAGGCACAATTAATTAGTACACGTTAAATGTTGTGTAACAAATAATTTAAAAATAAGGTTTGCAGATGAGCAAGTGGAACATGTATATATATATATATATATATATATATATATATATATATATATATATATATATATATATATATATATATATATATGTTCAGTACAAAATTAGTACAGAACATAAGAGATGTCTCTGTTGACATTCCAACATTATAATGTATTGTTGTCTCTGATAGAAGTAATGCGCATGGCAACAATACGACGACTGCTGTGTACGCTACGGCCATAGGGCCATCGAGTCAGTCGTGTTTTGGCTTTTACACTGTCGAGCATCTGATTCACAACCATTTTATATTACAAGAATTGTGGTTAAATTTATATTAAAAAAGTGTAAATTAATTTTATCATTAAACGATTGAATAAATTATTCAATCTACAATACTCGCATGGTTTTATTTCGTACATGCGAAGCTGGTCCTTCGAGCCTTACAAAGCCGATCCTTCGAGTTTATTATCCGCGTGTGTTTTTCATTGTGTTTTTGGCGTTTTTTTACATTTGCCCCTTGGTGATTGCCATTGATTGGGTAATGCTACGCTCTATTTTTGCGGATTCACGGAGGATTTGGATTTTACAATTACATTTCAAGAAGGTTTTAATTCCTACAATAAAAAAAACTGGTCTTACAAGCCATTGGTACCCGCGTGTGATTTCGTGGTGTTTTGAGGTTACGACTGTATAGTAACCGGCACATGTGCAAGCTGTTTGTTACATTTTCCCTATGGCGGCCTGGCAAGTCATCAATTGCCATTGATTGGGTAATGCAACGCTTGATTTAGACGGATTCACAGACGGTTTGATTACTACACATTTATATTTCAAGAAAAATTATTCATTACGGAAGAGGATACATGGATGCTGGAAGAGAGTAAAATACTTCTTTACTCATGAAGGTACAAAGCTATTATTACTATCTACAAGTACCGATTTATTAAAAACTTCTTATGTTGCTGGATTAACCTGGATTAGTTTTGTCATCCACGTTTCATCTATCATACAAGTACGAATTTATCACCTAAGCAAGATGGAGGGATTGAAAAGGCTTAGAACGGCGCGGACGACTGCAAAAAGTTCAATATCAAGGATGGACAATTACGTCAGCGACCCAAGGGCTCTCGACTCCGCTACAGTGGAGGTGCTGCAGGTGAAAAAAGAAAAGATGATGACTACATTCCAATCGTACGAGCTCACGCAGTACAGCATTTTAGAAATTGATGATCAAGATGAGGAAGACATTGAAGAAGTTGAAGAAAAGTATTTTAATATTCTAGCAAAATTAAATGCTAGCATCAATAGATTAAAAGAAGTTAATAGGCCTGAATTAGTTCCATTGAAGCTCCCAGCGGTGGAAATTCCAACCTTCGATGGCAAGGATATAACCAGGTTTAAGCCCTTTTATGAGCTCTTCCAAGCAGTTGTTCATAATAATACCTCATTGTCCGATGTACAAAGACTTTTTTATTTGAGAAAGTATCTCGTTGATGAGGCTCTCTCAATAATTATAAATCTGCCGCTTGTGAACAGCTCATACAAAGAGGCTGTTGATTTATTGTTAGCGCGGTATGAAAATAAGGCGAGATTAATCTTTAATCACATTAATATACTACTTGACATTCCCAACATGCAGAAAGGTACTGCAGTCGCTATAAGGGCTTTTTTATGTCAAGTAAAACAGCAATTACAAGCGTTAAAAAATCTTGATGAGCCTGTAGACAAATGGGATATGATTTTAATCTCGGCCTTAAGTAGAAAATTAGATATCGTTACTAACCGCACTTTCCACATGGAAAGAAATTTAGAAGAACTGCCTACTATGGCAGAATTTATTTCATTTTTAGAAAGACGTGCAATTGCACTTGAGTATAGTTTAGATTATAAAAATATGTCACATGACAATAATAATAAAGAAAAATTTATTGATCCAAGAAAATTACATAATCAAAATAAGTATTCACATAATAATATTGTATGTAATCTTGCTATTTGTGAATATACAAACCTTGAGAATGTTATGGAACAATCTTGGACGACTGAGAAAGTCCCAGAGGAATCAGATAAGTTTTCTGAGGATTACTTAAAGGCTGAACATAATTTTCAAAATTCAGTAGCACTTAAAAATAATTTAACTGTTGATTTGCCATTACTCAGCCTAGTAAATAAAATAGAATTGGGGGATTCTTTCTCAGTCGCCCCGCAAAGATTTAATGTGTTGGAAAAAAGATTTAGACGCAATCCTTCATTATTGGAGGTCTATAAAACTTTATTAAACAAATCAACCAGTATTATGACATTAGGTTTAAAACACAATATTATTTTTATAAATAGTAAGATAAAAACAAATTTAATTTGCTACAAGTCTAGTGTGGCTCCATCAAGTAAGGTACCTACAATACCCCAGCTTGAAATTATTAGCGCAGTGTTGCTGGCGCGAATAAAACAAGCAACAAATAAAATTTCTGATTTAAATACAATACTTCCATCAGAAGGTGAAGATACTGATTGCAATGCTTACAACATTGAAGTAAAACAAACACCTGTTCTGTTGGAATTGTTAACAATATTGTATGCTACATTGTTAGTTACGGTTTCTGTTATATTTAGGATAGTAATTAATTTGTTTTATATTATTTTCACAAAATTATGTAGACTACCATAGAATTAAGAAGTTTATATTATTTTGTGTAATTTTGTTTATAATAGTTTTAAGAAGAATTAGAATTAAGAAGTTTACATTATTTTTTGTAATTTGGTTTATAATAATTTTATGTAACATTGTATAATTTGATATTGGTTGTGAGCTTATCTATTTATCCTGGCCGCCCAATTTATGTTCAGTACAAAATTAGTACAGAACATAAGAGATGTCTCTGTTGACATTCCAACATTATAATGTATTGTTGTCTCTGATAGAAGTAATGCGCATGGCAACAATACGACGACTGCTGTGTACGCTACGGCCATAGGGCCATCGAGTCAGTCGTGTTTTGGCTTTTACACTGTCGAGCATCTGATTCACAACCATTTTATATTACAAGAATTGTGGTTAAATTTATATTAAAAAAGTGTAAATTAATTTTATCATTAAACGATTGAATAAATTATTCAATCTACAATACTCGCATGGTTTTATTTCGTACAATATATATATATATATATATATATATATATATATATATATATATATATATATATATATATATATATATTGTTACGAATTTGCGGGCGTCTGAGCATACAAAAATTATAGTTATAAAATAATAACTGGAATTAGCAGAAAAGATTGCGCGTCCCTGTACAAATATCAAGACATTTTGAAAACGAAGCTGTTTACTCGCCGGCGCATAACTTAATACGCGTGTTCGTTGGAGATATCATAAACAACTGCATTCCGCGTATATCTGTTATTGTTTACATGTGATAATGTGATTGTGACATGTGATAAATATTACGCGTATTGAATAGAACGTCATAGAAATAGTCGGAAGGTCAAAACAGCGTATTTGGATAATTATAGAAATATTCTGGAAAGTCAAAGGTGTCGTGACCAGGGGTATACTACTGCGCAAACCACTGATATAAAAGGAGCAGAGCATCACGTCGCAGAAGTCCGCAAGAAAACATCAGTCAGTAACAAGCAATCAACCAGAGCAAAACTAACAAGTGCACAGTGAAATATTAAACAGTATTAATTATAAAGTAGTTGTAATTGTTTTTGTGTTAATAAATAAAGTTTGTAACAGTGTTAATCCTTCTTATTATTTTAATTGTGGCTATTTCTTAATTTAATAAGTTACAACGCGACTAAATAGTGTAAACAATTGCTCCGCTCGGCAATCAATTAAAAGAACTCCAGTCGCAGGCGTACTACGGCGTATATTTAGAAGGTTCGAGAATCCTAATCTCCCTTCCTTTAATCCTCGCTCACACATACAAATTTGTACCTTTGGCGTCATAGAAGGTTCCAGAGCCAGACTCCCTTCATTCCCCTTTCACGCCCTTACAAGTTTGTATCATTTGGTGTTAGAAGCTGAAGAGGATAGTTGCTACGTGCACACAAGCTGTCTCTCGTTACGCCCAGTAAAATTGTAACAATATATAAATATATATATATATATATATATATATATATATATATATATATATATATATATATATATATATATATATATATATATATGTTTAGTATTGGAATTCGTAAATTGTAATGGAGATTGGCACATATATTTTGTAAAGTGAAAGATAAATATTTTCAAAAAAAGTAAAAATGCAAATTTTACGATTTACTATTTGCAAATACAATTACGTGAATAATACTATATGATCAATTGAATTTTTTTAGTTTAATTCTACGGATTTCGGGACTTCAGATAACGATGGATTATTCTGCGCAGCTTTGGTGAGTGTGATTTAATTGTATTGGCTTTCAATATTTTACTACTTTGTATATTCATTTAAAACATTATTATTTTTTGTAGACGGAAGCTCTTTATACTTTATTAGATAAAGTTCTAAATACAATCAATTGCGGTAATTGAACTGCGGACGGAAGTAAGTATATTCTTAATTTGATTTAGAAATACAATTTCATTGTCATTAGTGATTTCTGGGTGGGATTTCCAGGAAATCGCATATGATTTTTGGATATCGTTTCTCGAAACAAATACAAAAATTTCAGAGATGATAAATTAAAAAAAAATAGATTGCATTACAAAATTGTCTTTACAGTCAATATACATATTGCATTAAATTGTAAACTACGAGTATATTGAAAGTAAAAACATGTAGATGTTTACAAAATTACAAATCCAGAACAAGTATATTAGATTCATGTCCATATGCATATGAAAGGTGTACTATCATTTAGAGCAAAATTAGTACACTAGTAAAATGTTTACACTTCACTCTCTATACCCTTCCTTCTCTTCAGATGTTGAGTCGCCGAAAATATTAGTTCATAGAAATATAATATTCCAACAGGGGTCGCCTAAAGCGGTTTATTCCATGTCCAATAATTTTACTCTAAGTGATTTACTCATATGAACATGCATATGCAAATGGAGGACATGTCCTCCAACTTGCAGACAATAATATATTTTCGTCTTCTATATGAAGTAAAATTTTAAGTCTGCATTAAAAGTCCCGTTGAGAATTATTTTGCTTTTTTTATATTTATTTATGTATTTGCCTTGACTTTTATTCGTCATAGCGACCATCAAACATTTTTTATACATATTTTACAATTTATAATTAAATTTTACAAATTTCACTTAACAAAAATTTAGTATTAACAGGTTATTTTGCTTTAAAATGTGTATCTTATTTCTTCACGTCGATTGCCGACAAAAATATGATTATTCAGCAATTTCATTAACATTGCCGAAATATTTATTCTGTTTTCTTTGCTAAACATAAAATAACTTTTTGTTTGTTTTTTTTTTCAGGATAAAGCTGTTATCGCTGTTTAAACTAGATATTTTGTTTATGTCGCCTATTTATCGTCTAACGCTTTAAAAGCTAAATACTTGAAACTAAAAAAATATCAACCAAAAAGATAATTTGTTTTATGTTTTTTTTATTTTTGAATAAAACATTTTTTTTTTATTATTTACTACGAGAATTTCAAAACTATTAATCTAATGATATTAAGGATGTATGAAAATACGCGAGGGCGTGGCGTAATAGTGAATTTTGATGGGCGGAGATAGGCTTGAGCAGTGCCGGATTTGTGGTGGCACTGAGTCAACGAAGAAGCGGAGGCCCTTAATATTTCCGATAAAAGAAACAATTTTTTTCCGTCAAGTCTTTCAAAAAAATAAGGTCTTTGATCTTTATTGTGAAGGCTTCTTTCTTGTGGAGGCCCCGGGGCAGTAGCCCCGCCTGCTCTCCCTCAATTTTCTCCCGCCTTTACATTTGGCAACACAGCTTTTTTTGGTTAGTTTTTTCCCGGTGACATTTGAATGTTTTGTAAAGATATACCTCAAAAACGTAACAAGCAAGGATTATTTTCTAATAAACGACCACTAGAAATAGATAATAATTTACATAGTAAAATAAAAAACAAATGATTATAATGTCATTAATTCAAAAACTTGAAGAACTGAAAAAAAAAAGTTTTTATGATCAACATAAATTTTAATCACTAGTATTATAATTGTTATGTTATGTTATTAAATTATTAAAGTGTTTTAATATATTTAAATTCTACATCGCATATTTGCTATTTTCTTAATTTTTGCTGTTACTATCACGTTATATTTATTTTGACAGTTCTGAACGAGGTTATATTTAAATCTTTTTATACCATTTTTATAGGTGTTATATCTTTTTATATCGTGTTATGGCGCTTATTATAGCAGTGCGACGTTGCCAATGGCCAATAAAAATAATTTATTAAATATCATAATTTGAATTTCATTTTTAATTTTCTTTTCAGGATGTATTTTTAAGATATTGTCGTGTCACGCCAATATTCACCTTTCTAATGAATAGTTTTTTTTATACGACACAAGAAAGAACATACTCATATTTATTGATTTATGATCACATGTACCCATTTCCCTATAAGAGCAATGTATTTTATGTCAATTTTCAACAATTAATTTCTTTAAAACATGAACGGTTACCTACCCTGAAATTTTAACAGTAAATTCTTTGAGCAGGAATCTGCACATAAACAAATTTTGAGTCCTTAAATTATTAAGGACAATTAATACAGAGGAAAATTATTTTCTCGCTCATACATCCTTAAATACCATAAAACATATTAATAATACTTAAATTAATAAAATAAAACTTAATAAAACATAAGTGTTAGATTCTATTGAATATACAAACTAAATCATTTAGATAAGTGTTAGCTGTAATCTGCGCTAAAATTATTGTCAACATATATTTTGTTTCTTACGGAAAGACAGAAAATAAAAATTTAGGGTATGTATTGAGTTTTTATTTGTGCACATTTACCAATATTAACAATCAGAAATTCGTACCTGTATGGGTATTCTATAGAGCAGCAGAGTCATTAGAATACATGAAGAGAGGTTGTGTGAAGTAATTAGATAAGTCGTTACCAAACGATACGGTGATTCAAATGTTTACCTCCAACGTGTGAGTCATATATTGGAAGATTGACATGGCAAGTTTCTTACTACACGGTGGAACGAATGTTTGATCCGAATGATTTATTTATTTTATTAATTTGTTGATATTATTGACACTGACACTGTTTAACAAAAACTTTAAAGTATAAAACCTTCAATTGTTAAACGATTCGTGCAGCAGTGCATGACATGTGGATAAAGTGTGTGGTGGGGGTAGAAAAATCCCTTTTGACGCGAGTCTAAAGACTGACAACAGCCCGAATTTCTTCTAACGTGAACATTGACACACTTAGTTCCAGTATCAACCACACGATGCGTACAACGTTGGAAGATGTTCGTAGCATCGTTTGGTACCGGCATTTCCTAAATGGATGCAAAAAAAATATTGGAAGACGGGGAAGAGTTGAATGATCAGAATAAGAAGATAAGGATACCACTCGAAACTCGGAAATAGAGTATAATAACCGAGTATGTTGATAACTAAAATGGAAGATATATAAAAGACAAAGCAGAAGAAAGTTGCAAAATATTAATTTATTTTGTGAGAGATTAATTTATACATATCTATCTTAAATAATATATTTCGTAAGTTTCGCATTTGATTATTCTAAAACCACGATTGCTTTAGGTAATGTTTAGAATAAATAAATGCTGACGACACAAGTAGTCGCTTGACTCTGACTACTATGTCTCCGGGTTCGATCCCCAGGCCAGAGTTATATTATCTGGGTTTGGTAACAATCAGATTTAATTGGTTATGTGCAACCATAATCATGAATATGAACAAAGAAAACACGAGAACAAAAAGAAATAATCGATAAAAAAAATAGACAGAGGAATAAAAACGAAAAAGAAGAAAAACTGCTTTATAAAAAGAAATGAATAATAGTTGAAAGAACAGAAGAGTAGAAGTATACAATTTGTAGACAAAGAAAAAATTCTAATAAAAGAAAGAATCAGAGAATGCAATGGGTGTCATCATAGTGGAAGCGATGTATCGGATTGTGATGCAGTTATATACTTGAAATAGAAAAAGATGGATAATAGAAAAGAAGCAAAGATTGAAGAATTTTAAATAGAGTAAGTGAAATAAACTGATAAAATAGAAAATTATGAATTGTATAGATTATGTCCTATAAAATGTTAATAAATTTGTATTATATATTAGTTTGAAGTGCTAATAACTCAATAGTTGATGCACTATAAATAAATAAATATTATTAAAAATAAATGCTATGAGCGTGTGGTCTATGTCTTAATTTATATAAAAGTGTACTATATATTGATAAAGTTGATTATTAGAACCTCAAATATTTAATTATTTTTTAATAAATCCTTATATGTAAGGAGATGATAACAATTAAAAATGTCATTTTGTTAACTTTATAGAACATTCTATGACATGTGACATCACGTCCGCTAAGATACTATCTCTTCTATACAACAGAGTGTAAAAGAGATAGCATATTCAGCACGGAACTCTTATCTATAGAAAAAATAACTGATCTACCCGTAATAGTACAGACATGCTACGTCATAAATATAGATCAGTAGCGCTAAAACTACAATTCGAATTTTTAATTGCTATATCTTCGTCAACATTTAGATATTTATTAAAATAAAAACGCTAATATACCCATTATTTATTAACCTCAATTTCAATCAACAATTAAAAAATCGACCCTTAAAAAATGAGTACACAAGCCCATTACACGTGGTAATTTACTAGCTTTCGCTGTGTTTTTTTTACTAAATGTTGATAACTGTCAAAACCTACTAAATATTGAAATTTGCGTGAAAAGAACACAAAAACCTCAATGAAAATGACAGTGACACAAAAATAGTTATTTGTTTAATTAAATAGCTTAGATGAAAATATTAATGTTGCATCAACATCAAATATTCGACACACAAGTCATCTTGAAAAACAGGTAAGTCTTATTAATAATATTACCTCTAGTAAAAAATTTATTGAACATTGGTTAAACTTGAAATATGATTATATGAAGATTGTTTATTTATATAAAATATTTAAAACACATTATACGATATAATAGCATTATACGATAAGATTGAGTACAACTTATCACGTGTGTATTGTACATTGTACAAACACAGATTCAAGTAATATGGTATTCAACTTATCTTGAACAAACTATCTATCTGACACAGAATCTGAATGATATCTGACCGTGTAAACATCTTAACACTTACATTTACATTATATTGGTTTTTATATATCTGGAAAGATTTGGCAGAATGTGCGTCTTTTCAGCACTGCACCAATGTAGATATGGACTGTATATTTTGATTATTCAATAGTACGAAGCAGATGATCTTGGTGAATAAAAACTCATTGCGTTTCACTAATATAGTTTATTAATTATGTTGAATATATTCACTTATAATTAAATAACACAAAATAATTACACTTAAATAGACGTACAAATGACTATAAAAGAGTGACTTTGTGTGTCGGAGTGTATTGTAAGACACGTATTGTAAAAAGACAGCGAAAGAGCGGCGAAGAGCTTCAAGTAGCTAAGTAGCTCCAATTAGAAGTAGCAAGCACTGATAACAACGCAGTCACTATATAGGCCAGCAAAAGAAGAAGCGATTGTGACCAGCTGTAGTCTGAATAAATGAATTTGTTACAAAACAATAAATAATTTGTAATTTGAGAAAAATGTTAAAATAAATAAATTTGGCAACATTTTGCTGCTTAAAGGGTGTTCATAAAATTGATGTATGTTTAATTACAAATTTTATTACAATTTTCATTGTTAAAATTTTAATTTCAAATATTAGATTTTATTTCGAAATTTATGTATAAAATGAATTTTTTAATAATATATCTGTTTGAATATTTCACTAGTAGGGGAGAGTTTTATGGTATGGATATTCGCTTTAGCTATTCGTATACCAAGACTAATGTTTGGAAAGGGGTTACTGATTTGTAAATATTTGTTGCAGTAATATTTGCCGAGCTCCTAAGAATATTATATCAGTAGTAACGAATACAAATTTATTTACTTATCAGGAGCTTTTATTTATATTACGTCTACTGAAGGAATATTCTAGTTATTCGTAACTAGAACATTGATATCAAGTTCAGGTTAAAGTGTGTCCAATTTATTTATTTTTAGTTGACTGTTTTGGACAATTGGAAGTGCATCTGAATAGATAGTAGTAGATGTCGTATCCGATAATGGAGTGATACTTTATAGGAATATATATTAAACTAGCTTTTACCCCCGTCGCAAGCGACGTTTGTCTTTTGTGTGTGGCTTTAATTTCATGTCAAATTTAAATTCCATAGAGTTTACTCCCGTCGCAATGCGCCATCTTTTTTGCGTGTATGATTTGAATCCAATAAAATAATTCGTAATTACATTTCATATTTAATTCTATTTTTAAATTGAAATAATAAATAAACTCGCGCACAACACATTGACACATATAAATTGACTAAAAAAATAATTTTTTTTTATCAAAATAAAAAATATTTTCAATTTATGCGTTATTTGACCAACTTTTTTTCAAAATTTTGGATTTTTTTTTTTGATTCGTAAATAAGTTACCAGGGTTAGCCTAGATACAAAATTTCAACTTTCTAGCACAATTTTTACTCTCGGCAAATACTGCCCCCCGTGCCCCCAAACAAAATTTTGAAATTTTGAATTTTTTTTTATTAATAATATACTTAATTATTCTAGAATCCAGAATATGAACTTTCTCAAAAGTTCCCTACCGGGCCCCCGAATTTTTTGAACCCCCCTTTTTGAATTTTTGAATTTTTAATTTTTGAGAAATGTCAGCAATAAATAGCTTAATACACATGCAAAATTTCAACTTTCTATCTTTTACAAATTAAAAGTAATACAGCAAAAAAGGGCTCACTTTTTTTCCAGTTTTTCCAAAATTATGGGTTTCCAGGAAATTCAGGGAAAAATCCGGGGACGCCAAAGTTCTTAGAATTTTTTTCTCTACGAAATAGGCAATTTTCAAAAACTTCCCTGGAGCCGTTTTCGAGATGCCATACAAAATTCGAACCAAACATATAAACATATAAGAAAATAAGAATATAAATATACACCTGGGACATTATAATATAGGACTAGCTTTTACCCCCGTCGCAAGCGACGTTTGATTTTTGTGAGTGGCTTGAATTTCAAGTCAAAATTTAATTACATTTTTAAATTGAAATAATAAATAAACTCGTCCTATATTGATTTAACATTTAATAACAATTAATTTTTCATACAAACTGACTAAGAAAATACATTTTTTATATCAAAATAAAAAATATTTTGAATTTATGCGATATTTGACCAATTTTTTTCCAAAATTTGGGATTTTTTTTTCGATTCGTAAATAAGTTGCCAAGGTTAGCCTATATACAAAATTTCAACTTTCTAGCACAATTTTTACTGTCGGCAAATACTGCCCCCGTGCCCCCCAATAAAATTTTAAAATTTTGAATTTTTTTTTTATTAATAATATACTTAATTATTCTAGAATCCAGAAAATGAATTTTCTCCAAAGTTCCCTGCCGGGCGCTCGAATTTCTTTAACCCTGCTTTTTCAATTTTTGAATTTCTAATTTTTGAGAAATGTCAGCATTGAATACCTTAATACACATGCAAAATTTCAACTTTCTATCTTATACGAATTAAAAGTAATACAGCAAAAAAGGGATCACTTTTTTCCAGTTTTTCCAAAATTACGGGATTCCAGGAAATTCAGGGGAAAATCCGGGGACGCCAAAAGTCTTAGAATTTTTCTCTCTACGAAATAGGAAATTTTTAAAAACTTCCCTGGAGCCGTTTTCGAGATGCCATACAAAATTCGAACCAAACATATAAAGACATAAACATATAAGAATATAAATATACAGCTGGGACATTATAATAGACTTGAGTTTATCCCCGTCGCAATGCGACGTCTTTTTGGCGTGTATCATTTGAATCCAATAAAATAATTCGTAATTAAATTTCATATTTCACTGTTCTATTTTTAAATTGAAATAATAAATAAACTCGCACAAACACATTGACACATATAAATTGACTAAAAAATATATTTTTTTTATCAAAATAAAAAATATTTTCAATTTATGCGTTATTTGACCAACTTTTTTTCAAAATTTGGAATTTTTTATTTCGATTCGTAAATAAGTTACCAAGGTTAGCCTATATACAAAATTTCAACTTTCTAGCACAATTTTTACTCTCGGCAAATACTGCCCCCCGTGCCCCCAAACAAAATTTTGAATTTTTTTTTATTAATAATATACTTAATTATTTTAGAATCCAGAATATGAACTTTCTCAAAAGTTCCCTACCGGGCCCCCGAATTTCTTGAACCCCCCCTTTTTCAATTTTTGAATTTTTAATTTTTGAGAAATGTCAGCATTAAATAGCTCAATACACATGCAAAATTTCAACTTTCTATCTTCTACGAATTAAAAGTAATACAGCAAAAAAGGGATCACTTTTTTTCCAGTTTTTCCAAAATTACGGGTTTCCAGAAAATTCAGGGAAAAACCCGGGGACGTCAAAAGTCTTAGAATTTTTTTCTCTACTAAATAGGAGATTTTCAAAAACTTCCCTGGAGCCGTTTTCGAGATGCCATACAAAATTTGAACCAAACATATAAACATATAAGAATATAAGAATATAAGATCATAAGAATATAAATATACACCTGGGACATTATAATATACTAGCTTTTACCCCCGTCGCAAGCGACGTCTGTCTTTTGTGTGTGGCTTGAACTTCATGTAAAAATTTTAATTCCACCAGAGTTTACCCCCGTCGTAAAGCGTCTTTTTGGCGTGTATATTTGAATCCAATAAAATAATTCGTAACTACATTTCATATTTAACTGTTCTATTTTTAAATTGAAATAATAAATAAACGCACATAACATTGACACATATAAATTGACTAAAAAAATATATTTTTTTTATCAAAATAAAAAATATTTTCAATTTATGCGTTATTTGACCAACTTTTTTTCAAAATTTGAGATTTTTTTTTTTGATTTGTAAATAAGTTACCAACGTTAGCCTATATATAAAATTTCAACTTTCTAGCACAATTTTTACTTTCGGCAAATACTACCCCCGTACCCCCAAATAAAATATTGAAATTTTGAATATTTTTTTTATTAATAATATACTTAATTATTCTAGAATCCAGAATATGAACTTTCTCCAAAGTTCCCTACCGGGCCCCCGAATTTCTTCAACCCCCCTTTTTTCAATTTTTGAATTTCTAATTTTTGAGAAATGTCAGCATTGAATACCTTAATACACATGCAAAATTTCAACTTTCTATCTTTTACGACTTGAAAGTAATACAGCAAAAAAGGGATCACTTTTTTTCCAGTTTTTCCAAAATTACGGGTTTCCAGGAAATTCAGGGAAAAATTCGGGGACGCCAAAAGTCTTAGAATGTTTTTCTCTACGAAATAGGAAATTTTTAAAAACTTCCCTGGAGCCGTTTTCGAGCTACCATACGAATCGCGTAAACATATAAGAATATAAACATATAAGAAAACAAACATACACCTCGGACATTATAATATAGGATGATAATAATATTGGTGACAAAATCGACCCTTATTAACACAATCTATAATCTTATTAATAATTATTGACGAAAGTGTACCTGGATTTAATTGTTCATATAGTCTACACTAGTTTCGAACTTGTTTGCTATTTGTAAGTAATTGATTTGTAATATTACAATTTCAGGGTAACATTGATGAGCCACTAGCCATCGAAGCTACATTGTGCACAACGCCTCGTGCCAGTTTTAAACGGCCAAGATCGAAATCAGCCAAAATTTTACATGAAATTGCGAATCGCATAGACCCGAAAGAAAGATACTCGTCATTTGGAGGGCATGTTGCGGAAAAATTGCGTGACATGCACCAAGAGATGGCATCCTTTTGTCAGAAATTGATCAGTGACGTAATTTTCTCTGGCGAGAGAAATAATCTAAACGTAACATTACATATTGTCACATAAAAATGCAATTGTAGGCGCATACCTTTTAATGTAAAAATAAGAAATAAATGTTATGTTATTAATAATAAATGCTTTTGAATTTTTAAATCATACTTTTGCAGAGGTGTTTGTCGAAGAAAAGCAACTCCATATTGTATTTCATGCTGTAAATTGTTGTTTGTATTAGTTATGACTGATGATACTTTCTTTCGTCATAGCCACCATCAAATAATTTTTATACATCTTTTATAATTTATAATTCAATTTTATACATTTCTAAATATTTCAATAATTCACTAATTAATTTTGAATCACTTAACAAAAATTTAGTAGCAGGAAAAGTTTTAATCACATCTAATATATCACTATTCAATTTTGATCTTTCTAAACTATAATTTATGCATTCAAATATAATATGGTCCAAAGTTCCTTCTTCACCACATTGACATCTATCGTCAGATTTAATATTAATTTTGTACAGGTGAGCTGGAGTTTTGCAATGATTACTTTTGATTCTAATTATAGTTGATATAATTTTGCGGGACTCATTTCTAAACCATCTCTTCTTACTTAAATTTGGATGCAACATATAATAATCTCTTCCTTTTAGCTGACTTTTGTTAATGAAATCTGTGTTTCTCAAATTGAAGTTAAATTTTTTGATTATATTAAAAATTTTATATGAAGGTAATTTTACTTTCATCTCAATTTCCAGATTTATTGATTCCTTTGCCAATTTATCCGCAATTTCGTTTCCTCTTATTCCACAATGTCCTGGTATCCACATAAATTTTATGGTATTCTTCCTATTTATTATATTGAAATACATCTCCTTAATTTTGCAAGTCAAAATATTATTATTTGATTTTGTTATCATTAGATTTAAAAAATTTTAAAACACTTAAAGAATCCGTTATTATTATAATTTTATTATTGTTGATATTTTCATTAATTTCCAATGCTTTTAATAATGCTAATTTTTCTCCAGTGTAAGAGCAAACTTTGTTATTTAATTTAAATTTATAATATCTTAAATTTAATTGTTCATATATAGCAAATCCTGCTTTATTTCTTTCTAAATCAATGGATGCATCTGTATATATTATTTTTGTAAAATTTGTATTAAATTGATGCATTAGATTTAAAAAAATTTCATTATTTATCGCATTATTAAAAGATTTTGACAAAAATTTTGTGTTAATATATATCCATAGGTTTAATTAATGATTCAAAAGGAATAGAGTATATAGGAGATTTGGAATTTCTTTGTATATTTTGATCCTTTAATTTCAAGTAACTATTTATTAAAAATAGGTTTATCCAGTAAGAAGAATTTTGAATATATGAGGTTAATAATTTCATTTTATCAATAATTTGGAATTTTGATAATGTTTCACATTTAACATAAAATTTATCACTAAGCAGTTGGTTTCTAATTGGCGTTGCACTATTTTTGTTATTCATTATAAATTTCATTATAATTATTCGTTATGTTATTTAAATAACATTTCCAGTTGTTATCCTGACTAACTCTTTTTGAACTTCAATAATAGTTTACAGTAATAGGTTGTGTATCGTGCCAAATTATTCGAGAATATGGATTTAATTTTTTCAATATCTGAGATATATTTTTAATACACCTTGGTTTTTTTAAAAGCAAGATAATTTTAAATTGTTCAAAAATCAACTAAATTTTTTGTCATTAGAGCTCTGCATGGAGAGTTTTACTTTATTGGATGAGAGTTTGTATATTGAGTTCCGTTTTACAATTACTTATTTTCGTAGCTGTGTGTTTTTTAGTTTCATTTTGGCAGTTGCATTTCCTCAAGCCAGTTGCTGTATATTAGTAGTAAAGAATACTACATTTACCAGTTGTTCGGTAGATTTTAGGGGTACTTTTGGTTCTATAAGATTTTCAAGAGATTTCCTGAATCCTTCCCAATTTGTATTACAACCGGTTAGCCTGGGTTTATCCCTCTGATAACAGGTGTATGGTCTGAGCTCAGGTGACTACTGTCATCAGTTTTAATGCAGCTGTTAAATAGACCTTTGGTGATGAAGAAGTCGATAAGATCTGGTGTTTTATTAGGATCAGTAGCTGAGTATATCTGTTTCCCAGCCGAGTAGAACTTAGTTCAGCCTCCATATCTGCTTTATAAAGTATTGCACCTTTATGGGCAATATGTTTTGATCCCCAATGGTTATGTTTCGCGTTGTAATCTCCACCAATGACAAAGGTTGTTCCAAAAGATTTAAACGGTTCTAAGTAGTCATGCATTTGTAGTACGTATCGTGGGGGCAATAATGCTTTTGTTTTTGGCATTGAGTCAAGTTTAATGCATTAGTTTTCATAATTTTTATTTGACTCTTCGAATATAACAGCTGAGCCTGTTCTAGCTTTATTGGAAAGTTATATTAGGGATTGACTCATTTGCCAAGTGCATTTCTGCTATGAGACAGATGTCTTTGTATACTATAATTTATGCATTCATCACCTTGCTCATTTATGTGTTTATCCTTCCATAGAATGTTGACAACATCGAGATATTCTGAATCCTCTTCTTTCTAGGTCTTCCAGAATATCTTCTTTTGCGCATGTTTTATGCAGTCCTTTCGTCATAACTCTAAGTGGTCTCTAATTTCTATAACCGTAATTTTATTACCCCCATTACTGGTGAGCTTTATTGATGCATAAGCATAATAATTTATAATTGATAATACTAGAAGGAAAAATGACTGGAATAATAATGTAGAACTCGTTTAATGTGAATATTAAGAGAGAGATAATTGTTTAAACTAGATTTTTATTACGAAATATTATACACTTATTTTTACAGTTAGCTAAAACTTAATAACTTCAACAGGCTTCCCCACTCCACCACCTGAGGAGGTGCCCTTTAGGGGACTGGAAACCCCCATGGTTTGTTAACTTAATTATCATTTCGTTATCCAATCATATCCATCGGAAGCATTAGTCGTCATAAGTTCCATCATAGTAATTTTTCATTCATTAGCCCAAACCACATATTAAATAGAGGATTCACTGGCAAGATTATCTTATTACCTGGGGTAAGAGAAAAGCAATCTATCTCATTCTATTAGTTGTCAAGCATTGCGAGTGATCTCTCTGTTTGAAAACATTTTTGACATTAGTTTGTTTCCACTAACCTGCAATTATATTAATTTATTTGTTTACTGTTTTATGATCTGTGCTGTCATTTAATTCAAATATATTTTTATAAATATACTATCGATATGTTTTACTTTATTCTACATTTTGGATTAAGCAAGAGGATATTTTGCGAAAATAATTGATTAGTAACCAACGTAAGTGTTTTAAATAATATTTTATATATGTTCCATAAATATTATACTAATTTATCTATATAAATGTTTTGGTCTTAGACATGCACAATTTTATAAACCCTGATTGAACATCAGAACAACATGGGATGTTTCTACTGCTAGTATTATAAATGCGTGGAATGGTAAAATGAAATGAGGCTTGAGAACTTTTTCGCCGTCATCAGGTCATATGGGAGGTTGCATACAAGACCAACATCAAACAATTTCGCTAAGGCTTTTAAGACCTTAATTGTCAACAATATTTCTTCAATGTATTTATAGAATAAATACAAATTGTGAAGAAGATGTCTGCGTATGACAAACCTAATCAAGTATGGGGAAAAATATTGTATTCCAGAAATAGGTCAATGCCATTTAAAAAAGGATTTCGTTTATTCTGCCTTGCATATTAAAGAGTCTGCCAATGAATTAATTAAAGTATGCCAATATCAAATGGCATATTTTGTAAGCGAAAATGTCTTTGTGTTGTTGGGAATTGTTGCCAATGCCTAAACACTCTTACAGGAAATTGTCCAGTTGAAATATTCAAACTTATTGTAGAAAGATAATTAGGGCAACAAACCTTTCAATATCCCGGTAGTGGTAATTAAAATAATACAAAATATTGTAATTTAAATGCTACCAAAATCATCACCAGGTTTCAGATATTTTTGATGCAGTCAAACAATATATTGATTTTTCCGACCTACATATGTTTCATGTTACATTCTCATAAATTATGTATTTTATAATTTTCAAGTCAAAACCATAACCTACATTTTTATCTTTCATTCCTTTAAAAGTCACTCATAAATTGCATTTAGTAATTGCTTAAAATATCAAATAACAAGAATTCTTTTATGTTCTTTAGATAAATAGAAATAATATATTACTTTACAAAAATCATAAATTATACATTTAGAAATTGTAAGTCAGAACTGTGACACTTGTAAGTATGTAGTAAAATCCCAGGCTGATTCTAAGAACCAAAGACACTTGACTAACCCTTGTTCCACCCTTAGGTTAAGATACAGTTAGTATATATATAGTTTGTAGACATATAATAAGCAGTCTGTAAAAGTTCAAGCAACAATCGAGTTCACTAAAACTGATACTTTCTCAAAAGAATCTCTATAGAAATACCTCAATCACTGTACGTGTTTCTTTGATTCAGTAATGGTCAATTTCTATCGCAGATTATTGACATTACCTTAATTTAAATTTAAAAATACAAAAGTATAAATTACTAAAGAAAGAAATCAAAATTAAATAAAATATATAATAAAATATAAATAAGTAAACTTAAATAATTGTTTTATTTACGTCGGCTACGACATATGAATTAATAAGTAAATTAACCACCAAATATAAATTTGTTAATTACTTTCGGCTCCCAGAAAGTATACATTAACTTGTATATGTAGAGTTCATAGCAGTGATTAAAAGGAAAGTTGATAAACGTTGCCATAGATCCAGGAACACTACCACAATCAGTGCAGGATTTCGTGAAACTTGCTGCTATACGAAAACAAAAAATAATATGTAGACATCAAAGACTCGTTCATAGACTCTTAAGTTAAATAAGATGAGTGATGAGTAACCCACGATTACCGTTTATATAACACATGGGCTGAAAAGTCCCGGGCTGGTTCAAAATTAGCTTTATTCATCAACGTACTCTCCATCAATGGTCCAGTCATTAAGCTTAAATTAGGTAAGAATCTCGGAATTCGAGATACCCAGCTGTAAGTCTGTAAATACTTGTATATTGACACCCTAAAAGTTGTCTCAAAACCTACATATGGTAGGGTGTACGCAACTATTAAATTTCAAGGTCAAAGGTCACAAAAATCGGTTTTTTGCGCTTTTTTTGTAAATATCTCATTTCCTATGGGTTTTTAGCTATTTGTATTTATTATCAATATTGTAGAATACAAAATTCTCTACAAATTTTGTTTGAAAAAATTTT
Organism: Panorpa germanica; assembly: GCA_963678705.1. Lineage (NCBI taxonomy): Eukaryota > Metazoa > Arthropoda > Insecta > Mecoptera > Panorpidae > Panorpa > Panorpa germanica. Next base: position 7,084,672 of record OY783210.1, read on the forward strand.
TTATACGGTGAACCGTTTTCAAGATAGAGGGCGGAGAGCGCGCGGTCACAGGTCACAGGATCACAGGAAAGTTGATGAACTATCGATAAATCAATGATTATAAAAATTTGTCAATTTTTATTAAATATTATATTATATTTTATCATTTTCTTCATGCATTAAATCTATATCTATTCAATAATACTGATAACCGTTTCCTAAAATTAAAAAATAATTAAGGGAAAAACTTAAATCATAATATAATTATATTCCCATTTACACTAATGACATTTTAAATAGAAAATAATTAAGTGCATCTTCTTTAAAATCTGTAAATTTTAAAATCCTTCCACTACGTCAAAAATTATACCTGGGAATTATACGGGCCTCTAAGATATTTTTTCTATTATTTTATACATGAACTAGCTTTTGCCCCCGTCGCAAGCGACGTCTGTTTTTTATGTGTGGCTAGAATTTCATGTCAAAATTTAATTCCATTTTTAAATTGAAATAATAAATAAACTCATCTTATATTAATTTTACATATAATAACAATTAATTTTTCATACAAACTGACTAAGAAAATATATTTTTTATATCAAAATATCAAAAACAATATATTTGACCAACTTTTTTTCAAAATTTGGATTTTTTTTTCGATTAGTAAATAAGTTATTAAGGTTACCCTATATACAAAATTTCAACTTTCTAGCACAATTTTTACACTCGAAAAATACTGCCCTCCGTGCCACCAAATAAAATTTTTAAATTCTGAATTTTCTTCTATTAATAATAAACTTAATTATTCTAGAATCCAGAATATGAACTTTCTATAATTAATTAATTGAAATGTAATTACGAATTAAAATCCGGGGACGCCAAAAGTCTTAGAATTTTTTTCTCTACGAAATAGGCAATTTTCCGAAACATTGACAAAGCCGTTTTCGCGCTGCCATACAAAATTTACTACCAAACATATAAGATCCCTAGAGTTTACCCCCGTCGCAATGCGACGTCCCTTTGTCGTGTATGATTTGAATCCAATAATTCGTAATTACATTTCATATTTAATTCTATTTTTAAATAGAAATAATAAATAAACTCGCGCACATAGGCCGGGTTGCTCATCTAACTATTCAACGTATATAGTATATAGTATATAGTATAGATAGGTACCTAACTGTTCATAGATATCTCAATAGTTATCGCCAGTTCCAATAAATCCGGTTGCTGCGTATGAAAATAACAGAATGTTAACTATCGTTAGTTACCCGATGTGATTTAACATTTTTTTATATATATTTTAATACAAGTATCACTCAATAGATGGTACTTCTATTCATTTAGCATTATTGTGTCAGATTTTATAGTTGTTATGTCATTGTCAAAATATTTTGTTTGATTGTAAGTATAAAAAAATTGTTGTATTTTGTGTAAAATAGTCTGTAACTGTTTTTATTATATAATTATCTACATAAAACATTAAAATTGATAATTGCTTCTATTCATGTGTCAGAATTATTTTAAATATTATCAGAATTATTTGAAATATTATCAGAAATATTTTATTTGCTGTAAGTATAAAAAAATAAAATAATAATATTGTTTGTAAAATATTTGTAAAATAGTCTTTAACTGTGTTTAATTCAATCAACAAATATTTATTTTATATTTAACATAATTTAACATATAAATTTTTTTTCAGAAGGTTTTTTAATATAACCCTGAAAAATGGAAAAACGCAGTCGTAATTTTACAGATTTTGATAAAAATTTACTGGTGGATTTAGTATTAGATAACAAAAATTTAATAGAGAATAAGTAAACAAATGCGCTAAATAATAATCTAAAGGATAACTGTTGGGATAACATTACATTAAAATATAACGCATCAGCAGTCTCAGGAATACGTTCTAAGAAACAGCTAAAGGAACTCTATAACATTTTAAAGAGATGCGCCAAAAAGAAAATGAACGACGATCGTGTAAGTAATACGTTTCCATATCAACATATACCTAATTTAATTATTATTTAAGTTTTCATGAATTGTAACTATAGTTTTCTCAATATATTAAATAGTAAATATTAATTTTCAGCAAGAATGTTATAAAACTGGAGGCGGAACGTATGACACCAAATGCACTAAAATTGATTTAAAAATTATTAATATCTTAAAAGATAATTTTATGCCGGACGATAATCCATTCGATTCAAGTGCTGATTTATTCGGTGAAGGTTTGTATATCAGTACATACATTGTTAAACAAATGATATATTAGTACAAACAATATTGATACAGATTTTAATGAAAATATTGTTCAAAAGATTAAGATAGACATCGTTTCTTTTTACAGACTATTGTAAGCCCATAGATTTAGACAAAGCCGGACCCTCGACAGCAGTCATTGATTTAGGTGCATCGAGTTCAAAAACTGCACTCGAAGTGAGCTCTTTGCCTGAACCATCTCATACAACATCTGTTGAACAAAATAATTGCGAAACACCAAAAACTAGTAACGAGAGAGTTACAAAAGCACCAGTCATTCAGCTCAAGAAAAGAAAATATTTAAATGAAATTACCGATGCTTTTGTTAATAGAAAATCCAAAAAAAATAAGCAAGATGATTTGCAATTAAATAATAAAATGATAATACTTAACTCACAAAAGGAACATAAACTTAAAAAGCTGGAGCAGAGTGAAATGTTATTCAACAAAGAAATGGAGATTTTGGAGCTGGAGAAAAATTGTAAATTGGAACAAATAGATATATTGAAATTAGAGAAACAAAAAAAAATGGAAATATTGGAATTAGAGAAACAAAAAAAAGAAGCAGAAAGCAAGAAGCAGATGGTAATATTGGAATTAGAGAAACAAAAAAAAATGGAAATATTGGAATTAGAGAAACAAATAAAAGAGGCAGAATTGAAAATAAAACTAAGAGAACTGCAAAAACATACATAATTATTCTTTAATTTATTCCTATTTTCATTATTATTATTGTCAGTTATTTGAATAAAGTTTATATATATATAAAACTAGCGTTTACGAATTTTGATTTTTTTTTTAATATGATATTCAATTATTACACAATTATAAATTTGAGCTTTCTTTCAAGTATCCTTCTGGGCCCCCAAATTTTCTTGGCAAAAAAGAACGTTTATATAATGTATTAACATGTGTTTTATTTATAACAAAGAATAAATACATTATAATTATCTAAAGTAAGATTCTATAACAGAGTCTCTAATTGTACTTCGTCTATTGATGTCTGCTATTTGATGCGAGTAATCTTCTGCATTTTCTATTTCGTAATGGGAATTTGAATCAACAAACTCCTCACCTTCATTAATTGCAATATTGTGCAGAACAGCAGCTGCCACAATAATAGCCATTGATGTCTTTAGTTGGCATCTCAGCCCCATTGAAAGGCATGGGAATCGTCTCTTCCAAATGCCAAAAGTGCGTTCAATAGAATTTCTTGTTCTAATGTGAGCTTCATTGTACTTCTCCTGTGCTTCTGTTTGCGGATTTAAAACTGGGGTTAATAAATAATTTCTTAATGGGTATCCCGAATCTCCTAATAAATAGTTGTGCCCAAAAGTGCCACCTTCTGCATTAAGTTTAAGTAAAGATGCATCAAAAATAGTTGCATCGTGTGTGGACCCTGGCCAACGAGCATCAATGCTGATTATTTTTAGGGAGGCGTTACAGACACATTGGATATTATAAGAAAAAAAACCCTTTCTACATCTGTATAGTTCAGAGCGACTTCCACCCGGCCCTTGTATTTTTATATGAGTACAATCTATACATCCTATCACTCGTGGGAAACTAAACTTTTCAAAAAATTCTACAGCTGCAGATTGAACTTCCTGTATACTACTCGGCATGAATATATATTTTCCTGACAATTTGGCAATTACTTGTGCCGTCGATCTCACAATACGGCAAACTGTAGTCTTATGCATTCGCATATTATCACCAATGACAATTTGGAAAGTTCAAGTTGCCAAGAATCTTAAAGTGGTTAGTAGTTTATTTTCTGCTGATATAGAAATTTCGTTTTTCTTACGCGGTTCTAATTCATTGCCAATTATGTTTAAAATTTCAATTACTGTACCTTTCTTTAGCCGAAATCGATTAAAAAATTGAATATCGTTATATTTTAGCATAGGATTATTTCTATTCATTATGATATTTTTGGGCATGGTTATTTTTTCAACAAAATGTACAATTTCCTCGTCTGATGAAAAATCTGACGATGAATCATTGGAATCACTGATTTCTATGTCACTCATTTCTTTATATTTATTTAATTTTAATTTCTAAGAATAATTTTTATGTTAATTTATTTATTTTTAATTTAATTAGAATAACTCAAAAATATTTTATATCATTCAAATAATATTTTTGACACTAAATAAAATATGGCTGACTTAACTAGACGATTCAATAGTTATATGTCAGAATTCGTATAGTTAGACTTAACACACTGTTTATCGTTGTGACGTCACTAACTATGTAAGCAGCAACCCGATTTAGTGCTTTTGAATAGTTACCGGCTTAGTTATCGTACATCGGATAGGTAACTATGAAAGCAGCAACCGGGCCATATACTGACACATATAAATTAACTAAAAAGATATATTTTTTTTATCAAAATAAAAAATATTTTCAATTTATGCGTTATTTGACCAACTTTTTTTCAAAATTTGGGATTTTTTTTTTCGATTCGTAAATAAGTTACCAAGGTTAGCCTATATACAAAATTTCAACTTTCTAGCACAATTTTTACTCTCGGAAAATACTGCCCCCGTGCCCCCAAATAAAATTTTGAAATTTTGAATTCTTTTTCATTAATAATGTACTTAATTATTCTAGAATTCAGAATATGAACTTTCTCCAAAGTTCCCTAGCGGGCCCCCGAATTTCTTCAACCCCCCCTTTTTCAATTTTTGAGTTTCTAATTTTTGAGAAATGTCAGCATTAAATAGCTTAATACACATGCAAAATTTCAACTTTCTATCTTTTACGAATTAAAAGTAATACAGCAAAAAAGGGATCACTTTTTTTCCAGTTTTTCCAAAATTATGGGTTTCCAGGAAATTCAGGGAAAAATCCGGGGACGCCAAAAGTCTTAGAATTTTTTTCTCTACGAAATAGGAAATTTTCAGAAACATTGACGGAGCCGTTTTCGAGCTACCATACGAATCGCGTAAACATATAAGAATACTAGCTTTTGCCCCCGTCGCAAGCGACGTCTGTCTTTTGTGTGTGGCTTTAATTTCATGTCAAATTTAAATTCCATAGAGTTTACCCTCGTCGCAATACGACGTCCTTTTGGCGTGTATGATTTGAATCCAATAAAATAATTCGTAATTACATTTCATATTTAATTCTATTTTTAAATTGAAATAATAAACTCGCGCACATACATTGAAACATATAACATGTCTAAAAAAATAATTTTTTTTTATCAAAATAAAAAATATTTTCAATTTATGCATTATTTGACCAACTTTTTTTCAAAATTTGGGATATTTTATTTCGATTCGTAAATAAGTTACCAAGGTTAGCCTATATACAAAATTTCAACTTTCTAGCACAATTTTTACTCTCGGAAAATACTGCTCCCGTGCCCCCCAATAAAATTTTTGAAATTTTGAATTTTTTTTATATTATAAATATACTTAATTATTCTAGAATCCAGAATATGAACTTTCTCCAAAGTTCCCTACCGGGCCCCCGAATTTCTTCAACCCCCTCTTTTTCAATTTTTGAATTTCTAATTTTTGAGCAATGTCAGCAATAAATACCTTAATACACATGCAAAATTTCAACTTTCTATCTTCTACGAATTAAAAGTAATACAGCAAAAAAGGGTTCACTTTTTTCCCAGTTTTTCCAAAATTACGGGTTTCCAGGAAATTCAGGGAAAAATCCGGGGACGCCAATAGTCTTAGAAGCTGTTTCTCTACGAAATAAGAAATTTTCAGAAACATTGACGGAGCCGTTTTAGGAGCTACCATACGAATTGCGTAAACATATAAGAATATAAACATATAAGAAAATAAACATTCACCTCGGACATTATAATATAAGATAAGAATACTAGCGCTTCGCCCCGTCGCAGAGCGACGTGTATATAATATTTGTGGATAAATAAATTTATATGCTAAATTGAAAATAATGCAAAATATTATTTTTAAGTAATTTTCGTTAAAATATATCCTTTTTTAAATTAATGTTTCCTTATATTGTTATAATTCTTTCATTTACAGTAATAAAGCATTGTATTGACCAGTCTCCAGTGCCCCCGCCCATAAGCCCCAATCATGACCTCTTTCACAGCGCCCCCGCTTTAGCACTATAATTAAATAATCCTTCGTTTCCTCCACTCTGTGTAAAATTATCATTTACCCTAATTACAGTATTGAACAATGTCCACTGCCCTGCCCCTAAACACCAATCATCAACCTTGAGTCCATGCTCTGTATCGTTCTCGCACTTTCAAATGTATTTCTCTGCACCTCTGCCACAATGCGCCCACTTGCAAGACCACAGCCCACCTGAGCATCATCGCTCATTAGGGCACTTTATTATCGCCCTTGTTTTAGCGCAATCATTAAATAATCCTGCGCTTCCACCCCCTGCTTACTAACCTCTTAACAATTATTTTTCAAAATTATTACTTTACTGGCAACCTACATACTAAATTTCATCCTTAGAAGTACATTTTTTTTTAATAATTATTCGATAAGCTAAATGCTTGATTAAATTAATTTTCACTTATTTCAATGTAAACCTACTAATTACATCAATTCATTTATGTTTTTTAGAAAGCCTAGCGGTTTGCTCCTAATAATCTCATCTCTAGCCCTTATCCTTGCCGTTATTGTACTTTTAATTTAATCCCCTGAACCGCCGCCCACATTTTCAGCACCAAAGCACATATTCTACAACATGGTTACCTCCCAGAGCCATTACAATTTATCGCTACTTCTTCTAACACCACCGTTACTTGGTGTCCTGAACCCCGGCGCCACCCTCTCGTCCAATCAGGCACAACCAATTTGATATTAGGGACGTAGAAAGTCTTAGAAATTTGTCCTTTACATAATATCAAAATTTAAAAAACTTTGTAGGCGCCGTTTAGAAGATACCATATAGATTTTGTTACCGGATATATATATATATATATATAAATATCTATGAGTTCTTATGAGTTTTCCATGTTAAATTGGAACATTACGAACATTATAATAGTAAGATAAGAATATAAGAATATAAGAAAACAAACATACACCTCGGACATTATAATATAGGACTAGCGCTTCGCCCCGTCGCAAAGCGACGTGTATTTAATATTTGTGAATAAATAAAAGTTATTTGATAAATAGAAAATAATCCTGAAATATTGTTTATTGTTCGCCTTTCGGCTTTACTTCAACTTACAATTAAATTTACATTATTCACCACCAACTTATTTATTCTTCTGTTTTTCCTTTCCTTCTTACTATTTCCGCCATCCACCTCTTTCCTTCACTGCCTCCCTTTAATAGCTGGCCAATAATCCTTTCGCTAGCTCCTTTTTCCTTACACTCAAACTTAATGTGCTCCAGTGCTCCAGTGCTCCTTCCCTTTTTGCCAACAGGAATATACCGTCAGCGTATGCTAAAGTTCATATCTTGTAGTGTCTTCCTATTAGCACCCCCCCATCTTGTCCTCTTTCCATTACCCCCTCCAAGTCTGCTGTATATATCGCAAATAAAATTCAAAATATTATTTTGTTATAATTCCTTTATTTACAGTAATAAAGCACTGTATTGACCAGTCTCCAGTGCCCCCGCCCATAAGCCCCAATCATGACCTCTTGGCTCCATGCTCTCTTAGGTTTTCGAACTTTTAATTTGATTCCTCTAAACTTCCGCCATGGAGCGCCTCCTACTTTTGACACTCTGCACCGCTTCTTCCCTGAGCATCGTCGGTCCTTAGAGCACTTTCACAGCGCCCACGCTGCGTAAAATTATCATTTACCTTAATAAAGCACAGTATTGAACAATGTCCACTGCCCCGCCCCTAAACACCAATCACCTCTTGGCTCCATGCTCTGTATCCTTCATGCACTTTTAATTGTATTCATCTGCACCTTTGCCTCAATGCGCCCACTTGCAACACTACAGCCCACCTGAACATCATCGCTCATTAGGGCATTTTCCATTTCGATATTACAGTTATTCATTTACATAATTAAAACTGCATTGTAATCTGACGTTCTAATTTTCGTATTTATATTTACAATATAATATTAGTCTCCCCATTAATCCCCGCTCCTGAAATAAAATTGTCAAATTTTAGGCATAACAATCTATTTTGCTCGTAACAATTCTCTCTACCTTTATAACCTTTATAACCTCTACTTTTATAAATGATCGAAATTTCAAAATTGAGCTCTTTGGCAAAGCCTTTCCCGCCCCCACTTCCCCAATTTCACGCCGCTACTTAGGTTAAATTTATTTTTCGCAAATATGCACATGCGTAGTTTCTATTTTTTTAATTTGATATTTGGGGCTGTTAACCATTTCCCCCCTATACCTCTCACTCCTGTTCGATTTCACAGCACAACAAACGCACCAAAAATCAATTCAATACTACTATTGAATGTAATTTGACTATCTAACTTATAAAGAACTATTGTGCTTCTATTTAATATTCTACATGCAAAATATCATCGTTGTAATTCTATTATGTTCTTATACTCGGTTTATCACCCCCCACTCTAGTGTTACACTTAAGAAAATGTTGTATTTTTTATATTTTCGTTATTAATATGTCAATCTATATCTGCATACTAAATTTCAGCTTTGTATTTATATTTTAGCATTAGTATCCCCCACATACCTGCGCTACTAAACAAGTTTGTCAAATTTTAACACAGGGATCTATTTTATTTGTATCTAAGAACATATATTCTAAACTATAGCCTTTCATCTCTATATATTTCATATTTCTGGTTTTTGGCCTCCAGCCCCCGCCGCCTCTGGAAAGTTGCAGTTTTCTATAGTTTGTCTTTAATGACACTCTATATAGGGCCCACTTTCCAAATATCAAAGTTCTAGCTCTGTTGCAACATTGCCCCTAAAAAATCACGCCGCTACTGAATTAAAATTTAGGTAATCCAATTATTGGCAAACATGCGCAATTAGTGTTTTAATACATACCCTAAGTTTTAATACTACTTTTTCAATATTTCTGGCTTTTACCGTCTCAACTCCCGCCGCCACTGGAAATTTGGGGCTGTTTATTTTTTTTCAATAATAACATTCTACAGCGAGCCTACATATTAAATTTGAACGTCCTAACTCTATTCTAACATTGCTCTCGGAAATTCGCGCCGCTACTGAACTCAAATTTTAAATTTCCAACTATTGGAAAATGTGCAAAATTCCAGTTTTCTAGTTCGTCAGATATTTGCAAAAGTATTTTTTCGAATTTTCCAGTTTTTCCAGAATAATTTTTTCCAGTGAAATTCAGGGAAAAATTCAGGGACGTAGAAAGTCTTAGAAATTGGTCCTTTACATAATATCAAAATTTAAAAAACTTTGTAGGCGCCGTTTAGAAGATACCATATAGATTTTGTTACCCGATATATATATATATATATATATATATATATATATATATATATATATATATATATATATATATATATATATATATATATATATATATAAATATCTATGAGTTCTTATGAGTTTTCCATGTTAAATTGGAACATTACGAACATTATAATAGTAAGATTATTTACAAAGGCATTACAGTTCCAAAATAATTGTTGTATTTGACGGATATTCAAAACAACTTTCAAACACGTATGAAGTCTGTTTCGATGAAACAATGGTTGTACCAGTTACTCAAGAAAAATTCTTATCAAATCGAAATAACAAAGATATGCTCATTAATATGTTAATTGAAAAATTACAAGCTGCAAATATTACTACTAAACAAGCCAGAGATGATGCGGATGTTCTTATTGTTGAAACTGCACATGAAGAATCAAAGTCTGAAAAAACTGCAGTTATAATAGGACAAGATATTGATTTACTTGTCATTTTAATTGAGCGTACACTGTCTTACGAACAAGAAATTTTCTTTAAAAAAGTTGGGAAAGGAAATGTAAAAACGGAGATATACTCGACTAAAAGTTTTGATAATTATCCTCATTCCAAAACACATATTTTATTTCTGCACGCATTAAGTGGCTGTGACACAACTTCTGCGCTTTTTAAAAAGGGAAAAAAATAATTTTTAAAAGTTTTTTAGAAACTGACAAATTTGGATGAACTAGCTGCAGCATTTGAGGAAGAAAATTGTTCGGCCCAGAGATTATTAGAGAGTGGAACTCAAACCTTATTGGCAGTCTATAATGCTCCGAAATCTGTGAAAAGTCTCGATCATCTTCGTTATATGCATTACGTCAAGTCTACAAAACTTAATAAACCTGTGCAGCTTTTAAATATTCCACCAACAAGTGCAGCTGCTCATCAACATTTCAAACGTGTATATTATCAAGTTCAAACTTGGTTAGGGCATGATTTGACAATTTTACCACCTGCTCCAGAAGATTTGCAAAATACAATTTTCTGTAACTGCAAGAGTGGTTGTGGTTCGCGATGCGGATGCAGGAAAGCGGGCTTGCAATGCTCTTTAGCTTGTGGCCAATGTAATGGGCAAGCTTGTCTCAATGCTCTACCATATCACAGCGACATTAACGAAGATGGTATTGAGATTAAGTATCTAGAAGTCTAGAGTTAGAAAACTAGATGTAATGTTTTTACTTGATATTATTTAGTAATAACAAAAGAACGTTAACTAATACAATAAATATACAGTTCGGAATCTCTTACAAAACGGTCTTGTTTACTCAAAATACTATTTAATATTTATCCTCTAAATAACATAAAAGGTTATGGGCCCAGTTACGTATTTGTATTAATAGTAAAGGTAGAGAATTAACAAATATCAAAGTTAGTGATATTAGTGTTATTTTAAAATTATTTTGATAAACAAACGGAAACTCATATTTTAAATTGTATTATCAGGCTGAATACAATAGTTAAAAATAAAATGGAGTTTTATAAACATATAAAACCATTAACCGGTGAGTTAGATTGGCCAATATGGAAGCGCAAGATAAGAGATCTTTTGGATTATCATGAAGGTGCTCTAGATGTAATAGATGGTAAGCTTATAAAACCAAAAGAACTCAAGGAAGGAGCTACAGAATCTGAAAAGCAAGAGCACAAGTCCAAATGTGATTTATTTAGAAAATCAAATAGCTACGCTAAATCAATGATCGCAAGCTCTGTTACGGATGCAGTGTACCAGAAAATCATGGATCAGCAGACAGCATTTGATGCTTGGAATATGTTAAGACAGCAGTTTGAGGCATCGTCAAAAGACCAGTTATTTAAGATTTGTACGGATTTCTTTTCATTTAACTGGATTGATGGTGACGACGTAGCAACACATATAGCTAAGCTTAAATCACTATGGAGTGAATTAAATAATGGTCTTAAAGCGAAAAATGAGAATACTTTACCAGACTTATTATTACTATGCAAGACGCTGCATATTTTGCCAAGTACATTTATTACTTTTAAATCAAGTTGGATGTTGTTAAAAGATGAAACGAATAAGACATTTGATGATTTGACGATTCAACTTTGTTCCTTTGAAAGGAACTTTATGACACAAAAAAGTACAAGTTTAGTTTCTCCAGAGAGAGAAGAGGCATTAGTTGTAGCTAACACAAAGTATAATAAGAGCAAAGTTAAGACGAAACAAAATAAATTTACATGTAACTACTGCAAACAGGTTGGGCATTGGGTTAAAGATTGCCAAAAGTGGATCTCTGACGGAAGACCAAAGAAAAACCAACAGGCATCAGCAGCTGTTACAGGACTTATGTTACTTGAAGAAGAGGCTATGCCAGCAGAGTCGTCTACTCACTCTTCAAGATGGTGGATAGACAATGGAGCGACAAGACATGTAACAAATAGTGATTTGTATTACATAGATTTTAAAGAATTCAAAGCTGCATCTGGTATAAGATCTGCAGGAAAAGAAGTCCTTCCCGCCAAAGGATCAGGAACTGTAAAAATAAGAATCTTGGAAACTGGAAAAGAATTTTTGTTAAAGGATGTCTGGTATGTACCAAATTTGAGAAGAAATTTGTTCTCTGTTTTAGCAGCACAAGACAAAAATCCAGAGAGTGTATTTAAGTCAACAGCGACCAAGTGCAGGCTCTCAAATCAGGGAAAGTTGATGCTAAATGGAACAAGAGAACTAGGAGGTACTTTATTCGAGGCAAAAATTACACCAGTACTACCAATAAGAAACCCTGAGGTAAATTTTGTTGATAATAAATTGCAATTGTACCACGAGAGGTGGGGCCATCAAGATAAAAGGCACGTACTAGCTAAAATGCAAAAAGAGTTGCATCTGAAAGTTCCAAAAGAGGAAAAGCAATTATGTGAGCCTTGCATCTATGGTAAAGCACATAGGCTACCATTTGGTCATAGGGAAAAATCAACAAAACCAGGAGAATTATTTTCGGCCGACGTATGTGGACCTTTTGATCAGTCATTCAATAAGAAAAAGTACTTAGTTGTTTTTAAGGACAACTATACTAAGTTTCGATATGGTTACCTGATGTCAGAAAAATCAGAGGTAAAAGAAATGCTAAGAAAGGTACTTTCGCATACAAAGATGTTGGGCCATTCGATCAGAGAATTGATTAGTGACAATGGTGGTGAAATGGACAACAAAGAAATCAGAGAGATTCTTAGTGCAGCAGGGGTCACACAAAGGTTGACAGCTCCATACACGCCTCAGCAAAATGCGATTTGTGAGAGAGATTTTAGAACAATCATAGAAATGGCAAGAACATTTAAATATTCTAATGAGAATTTAATTTTTCCAAAAGCTATGTGGGCAGAGCTTGTAGCAACGTCACTGTACATCCTAAATAGAACTGGGAAATCGTCTGTAGAAGGTGTAAGTCCCTATGAATTATGGATAGGTAAGAAACCAAGAATAAAACATTTAAGAGTAATTGGTTCAGTGTGCTACGCCCACATTCCAGATCAGAGACGGAAGAAAATGGATAAGAAAGCCATAAAAGGTTACCTGATAGGCTATGACGGAGATGAGCGTTATCGCATCTGGGTAAAAGAAGAAAATAAAGTTATACTGAGTAGAGATGTTTTATTTCAAGAAAAGTTAAGCAAGTGTGAGTACGTAAAGTTGCCATTTAAGGACATAGAAGTTCAAATTGAGGAAAAACAAACCAACCAAGAGGTGTCTGAAAAGAATAGAGGACAAGAAGACAGTGAATCAGAATCTGAAGAATCGTCTGAGAATGAACAGAATGATTCAACAGACGAAGAAAGAAAAGATCCACTCTCAGAGTTTTCCAGAAATTTGAGAGATCGTTCAAAGTTGTCCAAACCGGCATATCTAAAAGACTACGTAATGTTTGGTGAAGAAACAGTTTTTCAAATCACCACACCTGAAACTTATGAAGAAGCTCTCAGTGGAAACAATAAAAATCATTGGAAAGAAGCAATGGAAAATGAAATAAAATCCTTAAAAGAAAACCATACATGGGAACTAACAAGTTTGCCAAAAGGATCTAGAGTGATACCTTCTAAATGGGTTTTTAGAGTAAAATCAAATCCTGATGGTTCAATAGATAAGTACAAGGCCAGAGTTGTTATAAAAGGTTACAGTCAGAGATATGGTGTGGATTTTAATGAAACATTTAGTCCAGTAGCAAAACTAAGCACGATAAGAGCTATGCTAAGTATTGCAGCTACAGAACAGATGTATTTAACTCAGTTCGATGTTTCAACAGCATTTTTATACGGACATTTAGATAGGGATATATACATGGAACAGCCAGAGGGATATACTGATGGAACTAAAAATGTCTGTAAATTACTAAGGAGTTTATATGGGCTAAAGCAAGCTCCTAGATGTTGGAACAAAAGATTTAGTACTTTTCTAAAAGAAGCGGGGTTTAGAGCCAGTGAAGCTGATCCTTGTCTTTATATTAGAAAACGTAAAAATAAAAGGAGAAAAAGTGTTGGAAGGTGCTATACAAGTAAGGTATATCACTACTGAAGATCAAATAGCTGACATCATGACCAAGCCACTTCCAAAACCAAGACTAGTGAATTTGAATAATAAGTTAGGACTTTTGAGAATCTAGAAAATATATTGTATAATATATTTTATATTCCAGTAATTTAAGTTTATAAATTGTTCAATTCTGTATATAGAGTCAAGAAAAAAGGGAAAGTATTGAGATTAAGTATCTAGAAGTCTAGAGTTAGAAAACTAGATGTAATGTTTTTACTTGATATTATTTAGTAATAACAAAAGAACGTTAACTAATACAATAAATATACAGTTCGGAATCTCTTACAAAACGGTCTTGTTTACTCAAAATACTATTTAATATTTATCCTCTAAATAACATAAAATAACCTTTGACCCCGAAATCATGGAAGAACTTGAGACAAATGTCGTTGAAGACGATAATGAAGACCAGTTTGAAATTTACCAGCAGCCGGAAGACGACGATGAAGAGGAAGAAGATGATTAAAATTATAAATTGTACCCTTTATTCCATTTTTTTACTTTTAATAAAAATATGTGTATTGAATGATAGTTTTTAATAAAAAGATTAATTCATAATTTATTTGTTTTTTTTTTTTCATCATATAAGAAGTTATTAATATTAATTAGGTTAAAATTCAAATATAATTCCTATATTTTCATTAACAATTTCTGCAATTACATGGACAGGTAAGTGTTGTTAAATAAATTAATACTGAATAAAAAGTGGATAGGTTAGGAAAAAAATGATAAAATATAATATAATAGTTGACTAAAAATTGACAAATATTTATAATCATTGATTTATCGATAGTTCATCAACTATATATGGCGCGTTTTCGACCGGAGGCACCGGTTGACCTGAAGTGATCCTGTGACCGCGCGCTCTTCGCCCTCTATCTTGAAAACGGTTCACCGTATAAAAATTTTTTTTAAACAAAACCCATAGGAAATGAGATATTTACAAAAAAAGCGCAAAAAACCGATTTTTGTGACCTTTGACCTTGAAATTTAATAGTTGCGTACACCCTACCATATGTAGGTTTTGAGACAACTTTTAGGGTGTCAATATACAAGTATTTACAGACTTACAGCTGGGTATCTCGAATTCCGAGGTGAACTTACTATAATGACTGGGCTACAAGAGCAACGCAATCATTCCAGCGCCGCTCTAACATTTCAATACCACTTTTGTAGAATGATTTATCTTTTGCCTCGAAATAGGCCTCAATTTCAGCGATAACCTCTTCATTCGTGCGAAATTTCTTACCGGCGAGCATTTTTTTCAGGTCTGCGAACAGGCAGTAGTCGCTGGGAGCCAAATCTGGCGAATACGGTGGATGTGGGAGCAATTCGAAGTTCAATTCATGTAGTTTTGCCATTGTTTTGCTTGACTTGTGTCACTGTTCACTGTTAATGGTATTTCCTTTGTCAAGATAGTCGATTAATATTACACCACGCACATCCCAAAATACCGAGGCCATAACCTTTCCATCCGATTGTTGTGCTTTCGGGCGCTTTGGACGAGGTTCACCAGTTGCTGTCCACTCAGATGACGATCGTTTTGATTCCGGAGTGAAGTGATGGATCCATGTTTCATCCATTGTCACATATCGACGCAAAAATTCCGGTTTGTTACGTTTAAACATGGCCAAACACTGCTCGGAATCATCAACACGTTGTCGGTTTTGGTCAACAGTAAGCAAACGCGACACCCACTTTGAACAGAGCTTTCTCATAGTCAAATGCTCATGCAATATAAAGCTAACACGTTCTTTTGATATCTTTACGATGTCAGCTAACTCACGCAACTTCACTTTTCGATCATTCCAAACGATTTTGTGGATTTGTTTTATGTTTTTTGGTGTTACCGCTTCATTTGGACGTCCACTGCGTTCTGCATCATCGGGGTCTCTACGACCACGTTTGAAGTCAGCAAACCAACGTTTTTTTGGTGTTTCTGATGGAGCGGAGTCCCCATAACACTTTTCAAGCCATTGCTTCGCTTGAACGGTATTTTATTCCATTAAAAACCAATACTTTATCAACACACGAAATTCAGATTTTACCATTGTTTTGAAAATTATAAAAGTAGCGTCACTCTTAGCACAATAACTCACAAACTACTGAATAGAATATTATGACATTTTAACAGCTGTTTTTTGAAGGTTAGTATTAACTGAATACGTGGCTGCAATAAAACTAGCGCCATCTATGTGTTATGCCCGGGATTTTTCAGCCCATGTGCTGTACTATATATTTTCTTTAATAAATAAATGTGATTTACAATCCATCTATCTTTTATTAATTGAACTAATTTTAATTATTCTTCTTCTTTTTATAATAGTGCTAAGGCTTTGCAATAGGGTACTATTTCAAGACCTTTTGTAAGTAGCCACTCAATCCGATGTTTCGCTGTGAGTATGAGAGAGAGCATTATTCATGTGCATGAGTGCGAGTGAGAGCGATTCATGTGCGTTCGTTTAACATTTACAAAGCTAGTTCGGTACAAGGTAATTGTAAGATTAATATATAATTATATTATAATTTGATTTGGCCTATAATTTGATCATTTTGATAGTATTATCTATTTTTATTATTTATATTGTCTTTGATAATTGCAAACTGTTAGATTATTAAATCGCCTTAAAAGAAGCCTTAAATAAAACGCATAGAATGTAAATGCGTCATTCAATGCGTCGCCTCCTAGAAATAATAGTAACGACCTGTGTAGGACCAGGTCATGTCTTAAATAAAAGCCTTCCAGAAGGTCACGAATTCCTGGAAATGATTATATTATACTCCGTACTATTACAGGATTGCGTTAATAGACGAATGTTCTAAAAAAGTGACCAATCAGAAGTAGAGCTATTTTTTGCTAGGCCACCGAAGACTATATGAGGAGCAGAAGTACCGAGTCGCAGTCACTCAGTTATAAGCAGTCATTCAGCGGGAACCAGGCAACAGTAAATAGTCAGTGAAATGAAGTAATAAACAATAGTTCGAAATAGTTGTAAATTATTTTGTTAAATTTGTAAACGAGTGAGAGAAAACATACGGCACGAACGAACTTAAACTGGTTTTGAGCAAATATCCAGCGACTCTGTTTCTCGGTTGCAGGGCATCCTTGGTTGCATACTTTTGATGGTGACATCATGAACAGAGATGTGCACAACTACTATTGAAAAGTATTTAAATACATACATACATCCATACAAATGCGACATAATAGAATCCCCTATTATGCTGTTGTTACAAATTCTATAGAGTCACGAAACACGGCTCGACTTGTGTTTTCTCTTACTCGTGTACGTTTGTTCTTTCACTAACAACACAGTTCCATTCTCATTCGGTTAGGGCAGATGAATGGCCTTAACGTACAGATTAGTGCATGCGATAAACATGCGACACTAATAAAACCCCTACTTTTGTTACTTTAAAAAATTCTAGGTAGTATTTTAATGAAACAAAAATGTTTCAAAACGAAGTAGGTCTTTATCAAATAGAATTCTTTATCAGAATTATTAAAAAAAATTATTTATATTAGTAACATAGAGTATTCTATTTTCTCAAAAGTATTATATATGCCCGGGATTTTTCAGCCCATGTGCTGTACTATATATTTTCTTTAATAAATAAATGTGATTTACAATCCATCTATCTTTTATTAATTGAACTAATTTTAATTATTCTTCTTCTTTTTATAATAGTGCTAAGGCTTTGCAATAGGGTACTATTTCAAGACCTTTTGTAAGTAGCCACTCAATCCGATGTTTCGCTGTGAGTATGAGAGAGAGCATTATTCATGTGCATGAGTGCGAGTGAGAGCGATTCATGTGCGTTCGTTTAACATTTACAAAGCTAGTTCGGTACAAGGTAATTGTAAGATTAATTTCTTACTGTGTAAATGTACGTACTCAATAACATGAGAAACACATTCGACGTTTGAAATTCAATACACAATAAATATGAATCATCCTATAATTATCACCGTTGATAAAATGACGTAGTTTGCAATGATAAGTAACTTCAATGACGTATAATAATATTCAACAGTTATTAATACGATTTAATGACATCAAAAATATTAAACGATAAAACGAAATTCAAAATTTAAATGTTAATTTATGGATCTTTAAAATAGTAAAAGTGCGACCAATATATATTAATTAACCTATATTACAAAAAACTATTTAAAAATCGATTGTCACTAGTTCCATTTCTTTTTTGAAAATGAAAATAAATTTTCTATTTAATTTATTAAAAAGAAATATTCATCGAATATAACTTACGTAATAATCATGCGCACTACAAAAATAATTAACCGTAATGGAATATAATGTAATATTTGTCATATTTGAGATAAGATATATGTCATATTTAAATATCAATGGACAGTTTTCAACTATTGACCTTTGCATGATTTATTGAGTAGAAACCTAAGAAGCATTACCAAATTATTATATTTTTTATCGAAGAAAATGTTTCGAAAATCTGTTTGAAGGTATAATTAATCATGAGACTCAATTTTTTAAGAATTGTTAGATTGTGTTCCAACTTTGCTTCCTTGAAATATAGGCGTATTTTGTAATATATATCCCAGTTTTATTAGTTTACGTACGGATGTATTTTTTATGTTATTTAATTCTGCTGGTATGATTATTCCAGCAATATTGATTGATTGATGTGAGACATTAACTAAAAGGAATTTATAAAATACTTCACGTATTTTCATTGCTCAATGTTAGCATAACAAAATCGCTATAATATACCAATATTTTATTTACTGAAATTTTCAAATAAATATTAAATAAATACATTTTTAGCTTAATGCATTCAACATTACCATAGAAAGCTGGACTGGGGATCATTGGTCTGAGAAATCTCTTACAAAGATGGCCAACCCTGCATTTGGCGTTTACGCAAAAATGGCCTACCAGGCAATAATTTTTTGTTTTATCATTCAGGCGCCATTATGTAAAAAATCTGAAAAATCAGTGTAATCAATTTTTTTGTTTATCTTTAAAACAATACGTCCCTGAAAAATTTAGTCCAGAGTTTTTTTTGTAGATTATAATATCATATAGGTATAACTTCTGTTAAGAACTTTGTATTGTAATTCGTGCAATAATAAACTTGTAAGCAGAATTTAATCTTAAAGTTAGTGGTTTAATGAAGAGACTGTACCATGAATATATGAGATCCAGTCCGAGATCTTGCCAACTGTTTCGTTGTACGAAATTTTGATGTATTTTTCGAAATTTGTATGTTTGTTAAATAGCTAATAGCTAGCTTTTCCACTCAAAGCCATCTTCGGGTGCACAGTATATTAAGATATTGTTACGAGTTTGCGGACGTCTGAACAAAGGAAATTTACAGTTGTGAAATAATATCCGTAATAAGCAGAAATGGTTATTCCGATTGTACATATTTGTACTGGCAGTTGCTTATTTTAAACGCAATGAATTTATGCAATTATTTCCTGGAAATAAGAGATATACAAGTCATAAATAAAACGCATAAAAGACTCCTAGAACAATAGTAACGACCTGCGTAGGATCACGTCATGTCAGTATTATGTTTTTATCGCAGAACTGAGTATACGTTTCTTGCTTGTTTCGAGTTTTAGATTTTCTTTTGAATGTGTCGTGTGTCAATAACATACTTTTTTTAATGTAATTTACGGTGGACCCTCCATATATCTAATCATAAGGCCTGTCGCACACTGCAAGTGTATTTATGCGACGGCGAATTCGGACATAAATTGCCGGCTTGGTTGAGTGGCTAGAACTCTCAAAGCACGCCGAGTCCTGTGTTCTTTGCATGTGTTGTGTCACAATACATACATACCACGTACCGATACGACAGTACGCCTACTCAAACTTGTGCATTATAGGGTGCATTGGAGTTGTCCTGCACAAACAGAACGGATATACGTCCGGTCAAAATTCGCTTAAATACGCTTGCAGTGTGCGACTGGCGTAAGAAATGAAAGAAACTTCGATATATCAGCTCTCATAACAGAGCAAGAAATTAAAACACACACTAAGCGAGAGCACTCATATTTGACATTGAGTACTTTGTTTTCAGGTTCGATACCTGGATCACATTTATATTTTCTGGGATCAGTTGTAACCAAGTTAAATTGATTATGTACAACAGTCAGGCAGCTGTATAATGCACATATATGAGGTCACAACATCACAGAAACTGCCAACATAACGGAAGATCGTCGGTGATAGGACTCTGCATTGGAAATAGACCGCCATTAAATAAATAAATTTGAACAAATTTAAATTCAACCCACTGGATAATGCGCATGTGTACGCAACTCTTTTACAAAGTCGACATATAAAGAGATTCGTGTTTTATTTATTCACGAGCATGTATGTTGTTTGATGTTCATTAATAATATAGATAATTTGTCTATCGGGATAAAAGATACAAAATTATTTTTTAATTAGGCACGATATTCTAGAAGTTATTAACAAATATTTCGTCATATTGTTATATGATAATATAAATATTAAAAATAGATAATACTATCAAAAAGATCAAAGTATAGGCCATAAATAAACTGTAAATTAATCATTTAATTGCAAATACCAAAATTAATTATTTTAAAGACTCCGCGATGAATACTTTCGCCGCAACATTATATAGGCTCAATGGTCTAGGGGTATGATTCGGGGGAGGGGGGGGGGGCAAGTTTTCTGATAGTTCCCCTCTCTCGCTTTGGGTGCGAGAGGTCCCGGGTTCAAATCCCGGTTGAGCCCTATTTTTTTTACTTTTTAATTAGATAATTAAGTATTTTTACAAACAAAAACCTATTCCTATTTATACTGTCTAATTTTGATTTTTACCAAATTGATTTAATTATTTTAAAATTAGATATAGGTATAGGTCTTCAGATTTCGAATTTAAAAAGAAATTAAAATGTCTGTATACATCAATCAAAATTTAAAAATAACCCTTAAAAAATGAGTTTACAAGCCTCCAAATAGCTGTGGCATTTGATAGCATTCATTTCGTGTCTAGATTATGAGTTACTTGTAACAGCAAGGAAAAAAAATATATTTTTGAAAATCCACTTAAGTAATTTTATAAATAAAAAGTTAACTATCACTTTCTTTTGCCTCTTCTGTCCTAAATTAGATGTCAAATTTCGTGTGCAAATTCTTTGCTATAACTACTGAGATATTTAATTAAACTACTACGCTGCCATATAAGTTGTATCATTATGAGATAAAATAATCAAATCAATTTGGTAAAAATCAAAATTAGACAGTATAAATAGGAATGGTTTGGGGTCACGTGTGAAGGTCTCATTGGATGCATTGTGTTATGTGTTTTCGTTTGTAAAAATACTTAATTATCTAATTAAAAAGTAAAAAAATAGGGCTCAACCGGGATTTGAACCCGAGAAAGAATCATACCCCTAGACCATTGAGCCTATATAATATTGCATTAAAAGTTTTCATCGCGGATTTTTTAAATTAATTTTGATATTTGCAATTAAATTATTAATTTACAGCTATTTATGGCCTATAATTTGATCATTTTGATAGTATTATCTATTTTTATTATTTATATTGTCTTTGATAATTGCAAACTGTTAGATTATTAAATCGCCTTAAAAGAAGCCTTAAATAAAACGCATAGAATGTAAATGCGTCATTCAATGCGTCGCCTCCTAGAAATAATAGTAACGACCTGTGTAGGACCAGGTCATGTCTTAAATAAAAGCCTTCCAGAAGGTCACGAATTCCTGGAAATGATTATATTATACTCCGTACTATTACAGGATTGCGTTAATAGACGAATGTTCTAAAAAAGTGACCAATCAGAAGTAGAGCTATTTTTTGCTAGGCCACCGAAGACTATATGAGGAGCAGAAGTACCGAGTCGCAGTCACTCAGTTATAAGCAGTCATTCAGCGGGAACCAGGCAACAGTAAATAGTCAGTGAAATGAAGTAATAAACAATAGTTCGAAATAGTTGTAAATTATTTTGTTAAATTTGTAAACGAGTGAGAGAAAACATACGGCACGAACGAACTTAAACTGGTTTTGAGCAAATATCCAGCGACTCTGTTTCTCGGTTGCAGGGCATCCTTGGTTGCATACTTTTGATGGTGACATCATGAACAGAGATGTGCACAACTACTATTGAAAAGTATTTAAATACATACATACATCCATACAAATGCGACATAATAGAATCCCCTATTATGCTGTTGTTACAAATTCTATAGAGTCACGAAACACGGCTCGACTTGTGTTTTCTCTTACTCGTGTACGTTTGTTCTTTCACTAACAACACAGTTCCATTCTCATTCGGTTAGGGCAGATGAATGGCCTTAACGTACAGATTAGTGCATGCGATAAACATGCGACACTAATAAAACCCCTACTTTTGTTACTTTAAAAAATTCTAGGTAGTATTTTAATGAAACAAAAATGTTTCAAAACGAAGTAGGTCTTTATCAAATAGAATTCTTTATCAGAATTATTAAAAAAAATTATTTATATTAGTAACATAGAGTATTCTATTTTCTCAAAAGTATTTTTAAATTACGTTTTTTGTATTTAAATAATAACATGAAATTTATTTTTTATTTTGTATTAGAAATATAAAAATAACGAGATATTTGCATTTTGTATTTAAATGCTTTTGACATCTCTGTATATATATATATTATTATACAATATATGTATATGGCTGTAGGCAGTGTCACGACCAGATCCTTCTGCGCACACCACTGCAACTATCATTCTCCTTGAGGCTTTATAATAATTATGGTTTAACCAACGGGTGAGTATTGGCATAACGCTTCAGCGCCATCTATTTTTAGGGCTAGTTGCTTTAGATTTCGCATATGTATATTGCGAAATCTAAATCTATTCGTGCAGTAGAGAGATAAGGAAATAATATGTCTACTACAACAAACTCTAATAATGTCAAAAATAAGTACGAAAGCAGGTATTATTGATAATGCCAAAAAGCTTTATTACTATTTTGAAAACATATCATATCTTTAGTGGTAAAATAATTTAGAAAGCAGTAGAAACTTCCTTACAATATTCTTTTTTCTTTATTTGATTTCTAAATATTATTACAATCTGTCCTTTTTAGGGGAAATTCAGTAATAAATATGTAAAGTGTTAGTGTCTTGCGCGGGGTGAGCCCATCGACTTATCTCTCAAATGTAATGAATCCTAGAATCTGATTAGTTGGTTAATAGATCGTGAGCTAATTTGCTTTCGAGACAGCTTTCCAAATTGTTTGAATGTTCAAGTATTCTTTCCTTATAGATTTTGGTTCTAAGCACTATTTCTTTATTATTTATAGGTATATTTAGATCAAGCAGTGTTACAAGTATATTATTGGGTACAGCAGTTGCCCTGTCTAGTTGTGAACATGATTACACATGTATTGAATTTGCTTCGTTAGACTCGATTCATTAGTTTTTGATCCATGAAGATAGTTTGTCAGGTTTTCTGTAGTATAGTAGAAGCATTAGGAGGATCATTATGTGAGGCCAAATTGTCGTATTCCTTACAAAGTTTTTTAAATATGTAAAACCGTTTTTGAGATATAAGATAAATTTTTATGAAAGATTTTTAACTATACTTGTTTGCTAATTCTTTAACACTTAAAGTTTATATATTAAATGATAATCACACGCAATCTAGTTGTTTAACTTAAACAACTACATAGCAATACTTCACGCATTACTACCAAAGAAGACATTAATGAATTTCGTTCTCACCATCGGTAGCCAAACAAATCTAACGTTTGTTTGACCACCAGAGTGAGAAATGGCGCTAATTGAGCGCCAAAAGAAGCTACGTATACGCCATACCATCAGCCCTTATATCTTCGACCATCAACGAGAAAGGTTGCGCTCTAACATTTAAGAGTCTAAATTAGAAACAAATTATATATATTGTTATTTTGTACACGTGTTTTTCAACTTATTCAAATAAATCATTTAGTTACTTAATCTTGTGTTTCTTCTGTGAATTTCCTAATAAATATACAGTCCAACAGTCTAATAAACAAAGAAGTGTAAATTAATAACATCAAATTTGCACAAACATTTGGTTTTTAGTTTTTTTAATCGACAAGAAACAATCAAGTTCACTTAACATTGTGGTTTTTGATTTAAATCGAGAATCACAATTTTTTATTTTGTGTTAACAATACTTTTAATAATATATGTCATTCTTTATAATGAAGTCCAAGTATACAGAATACTGATAGCTAGCTGTCAATATTTCTGACGAGCTCATATTTCAATAAACTAGTTACTTTCACCAAAGCACTTGAACAGATAATCATACGTTTGTGGCCATACCAAGTGACGCTGAACAGTGGGCCGTGAACAGAGTCCAGAGGACAGCAGAACTCGCAGTGGACAGCCATCATGTACAGAATTGCAGTCATGTGTTGTGTGTTAATCAACGTGTCTAATATCCAAAGTGGCTTGTTAGAAACCCGAAGCAATCAAACGCAGCAAGAGTTTGTGAATTATGTAGAACACGTGGCAGTTAAATACTGTAAGAACTGCCGGTTTATCACTATTGTTTCGGACAGTGCCGATTGTTACAATGATGTAACCACAGGTATATTAGAATCATGCCAGCGAAATCTCATCCCTGTCGAAATTTTTGATAACAAAACTATGACACTTCTTGATAACAAAACTATTTCCAATAACGATATTTTTAAAGGAAAAATAAATACAAAGACGGAAAAGGCATCTATAATATTCGTAACAATTAGTGGAAACTCTAATAATATTATGAATCTCCTAATGCCCCGGTTAATGAGGACGAGTTTTTGGAATCCGCGAGCAAAGGTATTGCTGATATTCGAATCAGCTGTTAATCTGGATTTTATCACGTTGTTGACTAGTATATTCCAAACAGTTTGGAATAATCATGTGTTGTATGCCAACGCAATATTTTGGAGCAATTCCCAAATTAATGTCTTCACATTTAATCCATTTGTCACAAATAATTTGACAAATTTAGCAAATCGGGAAGATATATTTTATGAGAAACTCGTCGACTTAAATAAACATAAATTAAACACGTTGATAAGTCCCGAAGGCAGTGCAGGTGTTAAATTTGCGATACATCCTCAAACAGATGGCACTTTTAAATATTCAGGCATAGATGCTAAAGTGATGAAGACCATAGTCCGGAAATTAAACGCAGAGCTACATATCTTGACTGTGAATATTGTTAAAGAAACGATTCGAATGAAAAGCCAAAAGTCAGATATGTCTAGAGCTTTCGGAGCTTTCGGAGCTTTATCATCAATTATAAAAGAATTTGAAGTTGATATCCTGTTTCAAGCCAGGCCTTTAGGCCCGCCTACAAGAGGAATGGATAGCACCTATCCACACATGATAGATGACTTTTGTGTTTATGTTCCGAGAAGTAAGAAAATTGATGAATTCTATTATCTATTCATGGTGTTCGAGCCGATTATATGGTACAGTTTGTTGGGTATTATAATGATTGGAGTAATCGTCAATTATTTCATGGGAAATATTTCCAGAAGTTTGTCTAGCATTAATGTGAGTGAATCAGAAATTGATTTAGTTTCAATAAATATGTTTCGGTTAACTATCGGTAGCCCCATTAATTTAGTACCCCGACCATTAAGTGGACGTGTTATGGTTTTCATTTGGACCATTTTTGGTTTATTGTTTACAAACTTCTTTACATGTTCCTTAATAAGAACACTGATTGAACCTAAATATGAACCGGATATAACAACATTACAACAGTTGGAAAAAACTGGCCAATTTGTTTATGCAAACCGCCCAACTATGGATTATGCCAAACTATTACTAAAGAGCCAAAATTACTCAGAATCATTGATCAGCAGATTTAAATCGTATAAAACTGAGGATCAGTTTTGGTTCTTACAACAACTCAAGAACAATGAAGCGTTCATTGTTGTCGTAGAACGAGTGTCTACATACGTAGATAATCCATTTCTAAGAACCACCGATGGAAGAAAGAAATTCATTGTCATTCCAGAATGTTTATCAACACAATATTTTACTTATAACGTTATTGAGGGAAGAGGGACTCCTTACTTTGACAGGATTAACGAATTGGTTTCAAGAATTTACACTTCTGGTTTGCCTTTAATATGGGACTGTAAAAGTGTCAGAAAAACTATGTTCCACAGAAATGAAAGTTATGTGCATGACGCAGAAAGAGAACATAGACCATTAGCGTTTGTGCATTTGCAATCTACGTTTATAATTCTAAGTTTCGGGTTAATCATATCTTCAATTACTTTTATTTTCGAAGTGATGTATTATTTCTTTCTTAGATGAACTACTGACTGTAAATTATTTAAAAATTATTATATGTAAATTATTTATTCGAATTTATGTTTACTGAGTAAGACTTAAAATAGCTTGTAGCAAGTCATTAAGTATGAAACCTATAGTGCTAGACAATTTTTATATGAATAATAGAAAACAAACCAAGCAATTATCTTGCAGCAAGGTAGCAAGTGTAATCTTACACTGCAAGACAATTTTCTAGCTGGGTATCTGCATTTGATGAATAGTGCATGAAATATTTATCTCAATAAATTCAGATGCACTGAAGCACTAATAGCACGACATGTTATTCGTTTCACTCGCACTTTTTTTATTGCACTACAATACCACAATATATCTTCTATTGTACCTTTTGCTATTTTTAGCACATTTAAAACATTTAAATATATAACAAGATCAATATCGATATAAAGACAATACAATATCTGGACTACTAGATTCTGAGTTCAAAAAAAAATTTCAACGCTTAACACTTTCCTTTTTCTTTATTTTAATATAGAATTATCATTCTTTAGAGTTTCATTGGACTTCTAAAGCTGATACCTTAATTCTCAATTTTGTTAAATGTCTTTGTAGATTAGTTATTTGCTGCTTCAAATCTGCAAGATTGCTATTGATTTTACTTAATATATTCTTCTTTTGTCGAATCCTTCGTATCTCTAACTTCAACAGGCAAATGCCATTTATCCTTTCACCATATTGAGCTTCGCTTCTAGGCATACATGATTGTAAAGTTCTTTCGTAAAGTAGAGCTAATTTATCTTTTCTTCATACATGTTGATTGCCTACAATGACTACCTCATTTTTAACCTTGTCCATTTTTTTTTCATAGTTTGGTGTGATCAAATTCAAATTACCCAAAATCTGGTTCCCAATGTCTTTAAATCTTTAACTTCACTCTTGCAGTGCTGGACTTCTACACCTGACTTGTGCAGATCCATACACATTTCCTGCTTATCCTTCTAACTCTTTTCTAACAAGTTTCAGGATCTAATTAAAGCGGTTTCTTTGAAAATCACATCCTTCGTTAATTATTTCACTTGATGATACCTAAATCTAACTTTACACTTAAAATCATTTCCACACATTTCCAAGTGGTAAATATTTCTTTGAAACTATTTTCTTCTAATCTCATGGTTTCAAACTAGTGTGAAACTTGCTCTACTATATATTTCCTCTTCTTTCAACGTTGTTTTTAAATAAAAAATTACAGGCTGCTTCTGTTTTATCTTATCTAAAATATCTGCAGCCTTCTTAATCAAATATTTAACGTCCATAGTACTTTTATCATCACCATCTATTGATATGATTTCTAACTATACTTTTTTTTCTTGAATTTGTTATTTTTCCTATTTTGGAAATTTTTATGTTTTTATTTTAATATATAATGTCAATTCCTCTTCCTTTAACTTGGCTTGGTTTTGGTTTGAGTTCGCGCTTACTGTATTAACGTATTTACAAGGAATAGCTTTGACGCCTTCTTGTACTTCTGTCAACTATCATGTTTACTTTTTTTCAGTGATTCCATTTCACTTTTCATGGCGGCCTTGATGCTGACTTGGGGAAGCTTTTAAAGGCTATACTTTGCTTTGTTCACTTGTAAGCGAGCTTTTAACGTACTTCACCTCCTTGGACGATAGTGAGAGAGCTTTTACCGTTTGTCACCTCCTCGAACCTCTGTGAGAGAGAACGTCTTTCATCTCCTTCGTCGTCAGTAAGAGATTTTTTAACGTCCTTTATCTCTTTAATCATCAGTGACAGAGCTTTATTGAGAGGGCCCATAACCTATTGTGAGTTGTGGAATTTATTATTAAAATCATCTATGATGAGTTTTAACTTTTAGCATATTTAAAACATCTGTATATCTACAATCTTATTGAATCATTAGATCAATATTTATAATAATATTAATACAAAAACTGGTCAAATAGAATTCAAATCTAAGAACATTTCCTTCAAAAAAATTCGCAGAAAGAAATAGATTCATCGACCAAGGTAACGACAAGGAGACGACAAAAATACTCTCAGAACAAACGTCCTGTCTTTGAATGAATCTTGTACCGGGCTATTTCGATTAAGACGCCCAGAGTGTAGCACGCGGTAGTAGCGCAGACGTGCGTCTGGCGGAAGAAATATGGGTTTGTTTTCTCGCCTTTCGGTGGGAAACAAGGTTCAGTATGGCAAGAAAGTACCTTCTCTTTAGCTCTCACGTAAAAACCAATTCATTAATTGAATTAGTCACAATTGCATTCTCTTTAGCTTTCAATTCAAGAATTCAATTAATGTATTGAATGAAACAGAGGCGCAGGAACAGTGTGTTGACACGCAAAGGGACTAAACACACTCTACTGCATCCAGTGTTATATACGTATTCCTATTTACCGCCTGTACTTTCTTTATTTCGATTTTAATTTCTTTAATTAGATACCGCCTGTATTTTCTTTATTTTGTGTCACCCTTACTATCTGACTATTATTGGAAACATGTGCAAACAGAGATGAGAAGTGAGGTGATCCCTTACACTGGCAAGTACATTGGTTGCATTACAACTAGCAAAAAAGTTATGAAACTAAAAAAATATATTAACATGAATATACCGAATGTTGTACATTAAATTTTTGTTTAAATGTTACATGATATATAAAATTTCTTTAACGTAAATAAGAAGAAATTTTATATAATATTAATTGTAGATACTCATACATATTTTTAATGTCAAATAAAGAAATATAGAAGATATATAGAAGTATTCAGCACGCAACTCTATTTATATTCAAATACTCGCAAATAAATGGAAAGCAAAAAATGTAAAAAAAATGATTAAAATAACAAAAAGATGTGAAACACTTCATGATTTTGCATGTCATCCTTGAGCAGGGGTACTTTTGCTCTTTTCTGTATCGTTTCAATTTTAGTATATGTTCTGCCGTGGCAACACAATGTTTATTTCAAGTTCAAAGATATTTTATTATTTAAATGGTATTATAATACGAAATTTTAATTACAACATGTCTTTTTCTAATGTATGGTGTCTGGCCTGCGCCTAAATACCACATTGTCGATGTGTTTAGTCCAAGTCTTGTATAGGATGCGACGCGGGAACTTCCTTATTTTTAATAATCTAAAAGTATTGGGTCGGCACAATGAGCAGTGAAAGTATTGATGTTTTCCGTCAGGCTGCTCTATGTGTTCGAGTTTGATCGCATGATCAGAGTTATACTTTCTGGATTTGGTTATAGAAAGATGAATATAATTAAAAAATAATAATTTGTTTACTAAAAGACATAGCAGTATACATTAGTAGACATTTTGAAAATAATACACAATAATAAAATACAATTCTTCTTTAACAGAATCATTCCTCTAGTACAGGCAGAATATACATTTCAAAAGAAGCAAGAAATGTATTAAAAAACATCGCAATGGAGGCTCTTATGTTAGATCATAATACTGTTACTGTTAATATAAAAATTAATGAACGATAGAAGAATTTCAAATAGAATGGAAACAACTGAGAAATAGGAAAACAAAAATCAGTTCTACCCATACTCGTGTTTATAAATTAAAATTATGTATTGCAAAATATTTGTAAATGGATATATTGTTTTAAGTGTTAATAACTATCGAAGATTGATCAGTTTTATTCTTTTTTCTTGACATAGAAGTACATTTAAAGTCTTTTTTTAATTACTTCTTGAAGATGATATCTAGAAGGTGACCTCCGTCCTGATCAATGTATTTGGAGAGTCAAAATCTGAAGTTTTGGTCCGCTTTGTAAAGCATATCTGTATCTATGTTCACATTAGCAGCACGAATAATGTTCTTCAGCTCACCCAGAGTCTTTGGAAGATTGGTATCCATCAAGGATTTAAGATATCTCCATAAAAAATAATCGCAAGGTGCTAAATCCTGCGAGCGTGCTAGCCACTGAATATTGCCTCCAAAAGAGATGAGATATTCGAGAAAGCGAGCCGTGGCGCCATCATGTTAGAAATACACATCCCTTACATATATTGCTTAAAGTTTTGGAAGAAAAACTCTTCGATCAACCAGACATAACATCCAGAAGTGACCTATATGCCAATAATGCCAATGCTGGATAATGCACACCAAACAGGCGGGTTCATGCAACGGGCTGCTCATGACGTTTTTGGGGGTTCATACCACTCCAATATCGCCTACTTTGTTCAATCACGCATCCTGACAGATGTGGACCGATACTTTCGATTTCAAATCTTCAAATGTATTTATAAGAACGAAAGCCTTTAAAGATATCATTTTCAAGAAGTAAAGAAAGAAGAATAGAACTCATATCTCCAATATTTTTTATTTTGTGATTTATTAAAATGTAATATGTAAGAAATTTTCCGCGTTTCCACCCTATCTGTATTATATATTGTCTTGTGTGCTTGTGTAGAGAAACGTGGTTAGGAAACCCCAAATGTTCATTTCTTAAAAATTGTATATATATATTCATCGGATACTTTGTACAACGCTAGAAATTAAACTAAATTATAACAATGAAATTAATTGTAATTTAATTTTAAAAATAATATTTACTCCATTTCTTAAGTTAAAGTTTAGAAGTTTTATTCTATGGGTAGTTAATCAAAATAATATCCAAGACGCAAACTAAGCATAAGTTCTGATGTTTTTTAATTATCGCTTGATATTTTATATCCAGTTAGTTACAATTATAAAGTATTGTTTGGTAGTTAAAATAGTTTAAAATATATGCTACCTTGAATACTAATTAGAGAAAACAAAACGGGGAAAAGTAATACACCTCATTAAAACAAAATAAATATTTGTGGACGACACAGTTGGCCGAGAGCATTGATGCTTGACTCTGACTACTATGTTCTAGTGTTCGATCCCCGGGCCAGAGTTATATTTTATGGGTTTAGTAAAATAAGATTTAATCTTATGGTTGTGTGCAACCATAGAAAATTGAATATTGAAAAAAAAATTGATCACAAATAAATTCAAATAAATAAATAAAAGAAAATTGTGAAAATAAATTGATCACAAATAAATCACAAAAGAAAGGTTCGAGAACGAAAATAGAAAAAAGAAAAAAGAAAAAGGAAAGAAGAAGAAAAAGAACAGCTTTTGAAGAGATTTGAATGGAAATGGGAACATCATAGTTAAGGCGATTCCTGTGTCATATCGAGATTCTGAAATAGGAAGAAGAATGAGGAGGTGATTGATGAAGCACCAATGGAGTAATTTGAAATGGAATAAGGAAAGAAGCTGATGTACAGAAAATAGAATTATTAATTATATAGTTTATAATTTTCACTCTGTATTATTATATAATAAAAATAACAATACTTTGAGATCTTCTTTCTCTCCTATAATATAAAGACTTTTGGCGTCCTCCGATTTTCACCTGAGTTTCCTGGAAACACGTAGTTTTGGAAAAAGTAAAAAAAAAAATTACCTCTTTTACCTCTATGATTTTTAATTCATAAAAGATTTATATCTTAGTTAAAATTTGGTATGTATATTACTGTGTTCAATGCAAACATTTTTTGCAAATTAGAAATTGAAATATTGGAAAAGGGAGCGTTGAGAAAATTAGGGGGCCCGGTAGAAAACTCTGAAGAAAACTCAAATTTTGGACTACTTAATAATGAAATTAAAAAAAAAAAATAATTAAAAATTTTTATTTGGGGGCGGTTTTTGTTTAAAATATTTTTTATTTTGTTAAAAAATATATATTTTTTTAGTCTGTTTATATGAAAAACTAGCGAACCCGGCGAACTCAGTTTCGCCATCAGATGGCTTCGTTTTATGTAACATTTCGGTTGGTGATTAAAAGATGAAGAAAAATTTTTTGTTTGTTTTATATTTGAAAAGGAAAAATTTTATTTCATTTCACAACAGTAATGAATTCATTTCGATTAGTGTTATTTAGTTGAACTTCTCTAAGTAAATGAAAGTGAATCCAAAGTAAATACTGAATCGAAGCGTTATACGTGTCCGCAAATTATCCGTTTCATTGAAGTGCTCTTTGGTAAACCACATTTTTTTTTTTTGGTCTGACGTTAACACAAACAAAGCGGATGGTTTCCCAACTCGTGAACACGCAACGTATAACTGCCCATGTGAAAAACAATGATTTTCTAAATTTATCCCGCAAACACTAAGCGATTGGCCTTGCGACTTGTTAATTGTCATTGCGAACGCAAGGCGAACTGGAAATTGCAATCGTTTGAAGTCAAACGGAAGATCAGTCGGAATCATTGGTATTCGAGGAATACATACATTTTCACCTGCGTACTTTCCGTTAATAATGGTTGCCTCAATCAAATTCGGCATAAGTGTTTTTATCGAAAGTCGAGTACCGTTGCAAAGTCGCGGTGGATTCAAATTACGCAATATCATAATAACTGTACCAACTTTGAGTTGCAAGTTATGTGGTGGAAATGTGCCTGGTAACTCCAGAGAGTTCAAAAACTACGTTGGATAATTTACTACATCAGCGGGATTTGTTATGGAATAAATGGATTTGTATGTCACCAAATCGCCAGCAATTTTTGATTGAATGGTGAAATTCAGTGCGTGTACATCATTATTCTTTGCGGCAAAAATTGCTCGTTGACTTAACCAAGCATAATTCTGATAATTCTCACTAATGTTTGGGAAAACATTTTCAATAAGAGCTAATTGAGAGTCTACAAATCGGCAAAAGTCGTTTGTAAGAGTAATTAATCCAGATGTCGCATCAACTGGGACTTTTCCATTTCCAACAGCTAACAATTGTTTGGAAAATTGTGCAGCACTTTGATCGTTTTGAAGTTGAACTCTCATATTAGTGGTTAGCGATAATGTTTTTACGTTATTCCATAAAGGTGATGCCTTCAGGCAAGCATTCAATTCATCTGCAGGCGTGCCACGGGGAATTACTGGCAACGTCTGCCTGAAATCGACTGCCAACAATATCATCAAGCCGCCAAAAATGTTGTTATTTCGCCGAAGATCCTTCAGTGTGAAGTCAAGTGCAGTGCTTCAAGTGATTTCTTATGTACATCAGCGTCGCTGCGAATGGATCAGCTTCACACATTGCAAAGAAGCTAGTCAATGTTGTCGATGGTGGTCTCTCAGCTCGTTGTGCCGCATTAGCCTCAGTGAAGTAAACTCTTTGGCCATTTTCCAAATGCACTGCTAAATGTACAACTGTGGGATATCTTTCATGAATTTGAAATGACAATAATCGCCACAGTGCTTCATTAGTACTGACGTATCTGCCCATTTGGAAGTTGCTGATTTCGTCATTCGCATTTTCCGACGCAATACTAAACACAGCCATGTCGCTGCCTTTTGTGACGTACTTGCACAAATATTTGATTGATTTGGCCGAATGACAACTCTCAACGTTTGCATGTGTTTTGAAAATTCGTGATAGCAGCGGGCAATATGGTACAATGAATTCATTTCCGATCTCAATCTCTTGATTTTTAACTTTAACTTTGATAGTTCGACCATTATCTTCTTTTGAACGCCGACGATAAACTGGATATTCATCGTTCCCTGTGACTGTTTCAGCAACTAACGGTCGCGGATATCGTTTTGTGCACTTTCCATCAGCCATGCAAGGCGATAATGGATTTAATGCACAGCACGGTCCATGCACCATCTGTGTCGTCACAATGTCGTGTAGATGGGGATCAGTGACTGGATCAGGAATTTCAGCTGATATGATGTCATCCACTTCATTTGAATGTAATTTGTTCAGCAACCAAATTAGGATATAAGCATGCGGTAGTCCACGCTTCTGCCATTCCACCGAGTACATATAACAACGTGTGTCACCAAAAACTCGATACTTAGTAAGCACATCCATCATAACCTTGAGTTTTTGCTGAAATACTCTGGCGATTATGTCATGGCGATCTTGCGGTTTTTGGCCCGGTTCCAACTCACGTTCAATTTCCGTCCACTTCGGATTGCATGTGAACGTAATAAATAAATCCGGAGTTCCATAATTTCGCACGTACGTCATAGCGTCTTGAGCGTATTCGTGCATGTGTCGTGGGCTTCCGATGTAAGATGATGGGAGAATCGTCAGACGTCCAATATTCTGAACATCACCATCTGAATGAATAGCATCACGCAAG
Organism: Panorpa germanica; assembly: GCA_963678705.1. Taxonomy (NCBI): domain Eukaryota; kingdom Metazoa; phylum Arthropoda; class Insecta; order Mecoptera; family Panorpidae; genus Panorpa; species Panorpa germanica. Next base: position 7,119,334 of record OY783210.1, read on the forward strand.
TGTATATAGTCCTCAGATCGTAGCTTTGCCTGATTGAATCGGATGAACGCTAAACGTTCGGTCTCGACTTTGACATACATGTCGACAGCGAATTGCTGGAATAGCCGACGGCACTTCAGAATGACATTCTCCTCATGTGTACGAATCATTATACGATACGCATAGTAATTCATTGCGCTTAGATTTTTATTCGTTGATACACCTGAAAATGCAAAATTAAATGAATTGTTATTGGAAACCAATAATAGCAATAATTAGTGTGTGAATATTGTACCAGTAATTGGATCGACCATCTTCAACGTGATGTCGTATCCGTCTTGCCCTTGCCAATAAATGATTGGATATTGTAACGCATCGTACAAACGATGTGTCTCGTTTACACGATGCATGATATTGCTTCTTCGCTGAACGACAATGTCTCGCGATTTAGTTGGATCGCCAACAATAATTGCAGCAACATCATTAACGGTGGGTGCATTGAATCTTCGCACATGTTCACCTGTTGGGGTACAATCCGCTCTTATGACAAATTTGTGCGTATCCGATGGCATTCGTTCCAATGCTGTTTTGAACATATTAACCACAGCATTATTAGCGTGAAAAAATGCTTGCAACTGTTCAATAATTCGTCTCTTTAACTGTTGTGTTCCCTGTATATTGCACCGCACATTCAGCTGATCCACCATCGACGAAATGAAATATATTTGCAGAAATTGATGCGGTTCATCTGGTGTTGGCACCATTGAACCATGCAAATGATATATTTGTCCTTGTATCTGTAATTGCAAACAATCATTTGTTGAAGAATACGGTGTAACTTCTGATCGTGTGATGGTGTAGTATGTGGTGTATATGTAGTTGTTATGTGTTGCAATTCATTGTGTTGGTGTGAGTGATTGGTTATTTGTGTTGTATCTTTTACCTTGCAAGTCAGCATGAAGCCGCCTTCTCGAATGATATTAGCTCCAAAGGAAGTCATGCGAAAGCAGTTATTGTATTCAAGGATGTGTTGAAGAAAATGGCTGGAATCGGGATCAATTCCATCGAACAATGGTTTCAGTGGCTGTGGTGGTGTAAGTAATGGATCCAGTTTGACTTTTCCACTTGCGCAGCACAATCCAGCCGTTTCTCTTTTGAACTTTAACGCATTGCAATATCGGCATATAGTCGTCGTTCGTCCAATATCTAAATTTTCATCATCACTGTAGTTCGCAGTGGGATCATATTGGAATGCCAAGCGATTGTATGATGCCAATGATCTTCGTGTGCTCACGCGTTGTCTCAATCGGGCATTTTCTGTTATTATATTTTGTCTTTCTTCGCTTAAGTTCTGTGAATACAGTTGTTGCTGGCTTGCATGTCTTGCGCGGCGGCCGATGTTCGCACGTCGTCCTCTAGGCATTTTGGACTATGGACAGAGTGGTGAATGTAACCTTAAATGCACGATCCACATAATTTACACAGTTCAACTTACCACCTTAAAGACAAATGCCTGCTGTTGAAATTGAATAAAAATTTGCACAATACACGTGATTGATTTGATGGTTTCCAATTTAAATGTTAGGAAATGAATAACTTATTTTTTTAACTTTTTTTTCACAATTTCACAATGAACACAATACCGGTTTGTCACATGAAATTAATTAACTGAGCAGAGAATAATGAGTAGCTGTCAAACAATGTATCACGCACCGGCGCCTACTACTTAAAATACCGGTCTACTTAAAATATTGGTTTGTACATATGCTATGTATCAGAGTAGGCGCTGTATGTGAAAAAAGATTTTCGCGCTTTTCTGTTGAAATTTTTCCTGAATTCCTGAATTCTTGCTATAAACCTCACGGAGCCCGAGACCTTTCCAACGAATGCAAAACCGTGGAAATCGGTTCGTGCGTTCTGGAGTTATAACGTCAGGAAGGAAAACCCGACTTATTTTTATATAGTAGATTATTTGTTTTTATATGTAAAATTTTTATATAAGGAAAAGGAAGCACGCCGGGATATATGACAATGGAAAGGTGTTAGGAATAAAACAAGAATAGAAGCAGGAAGGAGGGCAATCAATATCGAGAAAAAAATGAGAAATGTTAATGCGAGATGGAGAAAAGAGTGTGAAAATTCACAATAGCAAATACAATGAAAGATACAAGAGGATTTGGGATTGGGAGATACGGGAACATAAGAATAATCGCAAGATTTAGATTGGGAAACGTAGAGAAAATAAACAGATACTGAGAAAAATAGAGAGGAAAGGATGTGCAGGGTATGCAAGAGAGAGAGAGATAGAAGCATATTCAGTATCCCTTGGTTTCCTGTGTCATCTTATCTTATTTATTATTCTTGTGTCTTGTGTAAGGGATGGTGGGAACACAATTCATACTGGACTCCCACGATTAGGCCAAATTTTGCTTAGCCAGGGGTGTAGGCTGGTTACTCTTAATCAGTTCCCAATAGGTTTGTATATTTGTTACTAATCCTAGCTAATATATCTGTTTATTTAAAGTTAACTCGCGAATAAGGTTTTTCTGGAAGTCGTTCCAGAGGACACTATTGATCTTTTTAGTGATAAAGCCGATTTTCATTTGTGTGGATTCGTAAACAAGTAAAACATGCGCTACTTGGCTGACACCAATCCCCGAGAATTGCATCAAAGGCCTTTGCATTCACCTTAAGTCACAGTGTGGAGTGCAATTTTCTCTGGTGGAATTATTGGTTCTTTGAGGAAAATGAGATCGCAGTGAAATCGGACCAGTATGTCTAATATTACATGATTTTTCTTCTGACGGGTAGATGAGTTGGACTTAGGAAGCAGTAGGTCCCAACAAGACGGTGAAGCGGCATACACTTTAAGAGCATCGACGGCGGTTTTAAGGGTCACTTCCCTCAGCGTCTTCTCTGAATAAGAGGCGATTTGGAGTGGTCGCTTACGCTCACCCGGTTTGGCCCTTGTTATTTTTTTCTATGGGATTTTTTGAAATACTGAGTTTTTGTGAACCGTTCAAGGACTCTACACGATTTGAAGACCAACATCCAGGAAGAAATTGCCAACATAACTCCTGCTATACTGGCACGAGTCATGACAGCCGCCAGAAATCGGTGTACTCAGTGTATAGAGATTTAAAAATCACCTCCCTGATTTGATCTTCAAAACTAACTAAAATAAAACTTATGTATGTGCCAACATTATAAAAAGCAAATAAATTAAAATAAAATTTTCTGATTCATACAATGTGTTTTATTAAGTTTTGAAAAAAAGAAATTATGCTGCCAAAACCTGTATATTCATAATATATTTTTTTAAAAACATTTTAATCATATTAAAACATTTGATATTTTGACTTTTAAGGACAATTTTATGAACATTATATATCATAACTATACTTTAAATAATATATGTCAATCTCTGTAATTATGTTCTACTGTACAGAATTTTAATAGCTAGCTGTCAATATTTCTGACGAGCTCATATTTCAATATGCCAGTTAGTTTCACCAAAATACATGAAAAGATAATCAATCATGTCTTTGTGGCCGTACTAAGTAACGCTGAACAGTGGGCCGTGAACAGAGTCCAGAGGACAACGGGCAGTGGACAGCCATCATGTACAGAATTGCAATCTTGTATTTTGTGTTAATGAACGTGTGTAATATCCAAAGTGCCTTGTTAGAAACCCAAAGCAATCAAACGCAGCAAGAGTTTGTGAATTACGTAGAACACGTGGCAATTAAATACTGTAAGAACTGCCGGTTTATCGCTATTGTTTCCGACAGAGTGGATTCTTACACTGATGTAACTACAGGTATATTAGAAGCATGCCAGCAAAATCTCATCCCTGTCGAAATTTTTGATAACACAACTATGACACTTCTTAAAAACAAAACTATTTCTAATGAGTATATGTTTAAAGGAAAAATTAATACGAATACCGAAAAGGCATCTCTAATATTCATAACAATTAGTGGAAACTCTAGTAACGTTATGAATATCCTAATGCCTCGATTAAGGAGGACGAGTTTTTGGAATCCACGAGCAAAGGTATTGCTGATATTCGAATCAGCTGTTAACCTGGATTTTACCACGTGGTTGACTAGTATATTCCAAACAGTTTGGAATAATCATGTGTTGTATGCCAACGCAATATTTTGGAGCAATTCTCAAATTAATGTCTTCACATTTAATCCATTTGTTACAAACAATTTGACAAATTTAGCAAATAGGAAAGATATATTTTATGAGAAACTCGTTGACTTAAATAAATATAAATTAAACACGTTGATAAGTCCCGAAGGCATTGCTAATGTTAAATTTTTGATACTACCGCAAAGAGATGGCACTTCTAAATATGCAGGCATAGATGCTAAAGTGATGAAGACTATAGTTCGGAAATTAAACGCAGAGCTACAAATATTGACTTTGGATGTTGTTCAAGAAAGGATTCGAATGAAAATTCAAAAGTCAGATATATTTGGAGCTTTCGAAGCTTTATCATCAATTATAAAAGAATTTGAAGTTCATATCCTGTTTCAAGCCAGACCTTTAGGCCCGCCTACAAAGGGAATGGATAGCACCTATCCACATATGATAGATGAATTTTGTGTTTTTGTTCCGAGAAGTAAGAAAATTAATGAATTCTATTATATGTTCATGGTGTTCCAGCCGATTATATGGCACAGTTTGTTGGGTATTATAACGATTGGACTAATCGTTAATTATTTCATGGGAAATATTTCCAGAAGATTATTTAGCATTGATGTGAGTGGATCAGGAATTGATTTAGCTTCAATTAATATTTTTCGGTTAACTATCGGTAGCCCCATTAATTTAGTACCCCGACCAATGAGTAGACGTGTTATGGTTCTCAATTGGACCGTGTTTGGTATATATTTTACCAATTTTTTTACATGTTCCTTAATAAGAACACTGATTGAACCTAAATATGAACCGGATATAACAACATTACAGCAGTTGGAAAGAACTGGTCAATTTGTTTATGCAAAAAAAGAATCTGTGGATTATACCAGGATATTACTTAAGAGCTTAAATTACTCCGAATCCTTGATCAGCAGATTTAAGTCCTATGAAAGTGAGGATCAGTTTTGGTTCTTACATCCATTCACGGACAATGAAGCGTTCATTATTATCACGCAACGAGTGTCTACATACATAGAAAATCCATTTCTAAGAACCTCCGAAGGAAGAGCGAAATTTATAGTCATTCCAGAATGTTTATCAACACAATATTTTACTTATAACGTTATTGAGGGAAGAGGGAGTCCTTACTTTGACAGGATTAACGAATTGGTTTTAAGGATTTACACTTCTGGTTTGCCTTTAATGTGGGACCGTAAAAATGTCAGAAAAACTATGTTCCTCAGAAATGAAAGTTTTGTGCATGACGCAGAAAGGGAACATAGACCATTAGCGTTTGTGCATTTACATTCTACGTTTAACATTCTAAGTTGTGGGTTAATCATATCTTCAATTACTTTTATATTTGAATTGATCTATTATTACTCTCTAAGATGAGTCACTGCCTCTAAATTAGGAATTATGTGTGTATTAGTTAAAGTACATTGTGCATATTTGACATAAACACATGTCAAATATTTAGGCTCACATAGTACATGTATAGCATTCAATATGGAACATGCACATTTTTCTTTTATTATTTTATTTTATAACGCATATCAAATAAAGAATGTCCTGCATGTCCTTTTTCAACGAAAAATTATACCACCAGAATAAGCTGATATAATGAAAAGGGATATAATGTGCAGCTAAAATCATTTGACGTCACGTTGCGTTTCTGGACTTCAGTTGACCAATTTACACGTCTATCAATAGACCTATCCTTAAAGTTGTTTGTTTAATTTGATATTATTTACTATTTGTAATGTTTGAGGAATTATAAGCATTTTATAAGATTGGGAGGTTAGAATAAGAACATACACATTCATACACGGTAGAAATAATTATTTTCATGTTTATTTTTTTTTTTTTTTTTTTATTTATTAAGCATTGGCTTATTCAGCCTTCTTGCTATATAAACAAGTATTACATGTTTTGTTATATTTGATTTGTATAGAATATTTTGAACTATGTTATTCTTTAATGGACCTCTTATCAAAAAAACTTGTTTGTTTTAACATTGCGTTTTAATTGCGTAAGTTAATCAAAATGAATAATTTACAGAATGTAAATTAAAATGTACACATTAGGTGTACTTAGTGTTTGTAATTATTTAAATCTTTTGTATATTTTTCGGAAAATATAATCATATTAAAATATTTTTAGAGTTTTTATTAAATTTGCTATTACTAAAATAAACATTGCTGCTTGCGAATATTTGAAACTGTGCAAGGCATTTTGCATTTAATCTATCGTCTATATTATAATTTATAAATGTCTTCAATGATGGTATACGTCATGAAAAATATAGTCCTTTGCCACGGTATCTGGTGGTCTACTTAAAATTTACTATAATTTCTATTTCTAATTTCTATTCTATTCTAAGGTCTATTTATAATTTACTAAAATTTTCAATCGTCTTCAACGTTTTATTGCCACAGTCAATGGAAGATATTTATTTCAGCACAAGACGCTTTATTTACCAACATATCTCCTTTAAGACGATTCATTTAGTGCAGTGTTTCTTTTCAATTTTTTTGTTCCTTTCAAATAATAGATTTTCTCAAAATAGATGTTTGTTTCAGTGATGACCTTCTTGTTAGACCTAAATCTCTTACTGCCAGCCATTACTTTAGGTTTGGATACAGAAAATAGTTACAGTGGGCTACATTTTTAAAATATGCTGGATAGGGTAGCAGTTCACAATCACGGCATCTATCGGATAGCATTTTCATGTCCAAATATTCATGTAAAATGTGATGTGCCCGCTCGTTCAGAACCTGAACGTTCGCCGTCACTTGTGCTGATACGACCAAAACGGACCTTAGTAACCCAGTTCTTTACCAATTTAAATTGTAGTCCCTCAATCCATACTTTGTCAAACGCTTGAGTCTCTAAAGCCAAATTGGTGGTTTGGGATTAAGTCTCTCACCTTATATGCTTCAGGCGGTCCAGCAATAATTTTTCAAAGATCTTGGATATTATTAGCAGCAAGAATATAGGCCGGCTAGGTCTGATTCCATCCCATCAATTTATTATCAGAAATCAACACTCAACGATAGATCAAGTCCACAGAATAAATAACATCATCGAAGTTGTATTAGAAGAAAAAATGGTTTGCTCTACAATTTTTGGACGTAGCACAAACTTTTGATAAAGTATGGCATGAATTATTGATTAACCTATAAATTTAAAACTCTCCTACCTAAGCAACACTCACAAATATTGTGCTCATATGTAACTGACAGATACTTCCGAGTAAAACAAGATTTAAAACAAGATTTCTCAGATTTAAAAGAAATAAAAGCAGAAGTTCCACATAGAAGTGCTTTGGGTCCAGTACTGTACCTGTTATATACTGCAGATATTCCTACACTCGACAATAGTACAATAGCAACATTTGCTGATGATACCGTTATTCTAGCAGTTGGTATAAATAGTGAAGAATCTACAAAAAGCCACAAACAGCTGTTGATGAAATAAATAATTGGACAAAACGATGGAAAATTAAATTAAATGAATCGGAATCGATTCACTTCACAAATAGAAAGATCGAGAACATCCACAACTACATCAACAATAATGTAGTTCCTTACCCGAACACAGCAAAGTTCTTGGGCTTCACACTAGATGCTGAACTGCGCTGGAAAGAACATGTCAAGAAGAAAAAAGAACAACTTAATATAAAATACTTGGAATTGTACTGGCTGATTGGGAAGGATTCTACTCTGTCAGTACTAGGGCTTCACACGAGACAAGATAAGACGAGACTTTCAAAAATTTCGTTTCGGTCTAGAAAGTTTGGAAAAAAATAGGTATCGTTTTACTCTCGGTCCCGTCTCATAATCGTTTGTCTCGTTTCGTCTCGTTACATCTCGTTATTGTGAGAACTTACTCGTGATAGTCCTAAACAAAGTAATAGATTCTATTAAAATTAATAAATGCGTTAGTAGTTTCTAAAAATTGTTCTAAGTTCTCTACTAAATACCATGGAAATAATAGGAATGAATAAAAAAACATGACTACTATTATCAAGTGCAGGGACAGCTGCACGTTACACAGAAAAGCTTTTGCATATTTGCAATGAATAATGTCAAAATATGCAGTAATGAAGAATTTTTTAATGTAAATATGAAAGAACAATTAACTCATTTTTACATGGATTGTATACTTAATCAACTTGTCGATTCGCGTTTTCCAAGGAATATGGCAATAAGAAATCCATAGAACTTACAGAAACAATTTATAATTTAATTTTAATTTTTTTTATTCCCAGTGATAAGACCAGCCCAGAATACTATGTTCAAAGATATGTTGTATACAACAATTATAGTATATTTGTATTATATATAAAAAATCTTTTTATATGTTGATCTTTATCTTGAAGCTTTACCTTTTATTTTATGTCTTATTATAAAATAGCAAAAATATAAATTGTAAATAAATACAAATAAATTTTCATATTTAAAATTATTTTTAATTATAATATTTTGTACTTGCAACAAAGAACTTTGTATTTGTATGTTTACAATTATATATTTATTGCAGTACTAAATATTTCATTTTCAGACCATTGATTGGCGTTGGGTTTGAGTACGTATTTTTATGTTGATTTGACTATGAGTTTGGTACAAGCACAATATTTTAAAAAGGTTTAAAAAGGTTTACAGAGTTTGAGTTGCATAAAACGATAGGATTATAATTTTGTTTATGACTAAGGCAGGGTCATATAATAATGTTTATAATGAGAAGAGGTTCACTTTACTTTATTTAGTGTGAAAAGAGGAGTATAGATTCCTTTTAGTGTTAGGATAGGTCTAAAATTCGACTCGGGATACACAACTAAAATACCAAAAATATAAGTCACCTAAACGTCACTTCGTTACAGGTTGATATATCCCAAGAGTTTGTAACCAATTTTGATGTAGGTATTTTAAGCACGCTTTAATTTTGTACAGTAGCTCTTTTATATGTGTAGAACAGGGAATTGAACACCTGGAACTACTGCGGAAAATTATTGCCAAAATACAGTTTTCTGTTGAACTAGGTAAAACAGATAATTGAAATTTGGGGTATATGTTGAGATTTGGCAATTAGCAATAATTTTAGGGCAACTGATTCCTGCTTTTCAAGTTAAGTTTCTGAAATTGATTTTTTTGATTCTTATTGAAACGTGTGACAATATATAGAGATGACGAAACGTACCCACATCCGCTCAGAAAGACTCGAGTGTATCGGAACAGTGTTTTAAACAGGAAACAGAAAATTTAGGCTGATGACGTTGCATCTGAAGATATTTGTAAATTTGTTTATTTTTATACATTTTTATGTAATCGTTTATATTTATAGTTTTGTATTGTGGAATAAATTTTGATAAAAGATATTTTGTGTGATGTATTTAGAATTTTGCGATGGTAGCCAGGGTGGTCATAGAATTACCAGATCTATTAATGAAAACGCAAAACTTTTTTAATATAATTTTCCTTTAAGTCAATACACTTTCACATCGATCCTCAATAGCTTTGATACCTTGCATAAGGTAACATTTGTAGGAAGCCCGAAAAAGAGAAATGAGTATTACGGAAGGAATGGAATGGCGACAGAGGAGGCAGAGAGAAAAAGAGAACAAGGCACAAGTGTTGAAGAGTAGCTAAGGAGAAGAGACAGGGAGATACAACAACAGGAAAGAATGAAAACAATGGAGAAGAGCAATTATAACAAAAGATTTATAAGGATTTGGGACAGAGAGATAGCAGAATACTTAAGAGAAAAAAACACAAAAAACATGGGAAGAATTGCCAGATTTAGATTGGGAAACGGGGAGAAAGGAAACGAACACTGAGCAAATAGCGAGGAAGGGATGTGCAGGGTGTGCAAAACGCAGATAGAAACATTTGAGCACATTAGATTTTCATGTGAGAAAAAGGTAATAAGCGAAAAGAATATTGGGCAGTTATTAAAGGGAGGCAGTGAAGGGAAGAGGTGAACGGCGGATATAGAAAAAATGAGCGAAGAAAGAGAAGAAACGACCAGTAGCAGTTTTGTTTTTATTTTTATAACAATAACTTTTTTTTTCGTTTGGAATGAGTGAGAATGTCTATATTTAATAAACACAATGACAAATAAATAAATGAGTTAAGGCACAAGATAGTAGTGCGAATTGGCAAAAACATCAAAAAGTAGAATAATGAGGTAGAATTTGTCGAAACACAAAACAATCACGAGTTATTGTTTTAAATTTGCGAAGAGATAATAGTCCGATGGGGTCATATCTGACGAGCTTAGTGGGAAAGTAATTCTAACGTTAATTTTTTGCTTTCGGACATCGTGATAAGTGACGTATTGACCAGTTCATTGTCTTTCACCAACAACACTTTCTTTTTTATTGTTTTCTTCGCGCCATGAGTAGTAAATATTTAAATTGCAGCAAGTTTCTGTAACCTTTACATCCTTTATAACTTGCGGGATGATTTCCAAAAAATCACAAAAAAATTCAAAACTTAAATGGAAATTACCTTAATGTAGAATAAACATCTTATGTAGTATAGAAATCACCTTAGAATACAACAAAATACAAACGAATCAAAGTTACTACTAGCGGCACCTGCAAGAACTACTACACATGGTTTCTTAAAATATTTTCACATCTTATAAATAATTATATATTTGTTTTTAGAAGGAATATTTGAAATCCGTTAATAAAATATAAGGACAATATCAAGACAAAGGTAATAATCCTAGCTGAGATAAACAGTTTTATTTAAACGTCGCAAATTCAGTTGTATTCATTGTCTTTTAAGGCCGTATTCTACTGTAGAATTTTGAAAAAATCGAAAATTTTTTTTTTTCATATTTTCAAAGTTTAGATATTCAAAAATATGTCATTAAAAGGATTTTTCAAAATTCCTATTATTTCATGAGTTATAGCCGTTTTAGTGACGTGGCATCGGTTCCGGTCCGACCGCTAACGACTTGTCTCAAAACTTTGAACGCGTTTTTCTGGGAACTACTTTTTTCGAGCTGGCGGTAAGGATATCTCAAGTTCTAATGAACTGATTCACTTCAAATTTGAAGAGGATGTTCTCTATACGTCGCTTCGTCTCGTCGCTTCTGCCCAAAACTATAACTTCTCATTTAGTATTTTTTAAAAATTCGGAATTGTTACAAAAACATGAAAAAAAAACATTTTTTTTTTCAAACTGCCGCCATTTTTTTTAACTTATCCAAAGGTTATACGATAGCGGCATCTATAATAATTAAGAATCCGTCTGTTTTTTATGTTTCAGAACACCAGGAGGGTTGGAATAATGCACGCCAGGACACCCTCTTTTTTTTTGACCCCCCACTTTGACTGCTCATAACTTTGCCAATTTTAATTTTTTTTTTTTAATAATTTTTTTATGTAATAATAAAACATCAATAAACAAATAATAAAAAAATTGATTGTAAAAATATTTTTTGTTTCCTTCGTACAGCGCTTCTAAAACCGGGCGATATTCATGCCTCTACAGTAGAATACGGCCTTAAGAACAGCGTCTGAATAGGTAGAGGTAATGCTGTTCAGTTTCATCTCAATATATTTATATAGTAACAGCCATTTTAAAGTGAAACACAGATATAATTTTACAATTGTATTACTGAACTTGTGATAAATACAATGCAACATACAATTTGGCTTGTGCATATCATTACGCCTTAATAATCTGCAACTAATGTAACTTCAAATACAGCGGGAAGTTAAAATTTTAATTCTTTTAAACTATTTGTTAAAATAATCGAACAAAGACATTAAATATTACTTATTACTACCCTATTAAAATAATTCTTATGTAGTCTGTAGGAATGTTTTTGTAGAATTTGGGTTTCCGTCTTCTATTTGCACTTTTGTTTTTCTAATGCCTTCTGTAATATTATATCTGATTTAAGCATTTCAAAAGTGACCGCGCTGTACCTTTTCCTCTTTTTTTACCAATTGGACCGCCACTGAAGACACTCTACTTTGATGTGAAATATTTCTAGTATGTATACCATTTCTTGCTGGTACCTTAATAGGGATTGACTCCATCTTTATTATTTTGGTGTCAGAAGTTTGTTTGCAATTGCACGTAATGAAGTATCAAGTATCATGATGAATTATTTTCAGGTAATTTTAATACATATTTGTACATCGATTTTTATTGGAATGCGTATTACTATATATTTGTACCCATATGTTTTAATTTCTGTTTCAGATTCTGAAAAAAGCTTTCTCCTTTTTCACTGTCATGAGAGATAATCAACATAAGGATTAATTGATAAATATAGTATATATATATGTAAAATAGTTTAGACATGCTTGTATAATAATTGTATATTAGTTGTAATGGTTTGTAATACGCTAACACTCTAACACGTAGTGGTAATTCACAAAATCCTGAAAAGTTATTACATCGTGAATCACTGTTTGGTGGTACCATTAAAGAAAATGTCCAAAATTTTGGAAAAAGAGTTAAAATACCCGCCGATTTCCTAATCAACAAAAATGTGTCTGTATTTCATGTAAATTTAGTGTTACCTTCGTATAAAAGAAATTATGTTTCTATTATACAACCGTGCATTATGCCATTGAATTTTTTTATGGCTTCTATGTCAATAGTGGTACGATACACTCACTCCCTTTTCACCTCTCTGTTAAACACCCCCCTTTACGCGTTATCAAATATCAGATGGTGCGGGTAAATATTTGATTCTTTAAGTAAGAGTTTATAAAATGGTTTTGTGTGAGCCTATCATTATTCAATTTGAAAACAGTGTGCCGTGTTATGATTAGGGGTTTCTTTGTTCACAATTTGTTGACAAAATACAAAGTAGTTTCATCTAAATATGGCATTATCTTTAAGTTGACAGCTTGTAAATTGTCGTAGTTAATTAAAAAAGAAATGTGACACAATTCTTGAAAAAACTTCTGTTGCGTGTATTAAATTATTTCTAGGAACCATCGGCAATGCCACCCTCCTGGTTGTACCACTTCAGTTGTTTAAGGGAAGCGTACACTGGTTTGCATCAAATTTTCGTATCAAACATGAAAGATAAGGAAAGCGGGGTTGTAGGTGTACCAATGAGTATTACGGGTTTACAAAAACCATAACTGATATCACCTTCCGTTTGGCTATCTGAATTGCATTTCTAAGCAACCTTCGATAAAATCGGCTGTAACGCATTAAAAAACCGTGGGCAAATACTACTAAAAGCCTTAGTGCTCGCTGCATACTCTTCCACTTCATTTTCCGTCTCGTCCATCTTTCATAATAAAATACGATGCGGTACCCTTTTTAATGCTGCATTAAGTTTTAACTCATCCAATTAATGTGATGATGTTTTCTTATAGATACGTTCAAGATATACAGGGTGTTTGGTAGCAAGATGCAAGTTAAGGGGATGATAGTTGACACCATTTAGAACATTTTGAGCAACACATGTCTTAGCCGAAGTCTGCTTATTTATTTTTTACTGCTATTTTTATGTTATTTTTATAAAAACATAATTTCTGACATTTAAGTGCCAACAGTGGCCCAATTTAAATTGGTATGTTAATTGTTTTATTTTTTGGCGTTTGTCAGATGTGTACCTAATCTAATAAACCAAGTTCGAAGCATCTGCGTTATTTAAAAAAAATACTAGATGCTTTTGAAGTTGTAAAAACTTTTAAAATTAAAAAATGCTGCTGCAGTTTATGGCATTTATAAAAATAAATTGAATAGCCTCGATCGTTCAAATCTTTTTAAAAACTTTTAAGGTATGTCTCTCTGATTTATTCCTTAGTTACATCTACTCTTTCTACACAAGATGTTCTTAATATTGACAACACATGCACTTAAAAATAATGTATGCTGTGATAGATTGATAACTGATATTAATTAATAAAAAACTACTCCTTAGCACCTCTCCTTATTAATATTTTTTTAATAATAATTTTAAAATTAAAAATCTCTTTCAATTATATGTTATCGGTTTTCGAATCATCGGTTCAGACATTATAAATATACATAATATACATAATAAATATAAATTTGTTTTAAGATTTAAAAAAAGTTTTCTTTTTTGGTGAAAAAATGATTAATAAATTTAGTATTAATTTTTAGTTAACTCTTATCTTTTACAAAATATCAATATCGTCACGTCGCTGAAGTTGGCGAATAGTTTCAGCGAAAATTTCGAAAATGAGCAGTCCTAGTGGTGTCCAACTGACATTCACGCAAAAGTCTATATACTTGTTGGATTTAATATTTGCAAGTGAATTATGTCTTCTATTTAAATAAATACTTAACAATGTGTACGAAAAAAAATAAAAAACATAAATAATAATAATATGGTAAAAATACCATATATTTGAATCGGTCAAAAAGTGTTTTTAACACACATGGCAAATGTCAATTTTCTCCAAAACAAGAAAAATAAACGGTTTAAATTTTGCAGGGAGCTAATTAACATTACAACTAATGAAATAAATACAATTTTATTGACGCTTGATATATTTTTCAAAAAACTACAGACATCAGAATTCCCCCAACTCAAATTCATTCCTTGCATATGAACAGTGTTTGTAGTAACTTCGAAAATGTCAATTTTCTCCAAAACAAGGAAAAATAAACGGTTTAAATTTTGCAGGGAGCTTATTAACATTACAACTAATGAAATAAATACAATTTTATTGACGCTTGATATATGTTTCAAAAAACTACAGACATCAGAGTTTCCCCCACTCAAATTCATTCCTTGCATATGGACAGTGTTTGTAGTAACTTCGAGTCAACAAAATTGTATTTATTTAATTAGTTGTAATGTTAATAAGCTCCCTGCTAAATTTAAACCGTTTATTTTTCCTTGTTTTGGAGGAAATTGACATTTGCCATGTGTGTTATAAACACTTTTTGACCGATTGAAATATATGGTATTTTTACCATATTATTATTATTTATGTTTTTTTATTCTTTTTCGTACACATTGTAAAGTATTTATTTAAATAAAAGACATAATTCACTTGCTAATATTAAATCCAACAAGTATATAGACTTTTGCGCGAATGTCAGTTGGACCCAACTAGTACTGCTCATTTTCGAAATTTTCGCTGAAACTTTTCGCCAACTTCAGCGACGTAATATCGTCATATTAACGGTAAATGCTTTATACAGCTAGAGAAAAATCATGTAGTCATAAAAATTGGGCTTGACAGAACTGCTTTGCCAATAACCAATAGTAGTTCAACTTCCAATCTATAGACCACACCTTTTTTTTTTTTTTTATTTCTCTTATTGTTTCAGCAATCTGCCTAAGTAGGCAATAAGATTCTTACATGCTTAATTAATTAAGACATGTAAGAGAAACATTTTAGTGAATGCCCTCTTGTTTTTATATACAATAAACTAGTATAATATATGATACATTGTACACTATTCCCTATCGCGGACCTAAAGCTGAGTCTATTGGTTGATAACGCCTTAAACTGCGGGGTTCCCTGTTGTCACACACGTTCAGTTGATTCGCTAATGCATTGGGATGGTTGATTAATCTATCACTATATTTTGTACTGGATAGATATATTTCATCTTTGATGGATGCTATTGGGATGTCTTTCTAGATGACTTCGTTAGTGACGTAGTATGGTGCATCTACAATGACTCGTAGTACTTTGTTTTGAAATCGCTGGATTATGGCTATATTGGAGTTGCATGCAGTTCCCCAAAGCTGAATTCCGTAAGTCCAGATGGGTTTCAGAATGGTTTTATATATAAGTACTTTGTTGTCCAGAGAGAGTTTTGACTTTCGACCAATTATCCAATACAGTTTCTTGATTTTAAGACCAAGCTGCTTACGCTTTGTAAATATGTGCTTTTGCCAGGTAAGCCTTCTGTCCAAATGTATACCGAGATATTTAGCGTCATTGGATTGTGGAATTACACAATTATTTATTTTCACAGGCGGGCAAGTTTCTCTGCGCGTGGTAAATGTTACATGCGTTGATTTACTTTCGTTTGCTTTTATTCGCCATTTCTTGAGCCATTCTTGAATCATATCAAGGTTAGTCTGTAGATTCCGTGATGCCGATACTGGGTCTGTGTGTGATGCTAATATAGCAGTATCGTCTGCAAACGTAGCAACGGTAGTTTCTGTTGTAGTTGGCAAATCGGAAGTGTAGAGAAGGTATAGTGTAGGTCCTAGGACACTTCCCTGAGGGACTCCTGACTGGATGGGTTTCAATTCAGTGCATTCGCTACATTTTAACCATGAAGTGTCTTATCTTTCGTGTGAATATCTTTTGGCATTTCTTGAGCCATTCTTGAATCATATCAAGGTTAGTCTGCAGATTCCGCGATGCCGCTACTGGGTCTGTGTGTGATGCTAATATAGCAGTATCATCTGCAAACGTAGCAACGGTAGTTTCTGTTGTAGTTGGCAAATCGGAAGTATACAGAAGGTATAGTGTGGGTCCTAGGACACTTCCCTGAGGGACTCCTGACTGTATGGGTTTCAATTAAGTGCATTCGCTACCTATTTTAACCATGAAGTGCCTATTAGTCATATATGATCTCAATAGTTGATAATCTTGTTACGGAAGTATTTTTTTCAGTTTATATTAAAGTTTATATGCCATATTTTGTCGAAGGCTTGGGCTATGTCTAGATAAGCTGCTGAGCAATATCTTTTGGCATTTAAATCTCTATTAATTGTGTTAAACAACCGATGTACTTGTTCTACAGTACCGTGCTTATTGCGGAAGCCAAATTGATGTTCGGGAATTAGCTTTTTTTCATTAATGATACATTTTAACCTCTTAACGTATATTTTTTCAAATAACCTCTTCCGGTTTTTTCCCAGGTTTCGGAATCATAATTATTTGAGCAACCGTCCAACTACTTGGATAGTAGTTGGTTCTAAGAATTGCATTAAAAATGAAAGTAATTAGTTTTATACTTTTCTTAGGTATAGTTCGAATATTATCTTTCCTGTGATTAGGTCAAAACCGGGTGATTTCCTAATATCGATTTCTTTTACTATTGTTTCCCAAGTTTCCTTGGTTGCAATTTTTCTATGAGGAAAGTTCATTTGGAAAGGGCTGTTCAGAAAATCCAAAATACCATTTTCTTCTTCTGGTGCCGTTTCTGAAGGATACGGTTTGAATACTTCCTGCAGATGATTAGCAAACATCGCAGCCTTTTCTTTGTCATTCCTTGCCCATTTATTTTTGTCATCTTTGATAGGAGGGTTTTGTATCTCTGGTCTTTTAATGTTCCTTGTTGCTTTCCACAGCGAGTACTCCGTAGCATCCGATGGTGTTAAATTTTCAAGATATTATTGAATACATTGGTTATTATGCTCCACTATCAATTGCTTTAGGTCTTTTATAGCTCTATTTAATTTTCTTTTATTAGCAGGTGATATGCATAGTTGCCATTGTTTACGTAGATGTCTTTTCTCCATTATTTTCTCCTTAATGAGTAGGGGCACATCCAGTGGCGTAGCGTGTCTTGTCGGGGCCCCGTATAAAAAATTTGCTTGGAGGCCCTTAAATGGGGGTAAAGATTTTTCATAAAAGAAAAAAAATATTGTGAAAAGAAATATTTATTTATCATAACATAATTTAACCATTTTACAAATAAAAATCAAATTTTAAATATTCACTCTCCTTGCTTTTTTTTCGGCAAACTGATTTATTAAATCATTTATGGCTGATGATGATTTTAGTTTTTCTAAAGTTTCTGTAAAATGGACAATAGTGAGAGATCTGACAGCCGTTCTTGTCCCATCGAAGTTCTTAAGTAATTTTTTATCAGTTTTAATTTTGAAAAACTTCTTTCAGCTGTTGCGGTTGTAACTGGAAGGGTCAAGAATAAAAAGCATGCTGTGATTACCTCGGGAAAACTGGATGCAAGACTATTGAATTTTACTAGCAATAATTCAATGAGTTCTTTAATGGAATAATTTTTTTTAATTTCAGATCCTAAGCATGTTTTTAGAGCCTTTTATTGGTCACAAAGATTAAGTGAGATGTCTTTACTGTATTTAGCAGACAGTTTTCCTTCTTCGCTTGAAGAAGATAAGAGTTTCTCCGGTTGTAATATTTCGAACATACTACTCAGGTCGCAAAGGCTCTGAAATCTTTCTTTAGTTTGAGAAATTAATATATCTAAACAGCAATAGTATACATTGACTTTGAAATAGGATTCCGGATCGCAAATTCTCTCATCTTGTGATAACTCATTAAAAAAACGCTTCGTTGTCTTTCGCGTACTGTTTTTAAAAACAGTTGTTACCCCCCACTCTTTTGCTAAATCTTTGGATTCATTTAGCAAACTATTAAATGAATTCTGATTTCTTAATTGGCACAGTCTATTTAAAAGATTACTTAATAAAATACTATATTTCTGTAAGTTATTATTTTCATTCTGTAGAGCTTTAGAAACAGGATTAATAATTTCAAATAGTGAAGAAAAAAATGTAACGAGCACTAAGAAATCATAACTCTCTAAAATATTAATTATACTTTTACATTCTTCACGTTCATCTTTTTTATTTTAAATTAAATTTAGTTGGTACAAAGTTTTCATGATTAGTAAAAAAATTTTCTTTGCCGCTAATAAAGCGTCGTTCCTAGAAGACCATCTGGTAGGACGTACCTTTTTAAGGGTAATCAAATATTTTTCAGATGAATCGTCACTTAGCATAGCCCAGCGTTTTATACTATGGCCAAAAAAAGTATATATTTTTTCTAAATTATCGAAAACAGTCGATACTTCACGAACATGTCTCGCAGCATCGTTCAAAACTAAGTTTAAAGCGTGCGCAGCACAATGAACATAATCGGCATTTCGAGCATTCTCTTTTATTAGGGTTTGTAATCCTCCATACACACCCGACATAACATTCGCTCCATCGTAACCCTGTCCTCTACATTTAGTCAAATCAATTCCATATTCTTTAGTCAAATTTAAAATGTCAGTTTTCAGACCTGCAGCACTGCAATCGGTTACTGCTATAATTCCTAAAAAGGACTCACAGATTTTTATTTCTTTAGGCACATTATCATCATTTTCTGTAACCGAGATATATCGAAAAACTACAGATAGTTGGTCAATTTTTGACAAGTCTTGTGTTGTATCCAGAATTATTGTCAGAAATGGAGCTTTTTTAATTTCTGAGATAATATTGTTCCTAACGGTGGTACCAAGCAAACTAATAATTTCGTTTTGAATCGTAGGGCTTAAATAATTTATTTCACTTTTCGGTTTTAGAAGAAGTTCTTTTAAAGTTGCATCATAGTTAGATAGCAGACGTAAAATTGCCATAAAATTGCCAGAATCAGAATCATGCCCCCTCAAAGGTAGAATTCAAGATACTAAAGTAATTATAACATTAATTATACGATGCAGTACATCTCTCCAGAATGTAATTTTACTATTGATTTCACTTTTCAATAGAGTATCGATGGTATTTCCTTGCAACCAGTTATTATAAGAGAGTGAGGCATTAATATGCTGCTGTGACTTTTCATGGTCAAGTATAGTTTGCGTAAAATTGCTTCTAACCGAAACACCGTTAACCCAAGCAGAGGAGTACGACTTGTTTTGACGATCTGCTAATAACCAACAGAAGTGACAGTACGGTTTGTTTAAAACGTTAGAATAACATAACCATGGTCTTATAATTTTTATGCCTGCCTGATTGAAATATGAATAATAATAGGCCGAAAAAGGTCGGTCACTTTCTGAAACTTTTGGAAATGGTCCTTGTGGTTTAAATGGACCCAATTTAAAAATTATTTTTCGTTCGCATTCAGATAAATTGTCACCAAAATTTCCTCTATCTGATGAAATTATATTACAATCTTCAGATATATCAGAATCGTTGACTTGGGGTTCTTCGATTTCTGGATGGAAATCCGATAAAGTATGTGCTTGGCTTTCTTCTATTTCCGGATGGATATGTGACGAAGAACGTGCTTCAGAAGAATCTAAAAATAAACGAGTAATTGTTAAAAAATAAATACGAATGCTTTGATACTAAACTAAAAAGAGTTATATATAAATAAATAACTTTACCAAGGGTCACAGTTAGAGAGTGTTTAGTTCAGAAATTCATTCTTCGCTACATAATAAACCAACCACGCGTATCTAACCACGCAGATCCACATTAGCGTCGAGTAAAATAGTACTTGTGTAAATTAGTAAGAACTTCGGTTCTTCGAAGAACTAATTTTACAATTTGACATTTATTTTTAAAACTTATCCGTTGTAAGATTTTTTCCAAACCAATTTCATGTAAAAGTTTAATTAGTAAGGAGTCTAATATTTTTTTTAGATTTTTGGACCAGTAGTTGTGAAAATCGAGGGGGGGAGACAACTTTTTGTGACAGACAGATGGACAGACCGAAATTAAAAGATTTCCTTGTTTATCACTACGGGCCCCTAATAAATGGGTTGGGTAGTACTTACCTTTCCAATCTAAATCACTCACAGTATCTTGTCTCTGAAAAAATGAAGAAATTTTGGGCACTTTTTTTATAACCTCTTCCCTTTTCTGTTTACTTTTTATTTTCTCAGCGCCGCTGGGATAATCTCTTTTCCTTTCACTCATTTCTTTTACAAATCGCTACTAATACTGCTAAACCAGAAGAACAATATTGTTTGTACTGAATTACAATGTAATGCACATTTATCTACATAAAGCGCGTAAATAAACACTGCACTGCACTCCGTGGTTTAACATCCAATGTAAAGTACAAGGCCTGTCTCAGTATGGCATGTAACAGTCCCATATAGATTCATTAATTATTGATAATATATTTTAACTAACTATTTAGGAACCATTGAAAAGGGTCATATACAAAGTAATACAAAGTATTTTTAATAGTTTAAGTCGCCTAATTGTCGCGAACATTATTTACATTAAGTATTGCTTTATCGATAGAACCATGTCCGCATATTAATATTATACTCAAAACTGCTGACATAGTATTTACAATAACTTTTAAGAGAAATATTAACTAACTTCTTTTGTGCGTAAGGCACGTGTAGTTTGAAATAATGTTTATATTAAAACCAAACTCAAAACCAAAGCCATGATGACGGAATAAGTTTAAATGAGGTCATCTTTTGAAACAAAGAGTTTTAAGCTATATAAACCGAGTTTAAGAGAAGAGTGGGGATCAGACCATCTTGATCACGGGTCAGTCCATCTCGATCAATCAGTCTATACAGACCCCGTCAAATAAGGGAGTAGCGCCCCTTAGTCGGTGGTTCGGGTATTAGTCAGTCGCTTTGACATAAAGACAATAAAGTTACTAAGATTTGTATTAATTAAGTTTTTGAATAATAAAGAAAATAGTGTTAATGATTACATTGTTTTAATTATATAAAGTACTTAGAATTAACGGTCGCGACGCGTAAAATAAAGTGATTGTCAAAAGCAGAGGAAGCTGCCTGCAGAAAGCACAAAAAGTAAGTAAAACCTAATATATTTATGTAATATGATTAGTTGAGGTAATAAGTCCTGAATGATAAAGAAGCTTCCACAATTAGCATTAGCTTAGGTCATCCGACTCAAGGAGAACCAGATCTCCATGAAAGAATCCCCGTTTGAGAAGATCGTATAATCGTTCTCATAAAATAAGTAACTACCACCATATATAGATAGTAAGATATAAGGGGGTAGGGTTACAGGCACCGTGTTTAAGCGAATTTCTGCCGGACGTGTGCGGGCTACTACGCTTTACCTATCCGAACCATGTAATTGTAATGAGATCGCTCTGGAGCTCTCAGACTGCACGCTACAAAGCAGTCCGAATACGGGCGGCACTACCTCGCACATTAGCACCGTATAAAGGCGAATTTTATCCAAGCGTTACCACTACTACAACGATATCCTATCCGAACCTTTGTAAATGCAAACAGCCGCCTCAGACTGGAGGGGATACCTAACATCGCTTGTTCTTTCGCTGCAATACGGATCTTTTCGGGTCTATCGCGACATCGCGTATGACGAGTATGTTCAGCATGCTTCAGTTTATGTTTGTATTTCAGTGAATCATGGACACGGATACTAATACCAATACGATAGAACTAAATTTAAATTCACGCCCACCAGAACATATAATAAATGCTAAAGTCCCTTTAATACCAGTAGTGTATCGATAAAAATTAAAGTTAAAGTTTGCTCTCATGATAAATTATATAAGTACTAAAGAACTCCAATACACCCCCTAATACACGACTACAGACATCTGTGACACACATAGGCGGTTTGCGTTGTAGCTCATCCAATCCGCCGATTTACGTCCGAATACGCCGTCGCTTAAATACGGTCCCATACTGAGACAGGCCCAACAACGTACACGTACATCGCGATATCGATGACGGATTCCCCGCTGAGTTGAAGATGAAGTAAGTAAAACGGGGAAGTCCCGCAGCCCGCCATAACGATGTAGAGTGTTGCCAACTTTTGAACGCACGCTTAAGGCGGGAAAAAAAGTAATTGCTTTATAGAATTTTGTCATTTGTAAAATAAAATAAATTAGAAAGTTTTTATTTTTTTTCCTTACACACTTTGGAGGCCCCCGTGGCCCGGGGACCCCGTATAATTGATACGGCAGATACGGCGGTAGCTACGCCCCTGGGCACATTCTTCTTTCCTTGGATAGCTTTATGCGTGAGAGTAGCAAACCATGCTGCTTCTTGGATGTTTCTGGTAAGGTGTTCTACTGCTATTTCAATTTCCAGTTCAGTTTTCAGTGGTATACTTAACGAAATAGACTCATTTAGCTTTGATCTAAAAAGATCCCAGTTAGTTTGATTATTGTGCAAGGATGGCCCAATTTCTCTACTGCGTATTTCCTCGTATACAGTAATAATCACTGGAGAGCGATCTGATGACAAATCTAAACAGGATTCCGCTTTACACTTTTTCGGGTCAACACCTTTAGTGATACAAAAATCGATCACATCCGGAACTTTTTTTTGGTTAGAAGGCCAGTAAGTTGGTTCGTAAGTTGAAATTGATCTTAGATTTTTAGCACTCATTGCTTTTACTAGTTCTTTACCCTTATTATTAGTTAATCTCAAGCCCCATGTTGGGTGCTTGCCGTTATAGTCACCCCCTGCCACAAATTTGTTACCCAGTGTTTCAAAAAAGGTCACGTAGTGTTCCTTCTTTTTGTTGTGTTTTGGTGGACAATAAATTGCTGAGATTGTTACTGGGCTAACTTCATTTTCAATAGTAATACTGGTGGCCTGTAAATAATCCATTGCAAACTTCTCTCTTTCATGATGTGCAATACTATCTTTTATAAATATTGCAGTTCCACCATGTGCCTTACCATCCGGATGTCTAGTGTGGTATATTTTATATTTTGGAGTACTAATGTAGTGCCGTTCAGTGAAGTGGGTCTCTGATACCATCATGATATCTATGTCTTGGTCAATTAAAAAAGTTTTTATTTCCCGAGAGTGTTGGTGTAAACCGTTTGCGTTCCAAATACATAATTTATACCTTTGTTGTTTATAGTTTTGTTGCTGTACTGTCATTAGGCCAATTTACTAACTACGACAGTAAGTAGGTTGAGCATCGTCCCCATCTGTTGCCCACCACACCTAAAAGAACCTCTATCTTTAGGATTTGTCATATATACGAAGGCTATATTTCATGTTCATTGGAAATCATTTTAACATATACTAAAATACACGTGAATACAAATAAATCATAGTTACTACTAGCGCCAGCTGCAAGAACTACAACACATGGTTTTTTAAAATATTTTCAAGTATTATAGATAATTATATGTTTGTTCATGGAAGGAATAATTGAAGATGCGTTAATAAAATATTACCATCCGATGTTACAAGACAAGGGTAATAAGCTTAGTTTGGATAAACTGTTACTTTTATTCAAACATCACGTCAGTTGTATTCACTGTCACTGTCAGAACAGCGGCTGAAGAGGTCGAGGTAATACTATCCAGTTTCTCTTATTTTAGAATAAAACACAAAAATAATTTCAAAATTCTATGATTGGTATATAAATTTAATACCTTTTTTTAAATAAATTTTATTGTAAATAATCGAATAATTATGTTAAGTATTACACAGACTTTTTGTAGTGGTCTTTTTGTGGATTACATTGTGTTTATTTTTAATAAAATAATTCTTATATAGTCTCTACGGACTGTAGAATTTGTGAATTCATCAATTAAGTTTGTGTCTCTTAAAGTCACTTATATTTATATTTGTATACGTGATGATGACCTGATGAGGTATGTAGTTTAAAAGTACGTATTTTTCTAATTCTTTTCGCTTTACGTCTTTGCAATCTTCTTACTCTTTATCTTATATTACGTCGCTGAAGCTAGCGAAAAGTTCCAAAATGAGCCATTACTTGTGGTGTAAAACTGACAGTTGTACAAATGCCTTTAAACTTGTTGCACTATATTAATATATTTAATATTTATAAGTGCCTTAGGCTAATATTAGAAATAAATAAGTTATAATTTGCAAGTCAAACTTTTGGAGGTTGTAACTTTTTATTTCCAATTCTGACGTATTTTAAATTCATTTTATTCTATTAGTTATGATGTCTTTTAACTCTGTGTTTAGTTTCATTATTGTATTGAATCTATATTGTCTATATGTACACAAACGCTTATTCCCCGTATGGAATATATGTTATTTATGTCATAATTATGCATTATGCTTGTTTTTTTTAATTTTGACTTGCAAATCATAACTTATTTATTTCTAATATCAGCCAAAAGCACTTATAAATATTAAATTCAACAAGTTTAAATTCATTGTCAAGTCACTCTGGAAAGACAATAGAATTAAAAGCAAGATTAGCAATTTTGTACTACAATATTGTCAATGTTATAGGTAAAAATCTAAAGAAAAATGAAATCTGTTACCACACAATCGTATGACGACTTGGACCAAGCACTTAAACTGATAAAATGGTTTACCAGAATTTCTGTAATCAACATTTTTCATGAAGAAGAGGGTCACAAACTCAAGAAATTACTTTTCCACTTTGTAGCTGTGAGTTTCATGGTACTTGTAGTTATTTGCTCTGTTGCTGGAGTGTATTATTGTTTGGACGACTACCTAAAATTCATTGAATCAATTATTACTGCACTAGCCTGCTGCCGTATAGTGTGTGAGTGGTTCATTTTAGTAGAAAACTATGATAAAATACGTGAAATTATCACTGGATGCCAAAAATTTAGAAGGAAATATACAGAGAATATCAAGAACGAGAACGCGGAGGTTTCTCATCACATTTTCATAAAACGCCCAACTTTAATAGTGAGAATCTTTCTTTCCAACGTTATTGCATGTTGCATATTTTTGACGGTGGTTCCTATTTTCAAAAGTGAGCGCGCTGTACCGGTTCTTCTTTATTTACCAATTGGACCGCCACTGGAGACGCCCTACTTTGAAGTGAATTATATCTGGTGTATGCTCAGTATACCATTTCTTGCTAATACCATAATAGGGATTGACTCCATCTTTATTATTTTGGTGTCAGAAGTATGTTTGCAATTGAACGTAATGAAGTACCAACTGTCGTTCTTGGGGAGTGAACAAGAACATGATGCTCACAGCGCCTTGCGGGAAATTCAGCGTATTCACTGTGATATTATAAGGTAAGAAATTGGTTCTTTCTTTCAATCCCAAATGGCTAATGTAAAATTTAATGAATGTACTGAGGTCCTGTGGTTGAGTGAGTTTGGACCTATGGAGATCTATATAAGCTTGAGGTTGGCTTATCTGCGATCTGTTGACGGTATCCAAATCTCGGATTGCTCGATTGCATCCAACTCCTTTGATAGCGTAGATTGCGCCAAAACTTCTCGAAGGACCTTTTTGTTATTAATTACTTAATAACAATTTTTTATTCTACTTTAAGTCAAATAGCAGCGAAACACTAGTATTTTACAGAAAACATTTATTATACAAATACACTTGACGAATTACAATAATTGAAACTTAAATGAATATCTATATGTATCGATGTTACTGTGATGTAATTCACTATTAAAATCTTTATAATATTAATTTTATTATAATTGTTTAGATTATTAGACTGTTGAACGTTAGAGTTGATAATTTAGATGTTTACTGTTCTAGATGCTAGTTAATAATATTTAAGGAAGTTTTGTGATGTTTACTGTATGAAGTTTGTGTTAATAATGAATATTTTAATAATGATGAAACAGCACAGTGATACAAAAGGCGTTTGCCAAGCCAGCTGGTGGCCTTGGACGGGCTTGTATACTCGAATACAATGCCAGAGCATCAACGACAATGACTTTGTTAGTTGATTCAATAACAAAGCAAAAGATAAAATATTTGATTAAACAATAGAATTATTACAGAACTTAAAAACTAAAATATACAAAATTAGATTCTAAATAACATACATTAATGAATGCGAAATATCTATATAAAAATATAGGTTGTGCATGCATTCGTTAACATCCTGTTCATTTCTTCTAGGACTATGCGCTGCATTAACGAAGCGTTCTCTAAAGTTTTGGCAGTAGAATTTACCACAACATTGCTTATGATTTCAATCGCTTTGTTTATGGTGGTTAACAATAACTTTACTTTCATCGTTTGGATCATTTTCTTTATTATGCAGTTAGGATTCTATTGCCTCCTTGGAGAAGTTCTTAAAGATAAAGTATTAAACGCTGGGTAATATTTGCAAAACCCAACTGTGCCTAACCTAATTTACTCTACGCCATTTAACTTTCAGTTCGAAAAAGCTTTCTTCGCTCTCTACAACAACCAATATTACAATCTTAATGTTAAACTCAGAAAGTCTTTGGTCTTGATGACCTGCTCCCAGAAGACGCCAACGCTCACTGCAGGAAGTCTGGCAGAACTCTCGTTGATGAATTATTTTCAGGTGGTTTTATTATGCCTACTTCATTTTTTATTCTATATTGCTAGATGCTCGTACCAATGTTTGAATTTCTGTTTTAGATTTTGAAAAAAGCGTTCTCCTTTTTTACTGTCATGAGAGATAATCAATATAAAGATTAAATATAATTTATAAATTATAATTTATGTAAATATAATTTATACATGAAGTAGTTAACATACGTTTTATAAGAGAATAATGTATGGACCGCACATGTGTGTTTGGGTTCGAATATCAATAGTAAACGACTGTATAGAAAATTTTGGAAAGTGAGGTGCCAGAGTATATAATGGGAAAGGAGAGTGACCTGAGGAGTGTCAGAAGAACAGCGAGATTTAGACTGAGGAACAAAGAAAATGGAAGTAGATACTGGGAGGGCGGGGAGGAAAAGAAGTGTAAGGTGTGCAAAGCAGAAGTGGAGACACTGTAGCACATAAAGGATGATTGTGTGGACAGGATGGGCAGCAGTAGGAAGATGGAGCAGCTATTAAAAGGGAGAGAGGAAGGGAACAAATTTGATGGCAGAAGTAATTAGAAGTAATTGTAAATCACAATGAACAAAAGAAACTGGTGTTACTTTCCTTGTTATGACATTCCCAGTAAGAGTACCTGTGTAACTTTTTTATTTCGAATATATTTGACTCTCGTTTGCATGTAGAATATAAGGCTTCTCTGTAGAACCGCCACTTTCTAATATAAGTTGTAATTTTGTGTCATGGTGTGTTACCACTTACCCGAAAACTTTTCTTTGCTATGGACAGGACACCATTTAACATTCTATAATTTTAAATTATCCTTCTTACTGCGCTGTGATTAATAGAATTTGTTTTTAGTCTTGAATTGAAGATCCAAAGGTGTTCAATGACACATCGTTTCAAATCAAGGTGAATAAATAGGTATACCTTCACTAGCCGAGAGCAACATGTGATATATCGATATGCTCCTGGTGTAATCCAAGTCAATCAAAAGAAAATAAACTAATAAGAGATTCTGATTAAATTTATATAATTGAGTAGTATAGTCAGAGACTTTAATTTTATAATCGATTCTGTCACCGATCGATTGTCTGCTCTATTGTAATATAATCATACTATTAGACCTAATGATATTATCACCTAATGATGATCAACAGTTTCTGATTTGCTAACACGAATCCATGCACTTGCATGCATTAGAATGCCCGTCCACGATACCTTTGTTTCGAGGCATACAGTAGACACACTTGTATGAATTGCCATACAAAGAATATTTAATGCGATGCACGCAATGACTTCCATGCTGAGCTGTCGATGTTTACCTTTACATTGCTTAGCAAATCACGCATTAACACATGCTTCAAGGATCATCTAATAAATAAATCACACCCAAAGGACCTGATGTGATTATGACCAGATGTGACAATAGGAGAAGGTTGAGTTACAAGCTTTGTGACGTCACATGAGTCTAAAACATTAAAAGTACTAAAAACTGCCACGGTTAAATGAACAAGGGCCCCCTTATATAGAACAAATTTTTCGTAAAGAAATTAAAAAACCTGTTTAACCTGTTTTCAAAAATCTGTGAAACCTAAAAGAAAAAGATCATTTCTTCCACGAACCTAAAGAAATACCATTAAAATCTTTAACAGTATACATTGTACCTAAGTCCAATTCCTACACACTGAATTTTAGTTTTAATTTAAGGTTTTAACCTTAAGCTTAACCTTTAAGCTTATGAACTATAAAGAAATAAAGATAATTAAAATAAATATAAGAATTAATATTGTTTACCACTTCTAATCAGACTAAAAAATCTCAAGGACAAACATTCTATATCTGACATAAGAACAATTCCAATAATATTTAATAGTATTGCACCATGGATCATAGGATACCATCTATAAACTTAACACTGTCAAAAATGGCTAAAAATAATACTAATTCAATCATTTACAGATCGACACTAAATAGTATTTTGGAAAATTACTAAGATTTCATTAAAATTTATACAGACGGTACCAAATTACAGAATGAAACAGCTTGCGCCTAATTAATTGAAGATACAATTGGAAAAATTAAACTAAATACAAGCAACAGTGTTTTTACGTCTGAATTATATGCTATAAAAGAAAGTTTACAAGAAATCACATCAACAAACAACCAAAGGAATATATTAATTTTATCTGACTCTCTGAGTGCCCTATTGGCCATAGAAACGCTATATACAAACCACCCAATAATTCAAACCATTCACCGTCTCATTCACAACCTCCACATCAAGCAAATAGAAACTCAATTTTTATGGATTCCGTCTCACACCGGTATCACACGAAATGAACAAGTTGATAATTACGCTAAAGAAGCAATTTATTCAGGACGCATTCCAGAAGAAACAACAATTACATGTTCAGATCTAAAGAACAAAATCAAAAATATAATAAATTATTCATGGCAAAAAGAATGGAGTGAAGAAAGTGATAACAAATTAAGGGAAGTAAAACCATTAATTTGCAAACAAGAATTACCAGATGGAATAAATAGAAGGCTGGAAGTAGTAATATGTAGAATCATGATAGGCCATACAAATTATACTCATACTTACTTATTTAAAAAAGAGCCACAACCAATATGTGGACAATGCAATAACCCATTAACAATAAAGCATATTATTTTCCACTGCTCAAGGTACTCGTCGATAAGACAGGAATGTAATATGCCGCAAAAATATAAACTGATATATGAAAACAAAGAAAATTTGAAAAACCTTATTGAATTTATAAATAAAGCAAACCTAATTTCCTTATTTTAAATTATAAATTACAAATTATATATTATAAATTATTGTATATGTGCTAATAACTTCTAAAAGTTGATGCACCAACAAAATAAATAAAAAAAAAAAAAAATATTGTTTAATTTGAATTATTATAAGGATTAGCATATTGATAAAGTTCGTTTAGATATTAGACAGAATCCACTAATATGAAAAACAAGATCGCGAGAAAGATATAAGAAAATGTGAAAACTTTCACAAAAAATGGATTACTTGTGTAAAACTTTGACACACATTCCATGTAAATTTTGTTTTAATTTAATAGATAAGAAATTATACTTTCACTGTAAAACCATGTATTATGTCATTACAGAAACAAAATAGTTATTTTCAAAATAGTAGGACTGCTGTATCATTTGTGGAACAACAAACTCACTCTCTTTCCATTCCTCCGAAATAACCACCCCATAAGATTTGTCAAACGTTCCATGGTGCATGATTATATTGCTTATATAAGCCTATTATTATTATCTAATTTGAGAACAGAATCCCTTGTTATGATTAGGGGTTCGTTCTTCCACAATTTGTCGACAAAAAAAAATTAACATCGTTTAAATATGACGCAGTTCTTGGAAATCATTATGTTTGATTACGCGTATTAAATCTTTTCTACGAACCGATAACAACCCCGCCCACCTAGTTAGACCGCATAACCCAATGTGATTCAAAAATTTTGTTACGCATGCGTAGTAATAGTGAAATGATTTATACAATTGGATTCAATAAGTAAGGTAAAAAAGGAGAGTAATAACATTGTTTCTTTAAAAATTTTGTTTCTATTGTTACACATAGGGATTACTACTTTTGATCCCTTAATGATTAAACATGAATATTTCAATTGTTAGTATCTACTAAAATATTGCAACTTATAATAAATAATTGGACATTTGAGGTCCAGGTAGCCAACTTTTCAATATCTGGTACACCTTTATAGATATTCGAACATGGTCCACAACCCCATTTAGATATTATTTATTCAGGTGGAGAGTCACTAGTCCATATCTCTCATCACAGTAAAGAATGAGTGAGCTTTCTTCAGTATCTAAAATATATATAAATAAATAAATAAATATTTATGTGTGTGTGTGTGTGTGTGTGTGTGTGTGTGTGTGTGTGTGGGATACAATTTTATTAAAACATAAGTTTTTATTACATTTTTGTTTTAAGATAGTGTTGTCAGTTACAAAGTAAGACTAGATTTAAATACTATTGTTAACATTTTAAGATACGTTAAATTAATTGCATCGTTATTTAGACACGCTAGCTAACGTCAACTCAGAGAACAACAACCAGAATATCGTCAACGAAGCGAAGCAGAGAGAGAGAGAAATTTATAAAAGTAAATATATAGAGAGATACAAGAGGCTAAGGGAAAGGGTGGTTCCAGAATATATAGAACAAGAAAAAAAATAATTTAAGGAGAAACGTATCAGAAATGAAGAGAAAGGCAAGTATTGGGAAAAAAAGGGAAGAACGGTCATGCAGATTATGAAAGTAAGAAATAGAGACGTTCGAGCGTGTAAAGGAACATGCGAATGTGAAATAAATAGAGAAAAGAAGATCGAGAAGCTAATGAGAGGGGACAATGGAGGGAAAAGGTAGAGAGTGGAAGTGCAGAAGAAGGAAGGAAGTAAAGTGAAAGATGTAAGTGGAAAGAGCTGCTTAGAAGATACAAGAAAGGAAAGAAATAGATGTCAAATGTACAAAGAAGAACGAGGAAAAGAGTGAAAAACATGAAGTTGAAGATGGAGCAAGTTTCACAGAACAGCAACATGTGATAAAAATTAAACTTTTATGCGCAGTTGAAAATGCGTTAAGTTAAGATTCATGTTAGTTAAATTTAATAAAGACAATGTAACTGGTAGAATGTAATGCCTAACGACTAATTAGATATGAATAATAATTAGATATAAAATTTATGGGATACAATTATAGGCATAAGTTTATAATTTATTTAAGATAATATTGTAATCTACCAAGTAACACTAGATTCAAATAATATTGTTCATGAAATGGGATCAAGAGTCGACGCGTTGATGATCTTGCAGAAACAAAACTTATCTTGATTTAATATTTAATTTGAATTGGTATTTGTAATACAATGTTGTTGGTTGGTTTAGGATTGCTTAATTGTGGATAAGCCGTGTTATCAGGAATGAAAGGTTTAGTAATATTTGTATTTGCAAGAAAGTTAAAGTAGTTGTAGATAGTTGTAGGTAGGTTACGTAGAGTGATTATTAATAATTTGTATTTGAATAGGTATGAAATGGTTTTGGTGTATTGTTGATAACGTTGCAATATGGGTAATATGGTAATAGAGAGAATATGGAAATGACAGGTACATCTATCATTTTAAATTAGAATTATCAATACAATTGCGCAGATACTTTTAGAATTTAGATGGTTCTAATGTTGTTTTCGTCCAGTTAACATTAAGATTAAGAAGACGTTAATTCAACGGGCTTGTCTTAATTTCTATAAAAGTGTACTATATATTAATAAAGTGGGTTACTAGAACCTCAAATGTTCAATTATTTTCTAATAACTCCTTATATGTTAGGAGAACAATTAAAAGAATCATTTTGTCTCTTTAATTATTAAAGGGATTCAACGTTGTACAACATTCCAAATGCATGTGACATCACAACCGCTGCCAACCTTACAGGTCATAAATCTCTGCTATATGTATATTTTTATATCAAAATATCAAATATTATTTATAGCTATTTCAAGGAACAATAAAATTCTAATATTAAATATTATTATTATTAAATAAAATAAATAAACTTATTATTCTTTGACTTGACTTGATTAGTTCGACTACCAACAGCTACAAAACATGACCACAACACTGACCTACTTAACAAATAACTGTCATTAAAATGCATTTCACGTCATACAAATATGGCCAACTATTTCTAGCGCCCATGAGGACACAAGCCCATTGCAATTTTTCAATTTAGACGCGCTAATAAACGTCAACTCAAAGAACAACAACTAAAAACATCGTCAGAGAAGCGAACGTGTCTAAAGTATCATTCACACCAAATGATTTTAATATTAACTTAACCATTATATAGTTTTATACTATCTCCGCAGTTATTAGCTCACCGAAACACAATAAAAAAAGGAGAACAAGGAGGTTGACAGTGAAGAATAAACACTTACTACGTAAAACGAGATTGGAGAGGAAAGTATTGACAGTAGAGGTTGGAACGTCAGGACAAAATATAGAGCTTTTAAGAGCAAAAAACAAACTGTAGGGTAGAGAAATCTATATAGAAGAATATTTGACAAGGAAGACGATTTAAAATGAAGAATGTAAAACCTAACGGCAGATACATTAAATTAATAAAGTGAATAAGTAATAATAAAGCCATACCTTAAAGTATGTCAACAACGATGCGTCTTTTGGGCGTAAGTCATCATCAAGATCAAACACTTCTTTTTCTTAATGCTAAGATTGTGCCACTTGTTGTCGTAGATTGCAAAGACAAATTTCTCGAACTGAAATTTATGTACTATACAATAAATATTTTTTCAATAAAACATTTTCATTTTTCGTAACTTATCTTTCAAAATTTCACCAACGAAACAAAAGAAACCTATCTGAAGGTTAATGAAAAAGGCCTAAATGATGTAATAAGCGTGGCTGGTCACAATCATCAATAAACTGATGGAGACAATGACGTGAGTTGCAGATAATTCATCAGCTATAACTTTAGAGTATACTTCGTTGATCAAACTGACCGTTCTAAAACAGAAACCCAAAATAGACAAATTCCAAGGTAGCACCGATTTCAATTCCATCTCGTCATAATTTATATTGTCGCAACTCTTGCGTCCATACGTATAATACGAATAATTGTATGAATATTTTTCATACATAAATTATTTGTTTGCATAATCACTTTTTCAATGCACTTACAAACAACTTCAACATCCTTAGACACATAATTTAAGCGTCTTTAATTGAAATGTGAAAATTGATTTTAAACAAATATGAATAGTTTTAACAAAAATATTACACAATTTCCTTAAGTTGCTGCAACAAAAAAATTGCTACATTCAGCTATTCAAAATAGTGTAATGTGTGTTTGTTCAATTATTTACCAAACAAAAAAAATGTAAATATTGATAAAACAGCAATATTTGTAAAACAGCTTTTATGTCTAATTAGTGATTGGAGTAAACTCAATTCTCAAAGTAGTATTTTTAATTTTTTTTTTCTTGTATTCATAATTTACAGTGTTTTTAATATTACATAATCAAATTCAATTTCAATATAGTATCAATTGTTATTCATGTCGTAAACATATAAAAACCCATCCACGAAATCTAAATTTCAACTTTCATATGCCAAAGCCACGCCTCCTCTTCTATCATCTCTCTCTTTTCTGATCACTCTGAATTAATATCACATTGTGTAACGACTCGGCTATTTTGTTCAATCTCTATAACTCTTCTTACCGAGTTGCAGTACTGTTTCTTTCTACTAACCTCCTTCTTTAATGCTTCTCTCTTTTTTCCTTTTTGGTGTCGTTCTCTTCTTCTTCTCCATGCTTATTTGTATCAGTTTTTTTCTGGTTCCATTGAATCAACTTCCGTTCACTTTCTTTTGTTTTAACCAATTTTTCTACTCCGTTACATTTTCTATCTCCTACTTTCATACCTACTTTTATCACTGTTTCAAATATTTCAACTTTTAATATATCCTTTTCACTTCTTCTTTCATTGTTGGACCTCTTTATCCGTTGTTAATTCTACTCCCGACTTCGCGTAATTGAAAGTAATCCGCATATGTTTTAGTTGACGAATTAGTTTTCCTGCTAAATTTTTAACCCTATTTTAATATCACGACTGTTTTGTTGTAGAATTTTAATTTGATAAAAAATACCTTCGCTGAACTTGGTAGATTAGGATTTTAGTAAAAAGTACTTGGTTTTATTTTTTAATGTTTTTATAATACACGCACAATTGAATACATCTATACTAATATTATAAAGCGACAGAGTTTGTTTGTTTGAACGCGCTAATCTCCGAAACTACTGGTTCGAATTGAATAATTCTTTTTGTGTTGGATAGTCCAGTTATCGAGGAAGGCTATAGGCTATATAACATCACGCTACGACCAATAGGAGCAAAGATATAGTGGTAAATGTGTAAAAAACGGGAGAAATATTATAAAGCACAATCGAGTAGTCATTCGATACGTGATAGACGTGTTTTGTTTGTTTCCTTAAAATAATTTAATTGAACTAATATTATTAAATATACATATATATAAATTAATTAAAAAGTAAATTTAAATTTAAAGTAAAATTGCATTATCTAAAATATTATTATTTTAATATTCAAATTTTCTGAATTTAAAAAATGAATTTGAATTCTGAGGGGAAAGTGGGAGTTGACCCCAATATAAATTTATACAATGAAGATAGTTTAACTTTATCTTCTTATAAAATTATGATTCAGAAAGAAGATATTCTAAATGAAAAATATGGGATCAGTACATTAAAAACAGCAAAAATGCTATATAATTCAGAATATGGAAAAGATATTACAGAAATAAAGAAAATAGGGAAAAATAGAATAATGGCGGTATGTAAAAATCCTAAATCAGCTAATATGTTAGTGAAATTGAATAACAAGAAAACATCAGGAGTTGATATGTTTATACCAATGTTTTGGATTACAAGAATTGGAATTATCAAAAATGTAGATATTGAATTTTCGGAGGAAGAATTAAAAGAAAACATTTATAGTGACCCGTATAAAATCCACTCCATAAGGAGATTAAAAAGGAGAGTGAAAGTTGAAGATGAAATTAAATATGAGGACTCTAGAAATATTATCATTTTCTTTGAAGGCCAAAATTTACCTCAATATATTTATATTTGGAATGCTAAATTACCCTGTGAACCATTTATTAAAAATACGAGACAATGTTATAAATGTTTAAGATATAACCATACGGCCAATCAATGTAAAGGAAAGAGTAGATGTAGCAAATGTGGTTCAAATGAACATACGCTAAATTTATGTAAAAATGAAATTATAAAATGTGTAAATTGTGATGAAGAACATGATGCGACTGATAAAAATTGCAAAGAAAGAAAAAGGCAACAAGAAATAAAAATTTTAATGGGAAACAGAAATCTTAGTTATCAAGAAGCCGCTATTGAAATACCTCAAATTTGGAAAGACAAAAATTCGTATGCTGTAACTACAAAAAATAGATTTGATATATTATCTAATTATGAAAAGGACTTTCCTCAAAATTTAACAAGTCGTGAAAATAGTATACCATCATATAAGCCAGCACCCATTAGAAAAAGAACATATTTAGATAGAAACTGTAAAAAGGAAAATATTAAAAAACAAAATAATATAAATGATAATAAAATTGAAACTAAACAGAATGAGAAAGAACAAAGTTTCATTAATTATATTACAAATTCTACACCTAGAACTTATAATACAAGGAACAATTACAGAAAAAATGAACAAGATAAT
This sequence comes from Panorpa germanica, assembly GCA_963678705.1. Lineage (NCBI taxonomy): Eukaryota > Metazoa > Arthropoda > Insecta > Mecoptera > Panorpidae > Panorpa > Panorpa germanica. Next base: position 7,155,736 of record OY783210.1, read on the forward strand.
GACGAGGAACAAACAGAAAATAATTCTCAGAGGTCCATAAAAGTACCAAAAATTCAATCCAACTCTAAATTATTAGTATCACAAAATTTTAGTGAAAATAAAAATGAAGAAAGAAATAAATTCATGACGGAAATGTCGGATTGAAAATATAGAAAGAGGAAGAAAAAAATAGCGATATTATAAAAATAATCTATACTTATATTAGAGAGTCACTATTCCATATCTCTCATAACAGTAAAGAACGAGAAAGCTTTCTTCAGTATCTGAAATACAAATAAATATATATAGGCCCTATATTATAGGGTGTTTCAATAAGAGCGCTGAATTTAGTATGATCTCATATAAAATAAATACCCTGTATATTCATATAAGTTCCATCAAGGTGTTTAATATGAGATGATACTAAATCTGGCACACTTATTGAAACACCCTATATATACGAGTGAGCAGAAAATAATAAAGCTACCTGAAAAAACGTCATCAACGACATTTCTGCTAAGTCTCCTGCTGAGATCGACTGAGTTTTTTGGGCGTAGGTCATCATCAAAACCAAAGACTTCTTTTCAATAATGTTAAGATTGTACCACTTGTTGTCATACATTGCAAAGACAATTTTCTCGAACTGTAATTTATGTCATAAGGAATAACTAATATTATGTACACATTTCCATAAAGCATTTTCATTTCTTGTACCTTGCCTTTCAAAATTTCACTAATGAGACACAGAAAACCTATCTGAGGGATAAAACAACAGGCCCAAATGATGTAATAGAAGTGGTTGGTCACAATCATAAATAAACTGATAGAGATGATTAGTAGATTTGCACACAATTCAACAACTAGAATTTCAGAGAAGGCTTTGTTGATAAATCCGACTGTTCTGAAACAGAAATAACAAAAAATGCAAACATTATGTCAAAAAGTATTGGAAATTTATCATTTAAAGAGGCCCGCGCTGATGATTTTGTAATATAATTTGGAAGCATTGTTCCCAATTACTTTGCAAATATCAACAAGATCTGTCAACCCGTTTTACAGCAGCTGGTTGAATCAGTCGATTTTTACAATGAACAACGTTATTGAAGAAATAGTTTGGTTTATAATTAGTGTTGGGAACGATATTTCGTATCCTGACCTGTTCAAATTATTAGACGAATCAATATTATCAAAAACAGCTCCTTACGAGTGGTACAAAGCGTTCAAGGTGAACCGAGAAGTCGTCGATCCTCTTCAACCGATGAAAACATCGAAAAAGTGAATGAAATTGTGTTCGTGAATTACCATTCCAGCTTACGACAGGTAGCTCATGATCTTAACATCTCTCACGATAGTCGTTACTTTTTTTTTTTTATTTATTCACTTATTTGCCTTGACTTTCTTTCGTCATAGCCACCAACAAACATTTTTTAAATACATCTTTTATAATTTATAATTTAATTTTACAAATTTATAAATATTCCAATAGTCCACTAATTAATTTCCGTCAAGCTTATTTACAAATAAACGCTATTTAATAACTATAATTTTATATGTTACTTTAATGTGTATGTTCCTGTATTATATTATTTTTATAATTTCGCTATTTTTTTCTTCCTCTTTCTTATTTTCAAATATTGAAAATTTATTTGAATCCGTCATGAATTTATTTCTGTCATCATTTTTATTTTCACTAAAATTTTGTGATACTAATAATTCAGGGTTGTATTGAATTTTTGGTACTTTTATGGACCTCTGAGAATTATTATCTGTTTGTTCGTCGTCATTATCTTTATCATTTTTCCAGAAAGACATACAGAGAATGAATAAGGAATTCTATTTGGCTGTATTGAAGAGCTTGCGTCAGAACATCCATTAAAACGGCCGCATTTGTGGAATACCCGTTTGTGTATCTTAAGCGAGGTAATGCGCGTTAATTGTGACCGAATTTATGGTAGAAACTATTACAAATACTATCAATCAACCACCGTATTCACCAGATCTGGCCCTGGTGACTTTATATGTTTACAAAAGCATATTTTTGTTGAATGAATTTTGATGATTTTCGTTTCTTTTATTTTTGTTCTTATAATTTTGCAATACTTTTATTAACTATTAACTAATATACGAATAATCAGAATATGCTTTGTGATATAAAATAAAGCGAAAGCGACAATGAAGAAGAAGCGCAGATAAGGGAGGTAGCGATGAAGGCGGATTTAGAAATGAGAAGGAAGTGAGATTAGGAGAAAATGTGGATGTTTGATAGACTAATAACGAGTATGATGATGTACGGAACAAGGATATGGGGGTGGAAGGAGCAAGAAAAATTGGAAAGAATCCAGGAGAGATACATTAAATGGATACTAGGGCTGGACAGGTGCACGCCGGGATATATGATAAAGGAGGAATTAAAAAGGGACTTGATAAGAATAAAAGCATGAAGGAGAGCAGTCAAGTTCGTGCAGAAAATGAGTAGCGCTGTAGGTGAAATCTTAAAAAAAATTAGGGAGGAGAGTAAAAAGGGGTATTACGAAAGGAATGGAATGGCGACAGATCAGGCAGAAAGAAGAAAAGAAGAAGGTACAAATGTGAAAGAGAACCAGAAAACAACAATAGAAAAAAATGGAAAAAATTGAGAAGAGCAATTATAACAAAGGATATAAAAGGATTTGATAGATAGTGATGCTAGAATACTTAAGAGAAAAAGACACAAAAAACGTGAGAAGTATTGCCAGATTTATATTGGGAAACGAGGAGAAAGGAAACAGATACTAGGCAAATAACGAGGAAAGGATGTACAGGGTGTGCGGTTTTTTCGTTTGGAAGGAGTGAGAATGTTTAGATTTAATAAGTATCAAAATTGAATTAAGCATAATGACACGTAAAGAAATGAGTTAAGGCACAACAATGTAGTGCGAAATGAAAGAAACATTAAAAATAACAATTATTTGGTTCTATTACTAACCTTACTAGGTCACTGTGCATACTTTGGATTTCTCGCAAGGCGTTCTTAGATGGATCCTTCACCTCTTCTTCGCCTAACAGCGACAGTTTGTATTTCAATACATGTAACTGCATACACACTTCTGTCACCACAAATAAAAAAATTGCGTTTATGGAAATTGAAGCATTCGCAACAATTACAACCACGATAACAACATACACGTAGTTCAGTTCGTAGAAAGGAGATTCAAATGGAGAATTGGCTGCTACATAAAATAACATGGGCAACTCATGCTTAAACTGCTAAATTGGACGGATAAGCTGCAAGAAACCACTTATATGAAACAAAACAAATTTTCCCTTTATTGTTAACGTAGGGCGTTTAATCAGAACGTGATGGGAAACCATTAGGTTCTCTTCCTCGATATCTTTCTCGTATTTGGTTCGAAACTCTTTGAAATTGGCAACAATTGTACGTATGTTATCGTAGGTGGATTGCATAAAGAACCACATGCAAGACACCCTAGACAAGGCTATTCCTGTAACGAAGGCCTCAATCCGCGTAACAAAATCTCCTGAGCAACTGTACATAGTTGCAATGCTGGTTATGACAATGGACGTCATAAGAATGGCGAACGAGTAATGGAACAACTTTTGCTTAATTTTGTTCGATTCTTCTTCTCCAAACACATTAAGTCCAGAAATACTAGTGATTCGTTTTATGAATCCTATTATTTCCTCCAAGTCGTCATATGGTACTGTGTTTGGCATCTTCGGCTTTATTGTCTCAAAATTCTGTGTTCTTCTTGTCTTTTCGAAGGCACCTGAAGTTTAAATACTGTACTATAATATATTATACATTTTTTTTTTAGGAAGCAAATTAACAATTAAGGCAATATTCCTAATGACTAACAAATTTCGTTATGTAAAATGGAAGCTATATTTACCTGTGTTAACAATATGCACAAGTTCTACTATCGCACTTCTAAAGGAATGCTGAATGTTACAACAGAGAGGACATGCGTTGTTCCTGTCGGACGAATGACAAAACTGATTCTGAAAGTAATGCCTCTAACTATTACAACTCAATTATTAAAATTCAATCTGTGTTACGTAATTTACAATTTGAATCTTTTATTAGTTTCTTCAATTTACTTTTGTTTTCCTGATTTATATCTATAGAACTAAGTCAATTGTTGTAGTAGTTGTAGTGTAGTTGTAGTTTTAATTAATATTTTTATTGAGAAAGTCACGATGCCAACTTTGAAACTTCAATTTACGCTGACGCTTCCTGTTAGAACCGGAATTTTGACAACAGCAAAATTTATAACGGCAGTGGCCATGAATAGATAATTCTTGTTGTCGGGTATAAAGTTAAAAAAGCAGAACATTAATAGGGGCGATAAACAACTACGTGGCTAGGAAGCCCGAGAAATCATAAAAAAAAACTTCGATTCAAGATTAGCAACAAATTCTATTTGCGTTGCAAAATATGGAAAGCATTTACTTCTTCGTAAAATACTTCATAAATCATTATAGAAAAGTACTGTGTTATTAGGTATAATCAATTGTCTTTCCTTTTTGGTTTACTTTTGAATCTACATTACAGTTCTTACTTTAACCTAATTTGAAAATAAATTAAGGTTGGTTATCTTTACACAATATACTTCAATATAACTAATAGTTTAATTTCCTCAGTTCTTAAAAATGTCATTTGTGTCTTTCTTCCCCAGTAGTATTTACTCTTTTTCCCTTCTAATTCTGTTTCTTCACTTATATTCTGTCTTCACCAGACTTCTTGTATCTCACAGTCCATCTCTTTCTTCTCTTTTTGAAACTCCCTTCATTTCCAGATCTTTTTCTTTTCATTCCACGTCCACAAGATTTCTTTCGGTAACAGTTTCATTTATCCCACCTTCACATCTTTTGCTCCTAATTCTCTTTCCCTTTCGTGTGCTTTGTACTATGATATAAATTTGCTTGTGTAATATGTTTACTAAACTTTGGATGACTTTAATATTGGATTTCTTGATGCAGCCCCAAAGTTGCAATCCATACTGGCATTAGCACTTGCTTATAGTTTAATTTATATGTTCAGCTCAGAGGGCCGCCCAAGTAGCCAGTACATCGTCCTATATTTTATGTCCAGTTCTCTTTTCTTCTTTTTGTAGTGCGAATTTATTATTATATTTTTTATAATTACAGGCAACGTATTTGGTTTGTAAAATTTACGATTTAGACTCATTAGTCTTAATTCGTCACTCTTTTGTCCAAGAGCTGACTTTGTTCACTGCTTTTTGTAATTTTATTCTGGCTTCAGCTATAGTATTCCCAATGGCCATGATAGTTGTATTATCAGCAAAGACTGTTTGTTTCCTCACCTTAGTATATCTCTTAAGGTACACCAACAGTTATACCTCTTGTGTAGAGATTGCAGAATTACTGCACAGATGTTCTTAAGGCATGAATATTTATTACCACACTTGTTGACAAGGACGATCCTATCTGACAGACAACATTTCAAATTTGACAGAAATGCTACTAGAGATCTAATTGTAATTTAAAGTTTGGTCCCTTAAACTACAGTTTGTCAAACGCTTGGGACACATCAAGGAAGATGCTTAAACATATTTTCTTCTTTCTAAGCATCTTCAAGTATATTAACTATGAATTAAAGGGTTCAAATATTTCCTCCAGGCACCGTCCAAATAACTCTGCTTTTTCCTATCACTCCTCCCTCACTCATTACAGTTATCCGCTTAGCTCTTTAGTGACTTTTGTGAAAGTTCTTTTGATTTTTTGGTGAACCAGCAAATATATTGTATACTTCCGAGTAGTAATAATAATAATTTAGAAAGTTGAGAACGTCCCGCTACATGTTCCGCTTTCTGCTGTAAATCACTACATTAAACGAACCTCCAATATAGCGAATACAGAGTCGCAATCTTTTTTTTGCCGGAATATGTGAAATAACTCCTTTGTTTCTCTTCTTCTTATATTTTCTGCGTTGTCATGGTAAAGTTTTACGCACAGTTAAAATCGATATTTTATAAACCATATGCTTCTAATTTTTGTTGCAAAAAATCTGCTAATGCTTTTCTAGTGACCTCGGTAACTTTATGGAACTCGATAAAAGCGGACCGACCCGAAAAAACAAAACTTCCGCACATTGAAACATTGCAGGTCAAAAGCTTGTGTGAAGCTGAATTTGTCGCAAGAGGTTGTAGGCATCAGCTTCTTCTACTATAGTACCGACAAGAAGTGGTATACAGAACATAAACCAGATATAATTATATAAGAAATAGGAATAATGCAAAAGACTTTAAAAATGGAGTTGATATTTATTTAGCTGCCTCCTTAGCCACCTTTCTGTGACGTTGGCTGTTTGCTGGAGTCGAACGGCGTTGGTACGTCCTCACACTTATAACAAAACCCATTTCACTATACGAGTATATTTATAAAACATTTATTAAGTATTCGATGTCTCCCATATTTAACAATGCTGTGAATAATAGAATTTGTAATTATTCTTTGTAGCACATTTGATTGTTACTTTAATTATAATTTTAACAATGAAATAAAACACCATTTTCTATTAACGCACTGTCATCGTACAATGTCTATATTGTTCTAGATTTATTGTACAGTTCATCAAATTGTACATATAGGTTTGTATCTTAGCTAACAAATGGTTTTGGTCTTATTTATACAAACTACTAATTTACTTTCAAAATTGTTAGATGTCATTAATCACAGACACTACATTCTTGAATGAAAATTTCAAAATTGTTCAATTTTGTAACACCTCGTCCACCAAGACTACGTTAACAAAAATTAAATTGACTAGTACCCAGTAACAGAAGCATAATTCTAAGAAGGGTAATTTTAATTCTTAGATATTTTTTAAATTGGAATAATCAATAATCCATTGCATAAATTTATCATAGAAATTAATTTACGAAATCCAAAATGAAATGCATTGCAGCATCAAATTAGACTACAAGATTCCTCAATATGCAAAATGTCAACAATATTGCAACACAATCTTACTGATACCGTAAACCTAAATGCATAAAATGTGCCGGGGATCACGGATCAGCTGACAGTGAAAGGATAAGTCACTTTGAGGCGTGAGCAGTTCAAAAGATTAGAACACACTGCTTTATATCAAGTTAATCAACGAGAAGCTATTGTAGTTTGACAAAGCACAGATTTTACCGCACAAAGCGTTCTATCGGTTTAGCAAGCAAAACACACTCATTAGGGCTCACGGATTATAACACCCAAAAGACGACAAATATTATATACAATCAAACTGAGCAGCTCAATGTCTCTGTGGGGACCATAAAATCAGAAGCAGAAGTGGTTCTGTATTCTATTTTAAATTGATTGATGTCAAGCATAAATAGGATAGCAATTAGATACTCCCACATAATAACAAAATCCATTTTACTTAATATTTATGAATCATTCTATGAAGTAATCTTTGTTACCATAATGGAATTTCTAATTATTCTTAAATTAAAGGTTCCGAGTTGTTCAATACATATCGTTTTCAAACCTACGTCAATAAATATACTATCACTAGTAACATGAATAAAAAGGTACTTTTGGGTATATTAGTAAAAAAGCGATACATCGACATGTTAAAGTAAAGTAAAGCAAAGGTATAGGATATATTAAAAAATTCAGATTGTAAATTACGTAACAAAAATTGAATTTTAATAATTCAATTGTAAAGTCTAAAACTTACATTGAGACTGAGAATCAGTACTGTCATTCGTCCGACAGGAACACCGCATGTCCTCTCTGTTGTAACATTCATCATTCCTTTAGAAGTCCGATAGTAGAACTTGTGCATACTGTTAACACAGGTAAATGTAGCATCTATGTTGCATAACGGAATTTGTTAGTCATCGATGAAGCAACATTGTTTGAATGCTCTTTACTTCGCAAAAGAAATTTGCGAGTAATTTATTATTGTATGTTATTTATAACATGGGCTGAAAAGTCCCGGGCCTAACAAAGAAAACACAGTTTTTTGTTTCAAAATTTGCTTTATTCATCAACGTTATCTCCATCAAGAGCAACGCAATCATTCCAGCGCCGCTCTAACATTTCAATACCACTTTTGTAGAACGATTTATCTTTTGCCTCAGTTTCAGTTGGCCTCAGTTTCAGCGATAACCTCTTCATTCGTGCGAAATTTCTTACCGGCGAGCATTTTTTTCAGTTCTGCGAACAAGCAGTAGTCGCTGGGAGTCAAATCTGGCGAATACGGTGGATGTGGGAGCAATTCGAAGTTCAATTCATGTAGTTTTGCCATTGTTTTGATTGACTTGTGACACGGTGCGTTGTCTTGATGAAACAAAATTTTTTTCTTTGCCATATGCGGTCGTTTCTTTGCAATTTTGGCCTTCAAACGCTCCAATAACGCTATATAATATTCACTGTTAATTGTATTTCCTCTCTCAAGATAGTCGATGAATATTACACCACGCACATTCCAACCAACGTTTTATTGTTGTTTCTGATGTAGCGGAGTCCCCATAACACTTTTCAAGCCATTGCTTCGCTTAAACGGTATTTTTTCTTATCAAGAAGCAGTGTAAAATTAAAACACGAAATTGTTTTTGATCCATTGTTTTGAAAATAACAAAAGTAGCGTCACTCTTAGCACAATGACTCACAAACTACTGAATAGAATATCATGAAATTTTAACAGCTGTCTTTTGAAGGTTAGTATTAACTGAAAAAAAGGTGACTGCAATAAAACTAGCGCCATCTATGTGTTAGGCCCGGGACTTTTCAGCCCATGTGCTATATTTCAGATGCTTTCAAAAAATGAAAGAAGTGGACAAGATGTTAACAAACATAGCCATATGACGACATGGAAGGCTTATAGCCGATATATAAGCGATATAGGCTTTATAAAGCGAATCACTAGTGTTTTTGGACTTCATGTGTTTGGAGAAGAACAATCGAACAAAATTAAGCAAGAGTTGTTTTATTACTCATTCGCCATTTTTATGGGATCCATTGTCATAAGCAGCATAGCAACTGTCTACAGTTGCTTGTGAGATTTTGTTACGCTGATGGGTCTTAAAAGGGTTACGTCTTAAAAGGGTTACAGCCCTAATTAGCCTTGTTAACAAATAATGGTTAAAAATTAACTATGAAACATTATTATTCTTGGTAAATACATTTTACTGACATTTTGCTAACGAACTCATTTAATTATAAAGAACAGAAAAATTACAATATTTCCTAAGTATGTCTCACAAAGGTTCGTCTCTAACCCTTCATCCTTCTTCTATTCTACTTGCGTCTATTCCATGAAAATAACATTAGTACCAAACATCCACGCTTTGGTGATAGTTTATATCACATGCAAGTTCTGTTTCTGAGATTTATCATCACTCTTAAATAACGCCTTAGCGTTAACATCCGTTGTACGTATATCAGAAATTTATAGTTAATAAAAGTTTTGTAAACTGATAAAAACAAAAATAAAAGGATAAAGAAACAAAAATAGTCTGAATTCATTCAACACAAATATACTAAAGTAAGTTATTTTTTTGTCCCCCGCAATTTGTGTTTTGTGTCACCGCTGGTTATTTGTTATGTTCTTTTACCTTAAATTGGGTCACAATTAACGCGCATTACCTCGCTTAAGATACAGAAATGGGTATTCCACAAATGCGGTCGTTTTAAATGGATGTTCTTCTTGATGATGTGAATTCTTTATTCACTGTCTGTTTGTCTTTCTAAAAAGAGTTCGTCAAATATCGATGAAAACAATGAATTTCAGGTAGAGTTTTGACATGGACTTAGTTTTTTCAGTTTAGGCTCATCTTTTGTTCATCTATTCTAATGTCAATCATGTGTAACCTATATACTCATGATGTCTGCGTCACCAGCTTTAATGTGTTCCATGAATGTGGGATTAGAATTGGCGTGAACCATCGTGTCCAAAGTGACCTCAACTCTTTTGGAACAAACCGTGCGACGGCGCGTCTCATGTCCAAAATATTCGCCAATAAGTAACGACTATCGTGAGAGATGTTAAGATCATGAGCTACCTGTCGTAAGCTGGAATGGTAATTCCCGAACACAATTTCAGTCACTTTTTCGATGTTTTCATCGGATGAAGAGGTCAACGACTTCTCGGTCCACCTTGAACGCTTTGTACCACTCGTAAACAGCTATTTTTGATAATATTGATTCGTCTAATAATTTGAAGAAATCAGGATACGAAATATCGTTCCCAACTCTAATAATAAACCAAACTATTTGTTCAATAACGTTGTTCATTGTAAAAATCGACTGATTCAACCAGCTGCTGTAAATAAACGGGTTGACAGATCTTGTTGATATTTGCAAAATAATTGAGTACAGTTCTTTCAAATTGTTTTACAATTCATTAGCGCGGGCCTCTTTAAATGATAAATTTCCGATACTTTTTGACTTAATGTTTGTATTATATTTTATTTCTGTTTCACAACGGTCGGATTTATCAAAAAAGCCTTCTCTAAAATTTGAGCTGTTGAATTGTGTGCAAATATACTAATCATCTCCATCAGTTTATTTATGATTGTGACCAATCACTTTTATTACATTATTTGGGCCGGTTGTTTTATCCCTCAGATAGATTTTCTGTGCCTCATTAGTGAAATTTAAAGACAAGGTCCAAGAAATGAACATTGTTTATGGACATGTTACATAATATTATTTATTGTTTATTATATAAATTTCAGTTTGGAAAATTTGTCTTTGCAATCTACGACAACAAGTGGTACAATCTTAATATTAAGGAAAATAAGTGTTTGATTCTGATGATGACCTACGCCCAAAAAGCTCAATCGATCACAGCAGGAAACTTAGCAGAAATGTCGTTGATGACATACTTTCAGGTAGCTTTATTTTTTTCGATTTACCCATAATGAACTTGTGTCCTCATTTTTTAGTGGTCGATTTTTTAATTGTTGATTGAAATTGATGGTAATCTATTGTTGGCGTGTCTATTTTATTAAATATCTAAATATTGACGGAGATATAGCAATTAAATGATATAGCAATGTATGACGTGAAATGCATTTATACGTCAGTTATTTATTGATTAGGTCAGTAATGTTTTGTAGCTGTTGGTAGTCGAAATAATCAAGTCAAGTCAAAGAATAATAAGTTTTTATTTTATTTAACCCTGTTACAGCAGACATAATATTGAAATTTTATTGTTCCTCGAAATAGCTGTAAATAATATTTGACATTTTGATATATAAACACATTTTGATATAGTACAGATTTATGAGCTGTAAGGTTGGTAACCTGTAAACTTGAGTTCTTTCAAGAATATAGCTCTTTTACGCTCTGCTGTATAACAGTGTTACCGGCCTCGGCTTGTATGCTTTCAATTTGACTTCGATTTTAGTACCTAATCCTTAGCTGTAAAATCTATATCAAAACATGCATCTAACTTCGAGCGATATCTTAGAGCTTCCCTGGGAATTCTTATCAAGTTGTTTGTCTTTAATCATACTTTTAACTACTGTCTATTTAATTGTCAGTTATAACATATGACTAAAACTTTGGTTCCTGTAAAACATAAAACTTATAACATGCGTTATGCGACGGTCCTCTGTTCTCAGTACGTTGCTCTCGTGTCAGTCATATATCACGGGGTTGTCATTTGGGTAACTCTGCTGAGTTCTGTATGCTGCGTACGACCTTCAAAGGTGTTAATATCTGAAACTTTGTTATTGTCAAACACCGTTCTGTCAAAAGGTCTTTTGTATGCGTTCTGTTCTTTCGTCTCTTGTCGTATAGCCTCGAGTTATGCTCGGACTATGTGTCTTTCAAGATGGCTGCGACTGTTGGATTGCGTTTACATCGGTCCGCTGTATACCTGCTATATGTCTTTGTTTGTGTGTTTGGATTGCTACGTGAGTTTTACTTGGTCTAGATTTTAGTTTCCAGTGTTTCTCAAGTATCAATGACTTTTATCTAGATTTCTACGTTTTTTTGTATTGAATTTTGACTTAGCTTTTATCCGGTGAAGATCTCTGCTCAGGTTTTAAATCTGGGGTTAGTTCTGGGCTGGAATTTAGCTGGTCTTTATTCTCTGTAAAGGTATAAGTTGGGTACAGTGGATTATGAACACTTTGGTTTAAGGTTTACACTTTTTTATTCACATATAACACACACTCTTTTTAGGGAAATTACAATGCTTTTTTATAACTTATATCTTTAACTTAGATCTTTTTAACATGCAATTTATTGTAAAACATCTTTTTTAAAACTTTTGCACTGGCTTTGAAACTTTGACTAAAACTTAGGCGCGAGCCGGAAATTAATTATGTAATTAATCTTTGACTTTGGAAAAATCTCTGTAAAACTCACAGCTCGTGGATAAAGTCTATGTAACGAGACAGACTTTGACACGACCGTGATACCAATTAACTCATTTCAGAGGCTAAAATTAGACTGATTTTAATAATTGTATGATCAAAAGGAGTTAGAAAAATCTCCCACTCTTTTAGTATATTGGAACCGTCATCTCATCGATTCTTTGTTTTAAAACCACTGACATCAGCAATTTTACTATATATAGGGTATTAAAGTGCGTAGTACTTTTCTCTCTTTCTTTCTTACTTAGTTTCAATAAGCTCATTTCCAATGCATAGTTTAATTATTTTATTTCCTATTCGTATTTTAATTTTACTGCTTATTTTCTATTCGTGATCTTAAATCTAAACTAGACCCAACGTGTCTTATAAAAATTCATGAGTTCTAAAACTGTTAATTTACTTTTATCTGTATATAAAGATTTATCAAAATTCATTACTTAATTTACTGACAAACTCTGGTTGTAAAAATAATTAAAAAGTTTTATTACTATTTCATGCTCTTTGTTTTATAAAGTTTTATTACTATTTCATGCTCATATTGGTTCTCTTAAAGCTAAACATAGATTTTAAATTTCATTTCATCAACAATTAAAAAATTTATATATTTCTTAAAACAATAATTACATTTATTTGTAAAACCATTTCATGTAACATTAAAAATAATTAAAATATATTTTTATGGTTCTTAAAACTAACTTAACATAAACCAAAATTATTACTTTGTACACAGTAAAAAAAATATGATTATGTTCATTTTAAAATGTAGGGACTTTTATTCCGATTTCAACACCTGTATCTACAATTTGAACTTTAGCTTTTGGTTTATACGTAACCTCCGGTTATAACAGAGATAGCAACATAGCGGTTATAGCAGCATAACGTTGAATCCCTTTAATAATTAAATAGACAAAATGACTTGTCAAAATGACAAATTGTTAATATCTCTTAACATATAAGGAATTATTAAAAAATAATTACTATTAAATACTAAATCCGGTGTTCTTATTGAAACACTTGTTAATATAGGGTCTAATATTTACTTATATCTTAGATACTGAAGAGAGTTTTCTCTTTTAATATACTCTTATGAGAGATATGGAATAGTGACTCTTTACCAGAATACACATTGTCTGAATGCACTTCAATCACTAAGACTTCACTTTCACTTGTTCATGTAAGTTCCATTAATTGTTCGATTGTATGGGAACAAGTTCGTTAAATAAAATAAATTACTAATTATTCTTCAGACTTTAATGCTACTGTTGTGATATTAACAAAAACGTTTAAACATTTAAAAAACACGTCCGGGCATATTAGAGCAGATAGCAAAACGGAAAGGCCACCGAAAAGCTTACGTTATTTCAATTACGCAAAGGCGCAAGTAGAATTAACAAAGGATAACTAGGAGATAGTTCATAAAGAGTCTAACAAAGAAATAAGAAGTGAAATGGATATAACAAAAGTCGAAATATTAGAAACAGTGATGGTGGATAGGAATGCAGAGGAAGAAAAACGTAACGAAGTAGAAAGTTTGGTTAAAATAAAAGAAAAGTCAACGGAGGTTGATTCAATGGAAACAGAAAAAATACTGATATGAAAAGCAAAGCTATGTGCAATTCGAGAAGGATTGAGAAGAAGAAGAGAACGATACCAGAAAGGAAAAAAGAGAAGGAGGTTAGTAGAAAGAAATAGTACCGCAAATCGGTAAGAAGAGTTGATCAAAATAGCCTAGTCGTTACACAATTTGGTATTAATTCAGAGTGATCAGAAAAGATAGAGATGATAGAAGAGGAGGCGTGGCTTTGGCTTATGGAAGTTGGAATTTAGATTTCGTGGATGGATTTTTATATGTTTATGACATAATTAACAATTGCTACTGTATTGAAATTGAATTTGATTATGTAATATTAAAAGCGAAATAAGGACTGTGGGACTAGGAAGCCCTGCAAATTATGAATAAAAGAAAAAATAAATTAAAAATACAACTTTGGAAATTGAGTTCACAAATCCATTGAACACAAATTTATTGGTTTACTAAAATCACTAATTAGACATAAAAGCTGTTTTACCAATCAATATGTACGTTATTGTGTTTTGTAAATAATTGAACATACATATATTCCACTATTTTAAATGACTGAATGTTGCAATTCTTTTGTTGTTCAAATCTTTAACAGCAACTCATGGAAATTGTTATGTTTTAATTATATTGTATAAGTTTAGAAATATACACCTGGAACATTATAATAAAGGATCTACATTTAAACATGAAAATCTAAAAAGTAGACTTTTAATGAAATAATTTTTGAAATACAAAAATACAATCTTCATAATAATGTCAAAATATAAAGTCTGCATATTTGATGATCAGCATAAGGGGCACTCAAATTTCCGGCTGCGATACCATTTTTCAAGGCAAACTACATGGAAGCTGTGATCACATTTAAGAGTCATCCAGCGAAGAGGAACTTTGCTTACACAAAGTGGGCAACTGCGTACCTGGAAGCGTTTGGTGTTGTAACTGTAACAATATTTTCCTTTTTAAATAAAAATCCTAAAAGTAAAAAAATTAATAAATAAAGATGTTGATTCAAACAGTAGATAGAAACATAGGGGTTTCACGCACCTACAATAACTTAGCACATATTTTTAGAGAGTTATTAGTATAACGGATGGCAATAAAAGACAAAAACACTGACTTATGTTTGTCCATTTCACCAAAATGATGTTGCTAAAAAGACAATGCTAACAGTAAAATAGTTTGTTTTCATAAAATGAAACCTGAGAGACCACAGAATAAAATGGAATTGTTTTTGCCCACTCCGTAAATATGTATATGGTATATAAAAATTAGCTTGCGTTTGTTTGTGCTCGCAAAACTCGAAAAGTATTATTGACTTAAAATTTTTATACAACATTGCTATAACTACTTTCGTAGTAGTGTGTGCCAATTGCCAACACTTACAGGACAGAACTTACTGTGCATAATCTTAAGTTATTATAAAATTAGATAAAAAGAAATTGACAATTTAAATAATAAACTTTAAATGTCGTTTCTTTGATTTTACGTAAGATAGTATGATTTAAGTTAAACAGTGTAATTATTGCAATGTGTATGTAAGTTACTAAAATCCAATCCATTTTTAAATTGAAATAATAAACTCGTTCCATATTTATTTTACATATAACAACAAATAATTTTTCATTCGTTAGTTAACCAACTTTTTTTCAAAATTTGAGAATTTTTTTTTTGGTTTCTAAATTAGGTACGAAAGTTAGCCCATATACAAAATTTCAACTTTTTAGCAATTTACACACATTTTTTATTCTCGACTAAAACCGCTTTTATTTTATAAATACTTGAATTTCTGAATTTTGAAATATGTTTGCATTAAATAGCATACACATGCAAAATTTCAACTTTCTATCTGTTACGAATTAAAAGTTATACAGGAAAAAGTGATTATTTATTTTCCAGTTTTTTTTCAAAATTACGGGTTTCCAGCAAATTCAGGGGAAACTCCAAGGAAGCCAAAAGTCTTAGAATTTTTTTCTCTTCGAAATAGGAAATTTTCAAAAACATTCACGGAGCCATTTTCGAGCTACCATGCAAAATTCAGTACCAAACATATAAACATATAAACAAGTCAGATACACCTGGAACATTATAACATAGGGCAGTTGGAACATTATAATATAGAATGAATGATATACAAACTTAAAAAGTTGCCTAAATATAAAAAGGTTATGAAAATTTGCTTACTGTTAAGCAGAATGTCACTCACACTTGTAGACTTTGGGAACTCTCAGTAAATGCATTGCTTGGAGTCTGTTTTTCCTTCAATTCATCCAATGCAAAATACGCCGCAGCCCCAAGGATGACCCCAGCAGCTATAGCTCCAACAGCCTCAATAGCTGACGATTTAGACTTAGAACTTGATGAGTCTTCACGATTGTCTGAAGATTCCGAGTTCCCCATATTTTTATTAAAATGCAATAATTTTATTAGATACAAATTTACTGATTTCACTTAGCTCTGGATAATCAGTATGTCAGTGTCAGTTGCTATATATACTTCTGAATACATTTGATTAGATCTAGATTAGATTAAGTACTTGACGGTCAAGAACGCATGGTGAACAAAAACACATTTAAGCCAACTCCTCTGTGTTATTGCAAAGGTGTCCAACGCATGGCTCGAGGGCCACGTAAAATCGAGAAATTAATAATCAATAATTTTCAATGATAAGTTGTTACTACTGGTTAATTATTTCTAAGTTTCTCGTTTAGACGGCGACTAAACATTAGGGTCGATTTTAAACTATCGGTCGACGCTAAATTAGATAAAATTAGATATTTGAAAATGTGTCTAACGGTAAAAGTAACGCTCACTGTTTTAATTCTGTTTTTAATTTAGTATTAATTTAAATTATATAGCATATAAGAATATGCGTAGTCATTTTTTTTTTTATATTTATTTTCTTCTTTGCCTTGACTTTCTTTCGTCATAGCCACCATCAAATAATTTTTTAACATCTTTTATAATTTATAATTCAATTTTACACATTTCTAAATATTTCAATAATGCGTAGTCATTTCCTGTACAATCTTACAAGGTCTTTCAACTTCCAAAATGTGACAATTTGTCAAAATGTAGTAGGATTTATTTTTAAAAGAAATTCAATGTCAGTTTGTCAAAAATAAAGAAATTAAAACATTTTCTATTACTAATTGTTATTAAAAACATCATTTTTAATTATTAATAAATTGCATAAAGTGAGGCCAAAAGCAAATATTAAATAGCAGCCAGCGCGAGGCTTCCAGCAAAAATATTATTGTCATATCATTATATTTGTCTTGTTACAACGAATGCTTGTGCATTACTCTTGTAATTTATAAAATTGCAGTTTATACTCACAGAATTTCTTAAGAGCGCGTGGTATTTTCGTAATGTAGGTGTATTTATTTCATTATTTTACGAAAAAATTAAATAGTTTTTAATGTGGTTTGAAGTTTTTTTTTAAGTAACGCAAATATCAAAGAGTAATAAAAAGTTTTAAAAGTAAGTACGAAATCGAATGTGATTGTGAAAACCGGAATGATAAGGGATGGTATTACCCAGTTTATCACGCATCTGTGTTGCGATGCTAGATATGAAGATTATAAAATATTTAAAACAAATTTCTCAAAACAAAATCTATAAATAACAGAAAATACAGGGGCTTCGAAATGGCTTGGCAAGAACTGTTCAAATGATAAATTGTTCATTTTTAACACTTAGTTAGAAGTGATTATGCCAACAATACATCATATTGTGCAATTATTAATCCTAGCCGATAAATGGATCCAATAGCAGATAAATTTACGTTTAAAGTGGTGTTTCCCTATTTAATTAAATTGAATATCTAATGTAGAAAACTGTAGTATCTTATCACTTTACAGAGACCTCTGCTACCAGGTAGAACAAGAAAATTAATATTAACGTTCCGAATCAGAAAAGTGTCAAGAATTTTAAATAATTTGCTGATAGCGGTTCTATTTTTATATTGAATTATTGGAGGTATAACTATTTAAAATTTGAATTTCAGTTTTTCCGTTTCTGTTAGCTCTAATTATGACGTCACAAAGAAAACACGTCAAAATGTTGATTGACGTATCACACACAGCCAGCCACACACAATGTTGTATGTAACAGATTGCAATTCATCAGATTCTTTTAAGACGAAAGTGTCAAAAATGTTAAATTGTGAATATCTTCATTGCAATTTATTCAAAGATAATTAGACATTTGAGGTCCTTACAATCAACTCAAGGCAAGAGTTACTTTACCGTTGTAAAGTGGTTGTTCCCAAATGGTTCTCCTGTCAAATAAAACAAAAGGTAATGAAGTCGCTTTGATAAAACAGAGGTTGCCGGACCTCAGCTGTCGTCAACATTTTATTAGTTGTTAATTAAATTAACAATGTGTCAAAATTTAGTTACCCAAGTGTTTTGTTTTGGGTTCATTGCTAGTAAATATAAAGAAACTAGAGTTTAGAGTTGAGAGTCTTTTGTGTGTGAATTGAATTTCACTTCAAATTTTGATTACATTTTTAAAATGAAATATTTAACTCGTTCTATATAAATATTATATATAACAACAATTTTTCATATAAACTGCTTAAAAAAAAAGTATTCTTTTCAAGAAAATATAAAATATTTTCAATTTATTCGTTAGTTGACCAACTTTTTTTCAAAATTTGGGAATTTATTTTCGATTTGTAAATTGGGTACCAAAGTTAACCCATATACAAATGTCAACTTTCTAGCACAATTTTTACTCTCGGCAAAAACCGCCCCCGTGCCCCCAAATAAAATTTTTGAGTTTTGAATTTTTTTTTCTTAATATGATATTTAATTATTACACAATCCAAAATTTGAGCTTTCTCCGAAGTTTCCTACCGGGGACTTACTGGGAGAGAACAACAACTAAGAACATCTTTAGCGAAGTGAAGCAGCGATATGATGCAAATTGATAAAAATAAATATTATAAAAGAGGCTATGTGAGAGGGTGGTACCAGAATATATAGGAGGAAGGGAGACAAGAAATGTAAGAAGAAAGTAAAAATACGTCCGTATACTAAACACTTTTGGTTAATATCAAAACTGCTAGAATAACTGTACCTTCTAGAAAATTTAAACCTAGTAACATCGTAAGAGATGGAAAGTGACAGAGATGCTTGTATATGTTAGAGCAAGATATCTATACAATTCTCGAAAATCTAGCATACTTAGTTAAGACTTGAAAACCAAATGTGCGATAAGACTTTTTGCTCTAACTAAAAATGTTACCAGGCCCGATTTGAGGTAGGGTAGGCGGGGCCTCCACAAAAGAGGGGCCGACACAATAGAAATAAAAAGAAATATACAAATTTTGACGTGTCAGCAATTACCGTCTCTTTTCGCATTTTTACCGACAATTCTTGCACAAACATAATAATATTGTTCTTGAATATTAAATACAATGTATCCACATTTATTCACTTCAATTCATAAAACAGATTTTTCATCGAAAAAAGCTCGCAAAGTTCATTCGTTAACGCGGTAATTTAGTTTTCAATAAATTGTATTTGACTTTAACTTTTACTAAATTCTTTGTTGAAATAATTTATTTGTTGGTAATAAATTTTTGACAGATTTGGGAAAAAATTGTATCTTTTATTCGAAAAATAATTAGGGGCCAATGCTCCTTCGTTGCCCCAGAGCCTTCACACCTCCAAATCCGGCGCTGACAGTTACATAGAAGCAATTTTTGACAAAAATAAACTCTCTTCCAGCGACGACTTCAAGCTGACAGTGTTTCTGAAATGTATCCAACCCGAGTGTAATCTTTACAAGTTTCATGTAGTTTGGCGAAGTTTTTGTTGCGCGGTTTTCTATTTTATGTATAAGTAGGAATAAATTTTTTTAGGAGATTTAAGACATCGACGGTTGGCAAATGAAATAGCGCGTGTTACATAATAGAGTAATAAAATCAATTAAACAAGTATCAGCTAAGTGCAGTAATAAGAATCGTAACTTTTGTAATAACGAGTCTGTTAATAACTAAGTTGTTAGGTTGTTAAGCAGTTTTTAGGTTTTTAGAATAGTAATTCGTGGTGAAGTTCTTGACCAGTGAACAACGTTCTGGCTAACAGTCGCCTCACGAGCACCAAAAGGTAGAGATTAGTATTTTTATTGCATTAGATTAACCAGTCCTGTAAATATACCATTTATCACCAAAATTGTCTTTTAATACATAGCCCAGTCTCCATATCTCGGTCTAAAATATGGAGTAGTAGCTAGTTCGAATTAGACTGCATTCAGATACACTGCCCTTGTATCTCGGGTTAATGGTGTCAGCTGAGTGGTATGAAACTAAGGAGAGATAAATGTGCATGTGGCATTGTGATTTATTGTTAGTAGCATTAGGCGGTAACAATATAATAGTTTGATTTTAATGTATAAATGGAAATTGTAGCTATTAATGATAGGAAGTGGTTATATAGACATACTGGAGAGGATTCCTCAATTTGACGAGAATTCAACTCCCGTTATTTAATATTTTAGTTAATTATAGAATGCAATTTATGAGTGAGTATTAAAAGAATGTAACATTAAACATATGTGGGTTGTAATCCCAAGTTAACTTAAGCTAGTTTTGAAAAATAAAATTAGATTTAAAAATGGGAAGTGTAGTATTTCAATGGATTGTTCCCATGTAAAAAATTCGGAAAGTGAGGGAACAGAGGCAGATAAGGAAAGCCTAATCTTTCGAGAGCGTTTATATATAGGTATATACTCACTATTAAAATGGTGTATTTATACCAATCTACAAAAACAGAAACTATATATTAGGGCCCATTTATAAATTACGTCACACAAATTTCCTGTAATTCTAACCCCTCTGCCCCGTCCTTGTCAAACCTTGTAAGATTTTGCGAACTTGTAATTAATTAATTTTTTTGTAATATTTTATTCTTCTTATTAAATAAAAGACCTTTTGTATTTTTTTAGATCTCATGGAAATTTATATTTTTATGTTTGAGTCGACTGAAAGTATTTCTAATAAGCACGAGTTTGGCTCAGCATTATCATTGAATTTATTGGCGTTATTTAAACAACGATTATTGATCTCTTTATGCACCTTATATTTTGGATTTACCAAGGTCAAACACTTGTAGATAAATTAAACTTTTCATAATAGTACTTTTTATTTGTTCATAAATTTGGGAACACTTTATTATTATTGGCAATAATATTTCCATCAAATGTTGTATAACTGTCTTAGAAATTCATTCTTTCTTATTTACGTTTCTGTTTCACTCTTCCTAAAACCAAAAATATCGTTGATACAGTGAGCAGGTGGTTTAATCTTAAGGTCTAATGGTCTCTGTATCACAATTTTATCTTTATTTCTTATTTAAAATCTTGTATATCACTGGATGAATCAATAGATGCATTAACATTTGCCGGTGGAATATAGTGAACATCCCGACTATTATCATGTACAACAATTTTTTGGTTTGAGATTGAAGAAATGCTTTGCAGATTCAAAAATAAATAATGTACCTATACGTCTATAAAATTATAACAAACTTGACCGCATTAAAAAAATAATCACTGCAAAACCTTACCTCAATAATAACTTCAGCTGACTTGAATTTGGCCAGCCAGTGTTCGATGTTTTTCTCTTTATTATATTAATTAAATAAGGTCTGTAAGGGACATCGACTCTACATCTGTGTCTGTCGTAGAAGGAGCTCTGGAACGACTCGCTAAACAGCGTGGAGAACTTCAGGAATTGTGGGCCACAAGCAAAATGCGACTGGATTTTGTTTAAGGCTACGATTATTTGAGCGAGATGCACAGGATGTATGTTTCCAGCCGGATATGTGGACAGAAGAATTGCAACCCAGCAAGTTATTTCGCTATGTACAAAAAAAGAAGCAATTTCTCCTCCTACATAATGAGACGGTCAGTCAAATGCAAAACACGACGTTCTAGGTTTTCCAATAGGGTCAAGAACTTGCGCGGGTTATTGAATCTTCAGGAGTTTGTATCATTGCATATGCACAATATAATGTACAAACTACAGTACAGGTGCTGCTAGAACTTCTCCATAAACGCGAAATGAAAGTAGTAAATTTAGGCTAGATGAAACGCGTTAAATTAGAGCAATGTGTACAACTGAGTCAGCTTGAAATGGACGCCGACAAGATCATAAGCTCGATCAGAAATAGAGAAGCTGTGTTACTACCAAATTCCACAGTCCCCAACAGTTTACAAAACGAAAAAAAAATTATCATGGCAGTATATAACTGTTTCTTCTTTTCTGTATTTTATCCATTACTATCTTTTTTGACTGTATCTTTAGAGGTAATAGTAATAATTGGGTTGGCTTTGCTTTGGCGGACTTTTCCAGATTTTGCTTGTCTTACTAAAGGGATGAAATGTGTCATTGGTATGACTTATCACGAAAGCGTAACTGGATTATAACTAATCCGGTCTTTGGAAGCACGCTTGCTCACTTACCACATATACCGATTTTTGATCCACAAATTAATTAAATTGAAACTTATAGTTTTTACACTTCACTTGTAACATATTCTTAGTACTAGTGAACACGATATAAATAATTACAACAGAATCTATTGTTGCACAATACAATAAAATATTTCCGCAAAAAACAATAGATAATATTGCCATTTTTTATCTCCACACTAATTTCACTATATCTCATATGATTTATGTACTAGAGATGAGCAAGTACCGTCAGTAGATGTAGAATGCAGTGTTGCGTTTATTGATACCACTTGTTATTAGCATTCTTGTACGGTTGATTTTATAATATTATTTTTCTTTTGACTAAATTAAACAAAGAACCTTTCTCTTCAAGACTATAACAATAAGAAACACAAACAAGCAAGAAACATAACTGCAATTTCTTTATTTATGTAGGTACATTTATATATATATATATATATATATATATATATATATATATATATATATATATATATATATATATATATACTAGTATATAGGTGCAATACGGTCATAATAAAGTGAACGGATATTGTGATTTTGACTATTTCCTTTAACTGACATTCAAGTGAACTTAGGCCAACTGTTAGACAAAACAATTGTGTATTCTTTAGCACTGAAATCTCCAATATGCGTCAGCAAAGATTTATTTTAAAATTTATTTAAATCCCTTTTCTTCAATAAACCAAATAATTATTTATCGGGATTTTTCTTCGTGTTCTCTTGAGAAATCGCCATACTGTACTTTGTTAGGATTTAGATTGGTGGTCAGTCATAATAGCCAAATATGTATAGGTTGATTTCAGGATCTCTAAGAAAGAAATTTATCATTTCAAGAAGATTTTTAAATGCGATAAATTATATTAAATTTGTTTAAGACTGATGAAGTACCGTCAAGTATGTCTTCAGTGATAGTTCCATGTATCCCCTAGCTTATAAGGTTTTCCACTCCTGTCCATATATCATCATCATTATCAAAGATTTTTGATCCTTTAGTGTCAGGTTGTACCACTGGTTGTCTGCCACAGTGAACACAAAATTATCCAACTGAAATTACATGAACTGAATGATAAAGTTCATTATTGCGATACCGAGTATTTAACAGTAATGCATCTACCTTATTTTTTAATAATTCTTCATAATAACAGTCCTAACTGAAAAATGAGGCAAATGGTTGAGAAAAACAAATTGTAATTATTTTGAGTGACCATAAAAAGGCTCGTGGACACCATCACGAAACTGGATACGAATTGAATAAGGAAAATGCCAGAGAAGATCCGGTTAAAGTTGTTCAATGATCTAAAAAGCTCAACATTGCATTTGTCATATTTTAATAAACTAGCTAACAAGCAAATCTTTGCCGCTGTGTGTTACATTTTTCTCACAATAATTCTTTAATGTAATTATATCGTATTTACAAATTATAAATCACTCTCGTTCTCCTACTCTTTACATTTACCTTAATACTCCTCCTGGTATCCATTTCTCTTTATCTCTACTCTTCCTTTCCTGCTAACTATTCTCCTCTCTACATTTTCTACTCGACGCTGCTTACTCTTACAATTTCTCTTTCGTTTTACTTGTTATCTGCGCACTAGCTCTTCATGTGTTTCATTGTCTCTTCTGTCGCTTGCAGACCCAAATGCTTTTATTACTTGTCCTTCGTGACCTTTATTCCTTCTCTTCTGAGTTTCCAATCTGTCTTCTTTTATCTCTTTATGGGTTCGTCCAAACCATTGCAACAACAACACCTGACACATTTTATGTTTCACACTGTATAAAAATTAGAGTGAATGAAACACAAAACATGTCGCATGTTGTTGTTGCTCTGGTCTGGCCGTTCAAAAGATACTTTGTAATATTTGGCATAGTTTCTTATACCTTTTAAAATATTTGGTTTTCTCTATTTTTTACATTCTAATTGTCTTTTGTATCTTTACATTGCTAACATTTATTCTATCCTGCACATATTTTAATTCACTTTCTTTTCTACCGCCTTGCTATCAGATTCTTCTAATCCTCTACATAAAACGAAAACTAATGCATTATTTAACATAATAATCTTGGCTAACGTTACGTTTTATTATTTAACAAAGGTATTGATAAATCTATGACAATAATATTAAGGGCCTAATTCTGTAACTTTTCAAAAAATCGACCTTATTTTTTCAGCTGAGGAAATATTTAATTTTTTCACCGCTCGAATAAGGTCGCTGTAATTACAATATCTAAAGTGGTGTTCTGAATGCAAAATTTTCCACCGCTCTTATAAGTATACAGCGGTGAAAAAGTATAAACTGGTATTGATGACGTATTCTCCGACGTCATAAATTATATAATATTTCACCAAGGACGACAAAGTATTAAATTAAAAAAATATAAAATATTTTAAATGACAGTTGTTTAAATAATTCATATATGTCAAAATCTATTAAGAAAAAGTCAATATGACATCTACGAAAAGGAAAACGGGAAAAATCAGTGGGGAAATAATTATTATAAATAGAATTTCAAATGGCCATGCACAATTTATGCAAATATGCAATTTTTTTGTAATCCCACGTAATCCCTAATTCACCTGAAGCAATAATTGACAAAAAACATAACCGCACTTTCTGATGTATTTATATTTATATATTCATATGTATACATATAGCATAAATACTAACTTATTTTCTACTTTTTCGTAGAATCCTTCAACTACAGCAAATGCGAAATCATTTAACTATATATTAATTATTTATACATATCTATACTAATATTAAAAAGCGACAGAGTTTGTTTGTTTGAACGCGCTAATCTCCGAAACTACTGGTTCGAATTGAATAATTCTTTTTGTGTTGGATAGTCCAGTTATCGAGGAAGGCTATAGGCTATATAACATCACGCTACGACCAATAGGAGCAAAGATATAGTGGTAAATGTGTAAAAAACGGGAGAAATTATTATAAAGCGACAGAGTTTGTTTGTTTGAACGCGCTAATCTCCGAAACTACTGGTTCGAATTGAATAATTCTTTTTGTGTTGGATAGTCCAGTTATCGAGGAAGGCTATAGGCTATATAACATCACGCTACGACCAATAGGAGCAAAGATATGGTGGTAAATGTGTAAAAAACGGGAGAAATTATTATAAAGCGACAGAGTTTGTTTGTTTGAACGCGCTAATCTCCAAAACTACTGGTTAGAATTGAATAATTCTTTTTGTGTTGGATAGTTCAGTTATCGAGGAAGGCTATAGGCTATATAACATCACGCTACGACTAATAGGAGCAAAGATATAGTGGTAAATGTGTAAAAAACGGGAGAAATTATTTCATCTTTGAAGCCTTCCGTTGCGTGCGCCGTGAAAACGGTTCAAGATACACAAAAAATATGTATTAAAGAATAATAGCTCTTTTAATGATCTAAAAAATAGTCCGCGATAGTATATGTCTATCTTTTAAGATTAACTCACAAAAACCGTTCTAATGGTATTTCAACAAAAAACTTTAAAGATTACAATGATAAATAACTCCGAAACAAAACCAACTCGCTCTCTGCGCTGGCCGGCGCGGCGGGAGAGAGGCGGTGCTTGCGGGCAAGCCGGGAGGGGGGTGTAGCTCAACGAGATACCATGCCGCGCGGCCCACTCGCGCGGTCGGCTCCCTACTGAACGGTTGAATGCAGCGCTAATTTGTTTATGCGATATAATTATCATCGTAATATTACTTTTTAAACACAGTTTCATTTTGTAGTTGTTTTCTATATAGTAGGTACTTAATTTGTTTTAGAATAGTATTTAGTTACACAATAATAACACTTTTTTGTTTTCATGTAGATTATCTTAATATATATAAATTACGTGTCACTGTGTTGTCCGCTATGGACTCCTAAACTACTTAACCGATTTTAATGAAATTTGTACACCGTGTGCAGTTTGACCCAACTTGAAAGATAGGATAGCTACATCTCAATTTATTTATCTTATTGCTAATTATTTGTCTATTAATTATCTGTATATGACATATGACATCGGGCGACGATGATGGCGACATCTGTTGACTAGATTGAGTAAATATTCTGTTGAGTAAATCGAAATCTGTTGACTAGATTGAGTAAATATTCAATAGATGGCGCTATGTAATGTAATATGACAAAAACGTTAGTCACAGCAACGCGTGGCCGGGACAGCTAGTTATTATATAAGTATTAAGTAATAATTAAATAAAATACATTTTCACTTGAATACTGTGTATTAAAAAATTTGAACTGAATTTCAAATTATAGTTCAAATTGTTTGATAGTTCTCAAAAGTACAGCGATGAAAAATTTTAAAGATACCGCTGAAGGCGACCTTATAATTTGGTCGATTTTTTTCCAGAGACAAAAATAAAGTCGATGGACATTTCTTACAGAATGCCAAATAAAAAATTATAATGGAAATACTTTACAGAATAAAGCCCTAAGTCTACCCGGCAAACTGGGATACTTACCCCGGGTGCGTAAAATTTCATGGGGGTGCTAACTTCTAAGCACTGTGTACATTGTACACACTTATATTATTAAGAAAATCTTTTTATAGGTAATTATCTTTTGAGGGAAAGGAAGTTCTTGTCCCGATTTGAAAAATCGTAGATCCGTTAATGCTGCCCGTCGGAAAACACTCGGGCGCGTGTTAACTTTACCACCCTAGCCGTGTCTATTTTGTGATTTCGTTATTATTTACTTAACGCGCATCTCTTCTACGTAACACACCACTACAATACTTACTGCATTATTTCTTGGTGGATCTGATGAATGCTCCGCAATGTAGTTCCGCCTTGATGGTCCAGGGTAGATAACTTATGTTTAATTACATTTTGCTGAATGCACACTTCTGATATGGCAATTATGAACATGATGTCGAACAAAGTCATATAGTAAGCCATTAAAAAATCTATACCTAAAATCAAGGCATAGTTAATCTCATAATAAGGGCTTTCAAATGGTGAACAAAAGGGCAAATACAAAGTTAAAGGCAAATTTCTTTCTTCTTCGAAAAATGATTCACTGAAGACCATTATACAGTCCAAATAGTAAAGGAGTAGCACTACTCTAACAACCGAAATAGGTTTCCTTAGTAAGAAGACATCATAATAGATTCCATTGCAATTGTTGATTTCTTCTGCGTATTTCTCTCTAAATGCTTTGCAAGTGTTAAAGAGGTGTACCATCTCGCTGTAATTTTCTTCAAGCACGTATAGTTTTCCCACCATTTGAAACCAACAAGCTGCTATTAAAATGACGTTTATATTCTTCGTGAAATCATTCAAATTGTAGTGCAATGCTGAAACTATCATTGTCAACATCATTCCTAGAAGGACATATTTTGTAAATTGCAACACAGTTCTCTTGCGAACGTTATTTGTTTCACTGATTACATTATCTCCACTTAACGTCATCACCATGTTCATCAATTTGCACTTTTCTTTAAATTCGTTAAACGGATTATACATGTCAATGATCGTTGTTTCCTCTAGCGGTGCTCGCACGAAACTAAGTTTGTCTAAGATTGACGGGCCTTTAAATTCACTGGTTCATTTATTAATACGTAATGAGTTGATTTCATATTTTATTTCCTTTACTTTAATGTGAAATTATCATTTTTATAATCACAGATTACAGAAGTACTACTTACTAGATATTTCTTTGATTTATTTATATTTTTTGTTCCTATAGTCACCGTTAGAGGGATACTATGATCTACTTCAAAGAGTTTTTAATTCTTTTATTATTAATTCATCATTTAAATTAGCCGTGTTTTTGTCAGTTTATTACCGAATAGTGTTGTGCTCCATTTTATAGTTTAAACCAGCTTTGTCGTTTTCCGGCTATAAATTGATCACAAAAATGCACTACAGCACTAACTAACTAATGCACTAACTTGTTCAATGTGTTTAAAACAAGATACATATTTAGGTTTAAGTTAATGTAAAGTAAATGGGATTTGAAATTGGCATCTTTGAAAGTATGCAATAAGTACGTTTTACAAAACTATATTATTTTTAAAACTAATAGGATCTTTTAAATTGTAAATATTTTCTAGAAGGTTTTCTAATTTTTCTAATTCCTAAACAAAATGAGATAATTTTTTTTCTTCTTTTTTTCTTGTGTAGTCATGAGCAGGACCACTCTCTGGTGCCGACTTATCGTGGAATATTGGGACACCCTGTATATTAAAAATAATGTGGGTGCTAGTATCGATCCTTGCGGAACACCGGCGTCTATTGGTCACCTTGTGGAGTGGTTGTGGTTGATAGTGTTGTTATATTCACAACTATAATAATGTAGACAACGTAAGAGAGTACCGTGTTATCGTTATTGTTTAGGAACGCTTTCAATGGGATTGTGAACTCATTCGTAATCGTAATTTTTAAAGATTTCTAAAATATATGGTAATGTATGTACGAACGGCTGGGGAGATACTTAGACAAGAAAGAGAGCTAAAATCGGAAAAGTAATGCAAAAATAATGGTGTTCCAAAAAGGGGAAGGTAAAAGATAAAGAGAACTTGTAAATACAAAGAAGAGGACATTGAAGAGATGGATGAATTTAGATATCTAGGGTACATGGTCAAAAAAAAAGAATTGAACGGCGACGATGCGCAGATACGAGATGTATCAAAGAAGCGGATTTAGAGAAGAGAATATACAACAAAGGCTCTGGATGGTTGATAGGCTCATGCCGAACATAATGTTGTATCGAGTAGAGATAAAGGGACGGAAGGAGCAGCTGTGATTTGAAAAAAATCAGGAAAAGTATGTCAAATAGGTGTTAGGGCATGACAGGTGCACGCCGGTATATAAAACAATGGAGGAGGTGAAAAGTGACACAATAAGAATCGAAGGAAGGAGGGAAATTAAATTCGAGGAAGAAATGAGTAATGATGATTGCAAAATCTGGAACGAGAGAGAGCAAGTAGAAGAACGAACTGGAGAAAGGAGTTATTTGAAAGGAATGGAGTGGTGACAAAAGAGGCAAAGAGAAGAAGAGGAGAAGGGAGAAGTTTAAGGAAGAGCTAATGAGCAGTAGAAAAGAATGGAAAAAATTTATAATAGCAAATATAATGAAAGGTACAAAAGGATTTAGGAGAACGGAGTACCAAAGTACATAGGACGAAAAGAAATAAGAAACATTAGAAGAATCGCAAGGTTTAGATTGGGAAATGAAGAGAAAGACAGCAGATACTGTGAAAATAGAGATGAAAGGATGTACAAAGTATGCGGGAGAAAAATTGAAACTCTAGAGCACATTAAGCATTCATGTGACAATAGAGTATAAAGAGAAAAGAGGATAGAGCAATAAATGAAGAGAGGTAGCTCAGTAAACATTAGGTGAAATAGAATGGCTAGGAGAAGTTCTAGTCACCCGTACATTTCAATTCTAATGTTTTACAAGATAGAGCAATACACAGAAAATCAATTTTAGTTCAAATTAATTCCATAACCTGTCACAGGAGTCGCTTTTATTCAACAGTGAGTAGTCGTTGCGCCGTCTGTAGCTCATAAAAGAGACTTTCTCTATAACCGTCTGAATAGAAAACAAACGCGTTCATGACAAATAACTCATGAAAAGTAATAGATATGAAACAGAATTTACTACAAAATGTTTACTGGTAGTTAGGAGAAGAGGTGGATGGTGGAGGTAGAGTGAAGGAGGAAACAGAAGGGAGAGTAACAGAGAAACTAACAGGAAGATAGAAACAGGAGGGTGTAAGTTTATTTTTTGAAGGAGAAAGAATGCGTAGGTAGAATAAAGAACACAAATGAATTGTAATTAATCACAATAAAATGTAATTTAATGATTTAAGGGGAAAGAATGCACTGCTTAATAGCAAAACCATTTAATAAATAATAATTGAATACATGTTTCACAACCCCATTTAATATGGATCAGCGTCTGATAATTTTCTTTCTGTTTCTTGAGATACTATCGTATCGTATTAGAATATACTAGAGTTTACCCCCGCCACAAGCGACGATTGTCTAATACATGTGAATTGAATTTCATTTCAAATTTCAATTCCATTTTTAAATTGAAATATTAAACTCGTTCTATATTAATTTTACATATAACAACAAACCATTTTTGATATAAACTAACTAAAAAATTTTTTTTTTTCAACAAGATATAAAACATTTTCAAATTAATTGGAATTTGACCTTGACATTGGAACTTTTTTTAAAATTTGGGATTTTTTTTTTCGATTCATAAATTAGTTACCCAAGTTAGCCCATATTGGACCGTGGTCCTAAGAAGCCCGTGAAGTATTAATAAAAAATTAAAGTTTGCCCATATACTAAATTTAAATTTTCTAGCACAATTTTTACCCTCGACAGAAACCGCCCCCGTGCTCCCAAATAAAATTTTTGAATTTTTTTTTTAATATGATATTCAATTTTTACACAATCCAAAATTTGAACTTTCTCCAAAGTTTCTTACCAGGCCCCCAACTTTTCTCAGCGCCCATTTTATAAAATTTTGAAATTCTACATTTTGAAAATCTACGAAATAGGAAATTTTCAAGAACTTCCCTGGAGCCGTTTTCAAACTGTCATACAAAATTCAAACTAAACATATAAACATATAAGAATACTAGCTTTTACCCCCGTCGCAAGCGACGTTTGTTTTTTGTGAGTGGCTTGAATTTCAAGTCAAAATTTATTTACATTTTTAAATTGAAATAATAAATAAACTCGTCCTATATTGATTTAACATTTAATAACAATTAATTTTTCATACAAACTGACTAAGAAAATACATTTTTTATATCAAAATAAAAAATATTTTGAATTTATGCGATATTTGACCAATTTTTTTCAAAAATTTGGGATTTTTTTTTCGATTCGTAAATAAGTTGCCAAGGTTAGCCTATATACAAAATTTCAACTTTCTAGCACAATTTTTACTCTCGGCAAATACTGCCCCCGTGCCCCCCAATAAAATTTTAAAAATTTTGAATTTTTTTTTTATTATTAATATACTTAATTATTCTAGAATCCAGAAAATGAATTTTCTCCAAAGTTCCCTGCCGGGCCCCCGAATTTCTTTAACTCTTCTTTTTCAGTTTTTGAATTTCTAATTTTTGAGAAATGTCAGCATTGAATACCTTAATACACATGCAAAATTTCAACTTTCTATCTTATACGAATTAAAAGTAATACAGCAAAAAAGGGATCACTTTTTTCCAGTTTTTCCAAAATTACGGGATTCCAGGAAATTCAGGGAAAAATCCGGGGACGCCAAAAGTCTTAGAATTTTTCTCTCTACAAAATAAGAAATTTTTAAAAACTTCCTTGGAGTCGTTTTCGAGATGCCATACAAAATTCGAACCAAACATATAAAGACATAAACATATAAGAATATAAATATACAGCTGGGACATTATAATAGACTTGAGTTTACCCCCGTCGCATATTTCACTGTTCTATTTTTAAATTGAAATAATAAATAAACTCGCACAAATACATTGACACATATAAATTGACTAAAAAATATATTTTTTTTATCAAATTAAAAAATATTTTCAATTTATGCGTTATTTGACCAACTTTTTTTCAAAATTTGGAATTTTTTTTTTCGATTCGTAAATAAGTTACCAAGGTTAGCCTATATACAATATTTCAACTTTCTAGCACAATTTTTACTCTCGGCAAATACTGCCCCCGTGCCCCCTAACAAAATTTTGAAATTTTGAATTTTTTTTTATTAATAATTTACTTAATTATTCTAGAATCCAGAATATGAACTTTTTCCAAAGTTCCTTACCGGGCCCCCGAATTTCTTCAACCCCCCCTTTTTCAATTTTTGAGTTTCTAAGTTTTGAGAAATGTCAGCATTAAATAGCTTAATACACATGCAAAATTTCAACTTTCTATCTTTTACGACTTAAAAGTAATACAGCAAAAAAGGGCTCACTTTTTCTCCAGTTTTTCCAAAATAACGGGTTTCCAGGAAATTCAGGGAAAAATCCGGGGACGCCAAAAGTCTTAGAATTTTTTTCTCTACTAAATAGGAAATTTTCAAAAACTTCCCTGGAGCCGTTTTCGAGATGCCATACAAAATTTGAACCAAACATATAAACATATAAGAATATAAGAATATAAGATCATAAGAATATAAATATACACCTGGGACATTATAATATACTAGCTTTACCCCCGTCGCAAGCGACGTTTGTTTTTTATGAGTGGCTTGAATTTCATGTCAAAATTTAATTCCATTTTTAAATTTAAATAATAAATAAACTCGTCCTATATTGATTTTAAATTTAATAACAATTAATTTTTCATACAAACTGACTAAGAAAATACATTTTTTATATCAAAATAAAAAATATTTTGAATTTATGCGATATTTGGACAACTTTTTTTCAAAATTTGTGATTTTTTTTTCGATTCGTAAATAAGTTTCCAAGGCCTATATACAAAATTAAAAAAACTGATACTGATCGAGACTAAACTTTATAAATACTGCCCCCGTGCCCCCCAATAAAATTTTGAATTTTTTTTAATTAATAATATACTTAATTATTCTAGAATCCAGAAAATGAATTTTCTCCAAAGTTCCCTACCGGGTCCCCGAATTTCTTTAACCTCCCCCCCCCTTTTTCAATTTTTGAATTTCTAATTTTTGAGAAATATCAGCATTCACAATCACAAATTTCAACTTTCTATCTTATACGAATTAAAAGTAATACACCAAAAAAGGGATCACTTTTTTCCAGTTTTTCCAAAAATACGGGTTTCCAGGAAATTCAGGGAAAAATCCGGGGACGCCAAAAGTCTTAGAATTTTTTTCTCTAGGAAATCGGAAATTTTTAAAAACTTCCCTGGAGCCGTTTTCGAGATGCTATACAAAATTCGAACCAAACATATAAACACATAAACATATAAGAATATAAATATACACCTGGGACATTATAATATACTTGAGTTTACCCCCGTCGCAATGCGACGTCTTTTTGGCGTGTATCATTTAAATCCAATAAAATAATTCGTAATTAAATTTCATATTTCACTGTTCTATTTTTAAATTGAAATAATAAATAAACTCGCGCACATATACATACATATAAATTGACTAAAAAAATATTATTTTTTTTCAAAGTAAAAAATATTTTCAATTTATGCGTTATTTGACCAATTTTTTTTCAAAATTTGGTATTTTTTTTTTCGATTCGTAAATAAGTTACCAAGGTTAGCCTATATACAAAATTTCAACTTTCTAGCACAATTTTTACTCTCGGCAAATACTGCCCCCCGTGCCCCCAAACAAAGTTTTGAAATTTTGAATTTTTTTTTATTAATAATATACTTAGTTATTCTAGAATCCAGAATATGAACTTTCTTCAAAGTTCCCTACCGGGCCCCCGAATTTCTTCAACCCCCCCTTTTTCAGTATTTGAATTTCTAATTTTTGAGAAATGTCAGCATTGAATACCTTAATACACATGCAAAATTTAAACTTTCTATCTTTTACGAATTAAAAGTAATACAGCAAAAAAGGGTTCACTTTTTTTCCAGTTTTTCCAAAATTACGGGTTTCCAAGAAATTCAGGGAAAAATCCGAGGACGCCAAAAGTCTTAGAATTTTTTTCTCTACAAAATAGGCAATTTTCAAAAACTTCCCTGGAGCCGTTTTCGAGATGCCATACAAAATTCGAACCAAACATATAAACACATAAACATAGAAACATATAAGAATACTAGCTTTTACCCCCGTCGCAAGCGACGTTTGTTTTTTGTGAGTGGCTTGAATTTCAAGTCAAAATTTAATTCCATTTTTAAATTGAAATAATAAATAAACTCGTCCTATATTGATTTAACATTTAATAACAATTAATTTTTCATACAAACTGACTAAGAAAATACATTTTTTATATTAAAATAAAAAATATTTTGAATTTATGCAATATTTGAACAACAATTTTTTTTCAAAATTTGGGATTTTTTTTTCGATTCGTAAATAAGTTGCCAAGGTTAGCCTATATACAAAATTTCAACTTTCTGGCACAATTTTTACTCTCGGCAAATACTGCCCCAGTGCCCCCCAATAAAATTTTAAAATTTTGAATTTTTTTTTATTAATAATATACTTAATTATTCTAGAATCCAGAAAATGAATTTTCTCCAAAGTTCCCTACCGGGCCCCAGAATTTCTTTAACCTCCCCTTTTTCAATTTTTGAATTTCTAATTTTTGAGAAATGTCAGCATTGAATACCTTAATACACATGCAAAATTTCAACTTTCTATCTTATACGAATTAAAAGTAATACAGCAAAAAAGGATCACTTTTTTTCCAGTTTTTCCAAAATTACGGGTTTCCAGGAAATTCAGGGAAAAATCCGGGGACGCCAAAAGTCTTAGAATTTTTTTCTCTACGAAATAGGAAATTTTTAAAAACTTCCCTGTAGCCGTTTTCGAGATGTCATACAAAATTCGAACCAAACATATAAACACATAAACATATAAGAATATAAATATACACCTGGGACATTATAATATACTTGAGTTTACCCCCGTCGCAATGCGACGTCTTTTTGGCGTGTATCATTTGAATCCAATAAAATAATTCGTAATTAAATTTCATATTTAACTGTTCTATTTTTAAATTTAAATAATAAATAAACTCGCGCACATATACACACATATAAATTGAGTAAAAAAATATTATTTTTTTATCAAAATAAAAAATATTTTCAATTTATGCGTTATTTGACCAACTTTTTTTCAAAATTTGTGATTTTTTTTTTCGATTCGTAAATAAGTTACCAAGGTTAGCCTATATACAAAATTTCAACTTTCTAGCACAATTTTTACTCTCGGCAAATACTGCCCCCGTGTCCCCCAATAAAATTTTGAATTTTTTTTTATTAATAATTTACTTAATTATTCTAGAATCCAGAATATGAAC
Source organism: Panorpa germanica (assembly GCA_963678705.1). NCBI lineage: Eukaryota > Metazoa > Arthropoda > Insecta > Mecoptera > Panorpidae > Panorpa > Panorpa germanica. The sequence continues at coordinate 7,191,067 of OY783210.1, forward strand.
TTTTTCCAAAGTTCCTTACCGGGCCCCCGAATTTCTTCAACCCCCCCTTTTTCAATTTTTGAGTTTCTAATTTTTGAGAAATGTCAGCATTAAATAGCTTAATACACATGCAAAATTTTAACTTTCTATCTTTTACGACTTCAAAGTAATACAGCAAAAAAGGGATTACTTTTTTTCCAGTTTTTCCAAAATAACGGGTTTCCAGGAAATTCAGGGAAAAATCCGGGGACGCTAAAAGTCTTAGAATTTTTTTCTCTACTAAATAGGAAATTTTTAAAAAACTTCCCTGGAGCCGTTTTCGAGATGCCATACAAAATTTGAACCAAACATATAAACATATAAGAATATAAGAAAATAAGAATATAAGATCATAAGAATATAAGATCATAAGAATATAAATATACACCTGGGACATTATAATATATGATAAATAAACACTTGGAACATTATAATATATATGATAAATATACACCTGGAACATTATAATATAAGATTTGCAGTCAGTCATAATAGCCAAATACATGTAAGTAGATTTCAGGATCTGTTGCGATAGACATTGGTTATTTTAAGTGAATATATATCTGCGATAGATTATATAGAACTATATAATATAAAATTTGTGTAAAACTGGTGCAGTAGTACCTTTAAGTATGTCACCAGTGACATTTAAAGGTTTTCGACATCTATCCATAAATTATCATCGTAACCAGAGATTTTTGATTTTCTATTGCTAGGTTGTACCACTTACCCAGTGGCGAAATTCAAATAAACACAAAATTGTCCAACTAAAATAAACAAACTGAAGTATAAACTTCATTATTGAGTTACCCAATATTTATTAGTAATGGGACCACTTTATTTTTTAATGTATCTGAGCAAGTACACTATTATCTTAATTGTACAATAAGTCTAATGGCGGAAACAAACAAACTGTAATTATGTTGAATGATCATAAAAAGTAAGTTAGTTGAAATCAGAATTAAGCTGGATATAAATGAAAATAGAAACACGGCAGAAAATATATCGTTGAATCTGTTAAGTGATCTAAAAGATAAAGAACATAGATTCGTTTTGTTCAGTATTGCGTGGATCGAAGCAAACATGTGGGATGCATTTTTATATAGTTTTTAATTTAAATGTTTTTTCATTGTAAGTGTCCGCAAATTCAACACCGGTTTTATCGATTTGAACATTGAATATTGAACACTGTTTACATCTTGTTTTTGTTCATTGTTATATTGAACCTTCTCCACCTAGGAGAAAAGAATTTCTTAGCATTGTTATCTACGGCCTCTTGATTTGTACATTGTTTCAAAGTTAAAATAATTATTAGTTTAAAGTTTTTAAAATATGGTAGTTGCAATTGTACGTTTAAACTGTAAACGTCTAGAATATAAGTATTAAATTCACTTCCGTTATTTTATTCATAAATAAATCCCTACCCCCAGTTAGAGATTTATAAAATAAAAATATATAGTGAAAATAAATAAACAATTAATTAATAAATTTGCGCTCGATTAATTTCTTACGCGACATCCCTTATAGAAAGCTAAAAAGATTTTTTTATAAAACTTTTTTGTAAACACGTTTGTATTTTTAAAAACTGTGTACCAGCAAATCCGGCCTGTACTGAGGATTTAAGATACTTCAAGGCATTCCCCTATAGCGCAAGAGTACGTGAACGCCTGACCTACGTCATAGTATAAAGGCTGGAAATTTGTCTGCGCATGAGTTAAGAACATTTGGCTACCATGAACCTTAGGATGCAGTGGCTTTGCCAAGTAGTAAAAGAGTAAAAATTCCAGCAAAAAAACGTGACATTAGATTATTAAAAATCATCCCTTGCCAGACACTGGTATGGAGAACCAGTCCCCTTAAAACAGTAAAATCATCACTCTTCACTTTCTGTCGTATAAAATGATACCGCACATCCATGTGTTGTAGTGCGTCTGGGAAACGCACTACAACACTTAACTGGCATTTTTAATAAGCTTCAAAGTACTGAAGTTGTCAATCTTTATAACTAGCTTATCATCCCCTCGTGGTATTCCTATATGCAACGTTGGAGCCAGATTTGATGGCTTTCCGTGCAGCAATGTATTCAGCCTTCGTCGTAGATAGAGAAACTAATAAATTGAACCTCCATTTAGCATGCTGACAACACCTAAAGCTCCTTCGAGTATCAGGCATAATCAGCGTTTCTGCAGTATTCTAAACTACCAGACGCCGATTTGAATAATATACCAATACCAGTCTTGTAAAATTGGTATGCATCAGCATCCACAGCTTGTAATGAAATCGGAAAGGCGTTGTTTCAAAATCTGAGAAATTGATTAAGTCCGCGCAAACTTCTTCACATTATACGAGGCGTGTTTTTTAAGTAAGTACCGTTTTGGAATTAAAAAAAGACGTGCAAAGATATCGCAATAATTTTATTTTTACATGAAAGCCTGTACCTTAATCTACTTTTCTACATAATTTCCGTGAATATTGAGGCACTTGTCATAACGTGGCACCAGTTTTTGAATACCCTCCTCATAAAATTCTGCCGCCTGACTTGTTAACCACTGTATCACTGACGCCCACTCCGTTCTTCATCATGCACATTTGTGCGGCCATCTTTAAATGCTCTCACCCATTTCCTTACCATTCCATCTCTCATAATGTTTTGTCCGTAAACTTCACAGATCTCACGATGGATATCGATCGGTTTTACGCCTTTAGCACTAAGAAATCGTATAACAGCCCGTACTTCACAATCGGCGGGACTCACGATTGTCGGAGGCATCTTAAACACTCAGTAAACAACGTATACAATGAAGAATCAGACTGTAATGGCGTCAGTGCGTGACAAGAGATGTAGGTAACCAGCGTGCATGCGCGGAACGCCGACCGTAGCGCTGCAAAGGCGGAATCGCAAAACGGTACTTACTTAAAAAACATACCTCGTACAAATACGATCAGATTCACCCTCAACGATCATCACGGTAAGATGTTTCTGTAGGTAAAGCTTCCTCTACGTATGTTGACTCAAGTTGTTAACGAAGGTTAGCATAATAAACTCATCTACGAATGTTGCACGTTTTGATAGCTTTGTTGGTACGTTGATTATCGCAATCTAGGATGTTTGCTTCAGTAGTTTTAAAATCCACAGAACTTTCACTTGCGCTATTTCTTTCAAGCAAATGTGTAAAATAACGGAAACTTCTTATAGATCTTTTAGGCATAGAACCCACATCTCTGAATGAACCAGTTCGCCAGGTTCTGTAGCTTTTATATTTCCAAATCTGAGCCCAGGTAGAAATGAATCTTGAAATTAGATTTTATAAAGCTATCTTTGCAAGCATTAGCTAGTTTAAAGCTAATTATTTTAGCTTTGTGCTTGGTTAAATGTAACCAAACTAAATAATCCTTACAGGATTAGCTAGTACCAATATAGAAGCTTGTAATGATATGGAATTTTAATAAATTTTTATAAAGTTTAATAACTATAGCAAAAAAAATAAATAAATAAAAATAAATAAAATATTTTATTTCGCATTTTTTTTTTACAAAATTTCAACAAAACACAATAAATAAAATATTGTGGTCTTCATATAACGAATCTCTTTAGAATTTTCTAATTTTGATCCCTATTTCGATTAGCATCCCATTATTGTGCATGCTGTACCAATTGCTGAAGTAATTTTAGGCTCTGACTTTTGCAGAAAAGTATACGAACACTCTGAAACACGAAATAATTATTTTAAATGATGTAATAATAGACATGAGAATTTTATCGTACATCAATCATACACCAATAGTGGAGTAAATGGTGCATTTTATTTGAAACCAATACTCAATCTTACTCAGATTATTTTCTTTTAATGTTAATATTTTCTTCTTCTTGGAGTCTATTCACTTGCTGATTATTTATTAATTGCTCTGTGTTTACGTACTTTAAATCGCGTTAAGGTCTTCTTCTGTTGATAATCCATTTAATCAAATTAGGTATCCAGTGGCGTAGCGTCCTTTAGCGTGCCTTAGACTGGCCCCGTATCAAAATTGGCGGGGGGGGGCCAAATGATGGGTAAAGATTTTTCACAAAAGGAACAAAGGGCAAATATGGGGCCCTTGTAGGCCGGGGTATCATTGATATGGCTGATACGGCGGTCGCTACGCCACTGTAACTTTCACTTAATTCAGTACCGCACCACCAGCATATTTTTCTAAAAAGCAAAATGTGTTGTTTATTATAGTCAGGAGTCACACTGCAATTAAATAATTTCAACAATAAAAACTTACTTTTCTCGTTAATAGTTTTTTTTCTATAATGTTTTATAGAGACACAATGATATTTATTGAATATAATATTTAATATAACTAATAATTTATAACTTGACATAACCTCCAATACTAGCATATAAATTTCACTCAAAGTAATTTTTATGGTAAATAAATGTTTTAAAGACTATTTAATTCATGTAACTCACTTTATGGTAAAAAATATATAATTCCGACACCAAAAGTAATTAATAATAATCTATATTTATTTTCAAGCCGCTATTAAAACTGTTTCACGTATTTGACATTTGTTTTGTTACCCGTAATAAAGTGTTATCGTAGCATGCGTCTAACATACCTTGTACACCAAGCTTTAATAACGCTATTTTCAAGTTTCAAACCTGCACTCCAAGATAATTTTCTACCTGGGAGTCGATGATACTTTTCATACAAACATTCATCGCAATATTCCTAGTAACATTAACATCGATTCCTTTTTTTTTCAAGAGTTTTTGAACATGATGTATATCATGATGCCCCAAACGTTAGTGTTACAGTTGAAAGGTGTTTGTGGTAACAAAATTTACCTCTGATAGCTTTCTTGCCATCCATATCCAATAAGAAAAGGTACTATTTTAATACTTCGAATTCTTAGTTCGTGTTTATCCATCTCAAAACAACTTTCTCGTAATTTTTGAAACATTTTTTTTTTTTATATTTCTTTACTTATTTGCCTTGACTTTCTTTCGTCATAGCCACCATTAAACATTTTTAATACATCTTTTATAATTTATAATTCAATTTTACAAATTTCTAAATATTTCAGTAATTCACTAATTAATTTTGAATCACTTAACAAAAATTTAGTATTAACAGGAAAAGTTTTAATCACATCTAATATATCACTATTCAATTTAGATATTTCTAAACTATAATTTATGCATTCAAATATAATATAATCCAAAGTTCCTTCTTCACCACATTGACATCTATCGTCAGATTTAATATTAATTTTGTACAGGTGAGCTGGAATTTTGCAATGATTACTTTTGATTCTGATTATAGTTGATATAATTTTGCGGGACTCATTTCTAAACCATCTCTTCTTACTTAAATTTGGATGCAACATATAATAATCTCTTCCTTTTAACTGACTTTTGTTAATGAAATCTTGATTTCTCAAATTTTGAAACATATTTTTCATAATACTAATTCACATTGTCTCTGTTAATGCAATTGGGAAATTGATTTCACTGGAAGGTATTAATACACAAGCGATTTCACACGTTAGGGTTAGAAAAGATATAATTGGTAAAATACAATTGTGATTTGATAGAATTTTTTTTGCCATAAAAACTTGTGATTAAATGCAATTGAGCTCTGCAAAAGTCAGTTGTGACTTGACTCAATTAAGTTCGACCAAAGGCAATCTTTACTGGATACAATTTATTTTACCGAAGCAATTGGGACTAGATACATTGTTTATGGATGCCTTGAACCTACCCTACACCCATTAAAAAGCCAGGTCTAACTACCAGAGTACTTAGCTTATTATTTCCTGGTGTATCTGCTGAATGTTTCGTAGAAATTTATTTTTAAGATTTTTATTGGTTTGAAACCAGAAATACTAAAGATGTTCTTTTATCTATTTAATTAATAATATGTATAGTAACTGATATTGTGTTTAAATTACTGACTAGCAAATTAATATTTTTGTTTCAAGATGGTGTTTAATTGAAGACGCTCTTCTTCAAAAAGTCAAATTTAAATTCAGATGTAACTCTTTTACATAAGGGTTGCATAACAATTGCAGCGTATCCACAATGCGATCTTTGAGCTGGCCTCTTTTTAACGACGGTGTGGAAACTGCAAGTCCACATCCTTTAATAAAACTCAAACAAAGTATCTTATTTAAGAGTAGAAATGTATTTATTGGTTCCCAAACACTTACAATGGAACACATTCCATTGTAACTTGTTGTAACTGACGTTTAACCAGCACTTTCATTTATTTACATAACACCATTTTGCATAAAAGAACTGACAATGTAAGATAGGACGAGGGAAAGAATCGGACGAGACGGTGAAGAATTACTTATTTTTGAAATAAATGAAATAATTAGGGAGTATAAAATTATTCTTTTAATTTGGGGACTGAAACCGTTTTATTCTGTTTCGTTATTTGATAAAAAATTTCGTTTTGTTACTCTAAAATAACGTTTTTGAAGAGTTATTTATTATAGCGTTATCGTTATTACGCCAGTAACTTGTCGCAATGATGTCATTGAAAAAGACATGTATATCTCTCTCGCTTCAAGAGTTTGTCAGCAGTAAAGTTGTCTCACTCTAAAAAGTTATATTGTTTGGTAACAGCGATGTCGCCGGCGACGCCACTTTTAAGATCTGTTGCCCTATGTTCAGGTCCCTATTTCGAAAATTATTTAAAGTTGACCTTAACTAATTGCTTACCTAAAACTTTAAAAGAAATATTTAAAGATTGTAACTTAATGAATTTATGGGACAATAAAAACGAAAAGAAATAAAAATCTTTAAGGTATTTATTCTGATTTATTATACTTTTGAACTATATGAAGAAACGTACATTAAACTTAAAGTGTCAAATAAACTAAGTCATTAATTAGCTTACTAATAAATGTACTTATATTACCTTCATAAATTAGTTGTCTTAAAATATCACTTTAAATGATTAGCAAAACCAAATCGAGTCTTGTACCATACAAATACGAGCATGTTTTGGACTAACGTCAAATATGAAAATGACCTTTCTCCGCTGCTGTTTGTGGACATAAGTGACAGTTCCATTTTTAAAGCGACCTTGGTATTATGAGAATAATATTTACCTTCTTTCTAGGAGGAATTTGTACATCTACTTCTTCGAACTGATGACATTCTCACTTTCCTTTATTTATTATTTTCATCGTTCTAGAGCCTTAATTGTCTTAGCTCTTAGCTAGGTCGTGTGGGTAGTGCTGCAGCGTACGTAGCGTACTTTAAAAGGGGTACAGGATGCCTGACCTGTTTTTACGCGTGCGAATGTCGTAAAACTGATTTTAAGAACCATTAAAGTGCTGCAGCGTGCTACCAACACTAATTAAAAGTATGGATTCTCCCTCCTGGCAAATATAAGTGGCTCTGTGCACTTGCTAATGTGCAATGTGCTTTTTAGTTTTCTTGAGATATTGCCGTACCGCATTATATTAGACTAGTTTCTAGATTGGTGGTCAATCATCACAGCCAAATACGTGTAAGATAATTTCAGGATCTGTAGCAAAGAAATTGATCAATTTAAGTGAAGTTATCTGCGATAGATTACCTTAAATATCTAAAAGACTGCTATAGTACCTTTAAATAAGTTTCCAGTGACAGTTCCATGTATCCCCCAGCTTTCAAGGTTTTCGACACCTGCCCGTAGATCATCATCGTAATCAGAGATTTTTGATCCTTTAGTGTCAGGTTGTACCACTGGTTGTCTGCCACAGTGAGCACGAAATTATCCAACTGAAATTAATCGAACTGAATGATAAAGTTCGTTATTGAGTCATCGAATATTTAATAATAATGCAACTACCTTATTTTTTAATATTTCTCCGTAATTACAGTACAACCCTAATTGCATAATGAGGCCAATGGCGCTAACGAGCAAACTGTAATTATGTTGAGTGACCATAAATAGGCTCGTGCAAATCAGGATGAAACTGCATATAAATTGAAAAAAGAACATGGCGGAAAATATCTCGTTAAACTTGTTAAGTGATCTGAAAGATATAGAAAAATTAACTTAAGTAGCTTAAGTATTTAAAAAAAAACTATTGAGTACTTCTTGTTGTTCCAGCTTTATATCTGCATCCAGAAATTAGACTACTTCACAACCATCTCCCAAATAAAACATTAAATCAAAATTTATGAAATAAATGAATGTTTTTTAATGAACTAATTTACGAGCCACTATTTTTCGTTTTATATCGGTATAAGGTCTCTGACTGATGATATCTGAAGATCATTTCTTGTAGTTGAATTTCAGACGAATAAATTTAAATTTGAAATTAATAGGAATATTTATAAATTCTTTTATTAACTTTAAAAAAAAAAAAAAGAAACTAAATTAAATTAAAATACATTCTCATATAAATTTAAAAAAATATATTATGCTCCTTAACATAACTACAATACAAACGGTCAAAATATTGAGATGAAATCATTCATTTGAATTATTATTGTAAAACACAAAAGATATATGTTATCCTACATTCTTGTAATATTTCACAAGTAAAACCTATAAATATTTAATCTGAAAGAGTCTAAATAAATATAGTATATATGTAATCAATTGTTCCTTAAAAAGTTTTCTTAAAATGTTATATGCATTGATAAAATCTTCTTTCGAAATTCTATGATTATGTAAATAGGTAACAGGAAGATTTAATTTTCTATAAAAACTATTCGTTAAAAACTATTTCGTTAAAAACTATTGTAACCAAAAGTATAATTATTTTTTTAATTATCATTAATTTGAGTTAGAACCTGAGGAGGTGAATCGGATTCGCAATTCACAGCGTCGGATATTAAATTGTTCTTAAAACAATGAGATAGTTCACAAATTGACAGCACCAGATCATTCTTATACTAACGGAGCAGCAGAAAAAGCAGAGCAAACGTTTTAAGAACTTATGTGTACCAATTTAAATAATAGAGATATAGAGCTAGTAAATACGAATACATATAGTCCTTAGATTTTTGTTAACGTATCTAGTTAATAAAATAGAGAAATCCACAGCAAAATTAATGTGTAGTCGGGAAATAAAAACGTGTTTGTCTTAAACAAACCAACATTGATAGTGGATAGTGGAAAACGATTGTAAAGAAAAGCGTGCACAAAATTATAAGGAGCGAAGGAATATAATATTTGTAGTGGTGAGAGATTATAGTGACCCAATAAAAACTATGGACAGAAGCAAGCATAGGCAGAATAATTGGTCATCCAAGTGTGTATGTATACTACAGGATGGTATAAGGTGGGGAAGACATCTAAATCAGTTTAGGAAAAGTTGTACGGTTATTGATAACAGTGATTACGATTATAGACTAAGCATCACCTACAATAAAGGTGCAGAGGCGATCTGGTCGAGTGTCAAACTTACTCGCACTTCAGTAAAGGATCTCTCAGAAAAAATCAATAGATCAACACCACTGTCGAAGAATAAATGATAACTAAAGAGTGCGACCGAGGCAGAAATTCTGGTACTTGATGCTACTGATGATACTGATACGACTGATACGTGGTAATAAAAAACGTTATATACAGAATATTTGTGTGTTACTATTATTGATATACCATAATGCTAAAACGCCGACTATCAGACTACTTACCTCATTATTTCATGGTGCATCTGTTGAATGTTCCGCAGTGAGTCTCCATCTAGTGTCTCGAAAGTAGATAATGTATATTTCAATATATTCAACTGAAAACATAATTCCGATATGGCAATTATGAAGATAGTATCGAACAAAAGTGTGTAGTAAGCAATCAGTAAATCTTCACAAACAACTAACGCGTAAGTAATTTCATATAAAGGGCTTTCAAAAGGTGAACCAAACGGTAAATACATCAGAAACGGAAACGTTCTTTGCTGTTCAAACAATGGAGCACTACTGCACACCACAGCATCCAAACAGAAAATATAAAACAATACTTTAATCACCAAAATAGGACGCTTAAAGAAGAAACCCTCGTCATAGATTCCGGTGTAATTGGCGATATTATTTGCATATTTCTGTCGGAATAATTTGCAATATTTAAAAAACTTTGCCACATCTTCGTAATTCATTTCAAAGACGTAGAGTTTTCCAACAATTTGAAACCACGAAGATGTAATAATAATTGTGTCTACTATCTTCGTAAAATCATTCAAGTTGCAATATATGGCTGTTACGATCATCACCAATGTTATTGCCAAGAGAACATATTGTATGATCAGAGCGGCACTTCTCTTGCGAGCGTTACTTGCTTCACTTAATACATTATTGCCACTTAACGTCATAAACTTGTCTATGAACTTGAAAACTGTTTTAAATTCTTCAAATGGATTTTCCATTTCAACTCTTGGTACTTCTCGTGCTGATGTCGACTCAGAACTGAGGTCGGCTAATGTAGATTGGCTTTTAAAACAACTATCAAAGTTATGAATAACCAATGATAAACATGTGTGATTTGTTTTATTATTTCATCATTTTCACTTCAAAATCGTGTTTGGATAATCACAGACTAGTTTTTGTGTAATTACCGTTAGGGGCATACTGAAATATTGAACAAAGGGATGTTTTAATTTCCTTTAATATTAATTCAGAATAAACATTTACTTTTACTTTCAAGATTTTTAAACGATTAAAGCATGAAATACTAAAGGTGTTCCTTTATTTATTTATTCAATAATATCTTTAGTTAATCATAATACTGTGTAAACAAGGTCGACGCTTTGGTGCTCTTCACGTGGCGTTGTAAATAACTAATTGTTAGCCAGTTTAATTTAATATTTCACTTTAATTGGTACTTGTGATACACTGATTAGGTAGGTTAAGGTAGAATAATTATTTATGTATTAGTTAGTGACGAAAAGTATTTGAGGAATTTTCAACCTACTAAATAATACACACCATGCCCGGCCATAAACCACCTTTAACGACCACCCGAGAGAACTCGAACAGTCAAATCGCTGTTAAATTTTATTTTAATATTCAATAATTGTTTAATTCACCACTGATGCTGTGTTTTGTGCGTTGAGTTTGGTATTGAGCAAAGGTTACTAGTAGATGATGGTCTGTTATTTGTGTCTGACAGTTGCTGCACTGCGGAGCTGTTGTTTTACTGATTAAATGCTGCTGCGTCAATCTCGTATGTCCTGTTCTTAGTCTGAATATGGTTTTTTCGAATTTTCTATTCCTTTGATAAGAAGTTTCCTACTTTTTTGTATTTTTCTTAATCAATCTCATTTGTTGTTACTTGTTTGCGTCCAGCACTGTTTTTGAATTTGCCTCATACCCTTTTTATAGCATTCCATTAAGTCTTAGTGTAATATATTAGAGACTGGAGTTTCTTCTATAGCAGCCAACTTGGCGGCGTAATCTGCTGAGATTTCATTTAATAATATTATTATTTGCCAATTGCCTATATAAAATAAATGTATATTGGCGTTCATTATATATTTGGGGTGTTTTTATTATATTTTTTTAATTTGTGAATATTTGTATAGCATTCGCTATCATCAGAAGTGGGATCAAACCAACAAAGTTTCTATATTTAACACGTCCGCAAGTAGTTTTGTTTGAAAAAATTTTGTGAAAAAATGTGTTGTGCAGTACCGATATTTGATCACAACTTGTACGATTTCAGCGATTGGTTCATTGAAATTGATTAAGTTAATGAAAAATATTCCAGAATTAGTTGTAAAGTAGTGGCACGAGTAGATTCTTCATTCAGTGGTACATCAAGTAATTGTTTTGATAATTGACCATCAATCAGCCGTGATTAGGAAGCATTAAGATTAACTACATTGCTGACTTTTCCGCGTAAACGTAATGTTTTTTATAACATTTCCTGATGCTGCAAAATTTTAAGAACGATATGTGTAAATTACATGATGAATGTGTTCGCGAAACATGAAAAACCAAATAGATTCACTTAATTATTCACGATATACTTATTAGATCACAACAATCAATGCTTATTGCAAAGACCACTGTATCTTGTTTAATAATAAACAATATTATATGCGAAAGTTAGTCTCCTTTTACTAGTCCTGTCTACTATTACCTGTTTACTATTCTTGTCAAAAAGAAAACAAAGAAATATGGTTCTGATCGCATGTGCGTAGATTTTAGAGCGCTTAGTAAAAATAGAAAAATAGATAGATATTCATTGCGTCTTATTGATGATCAGTTGGATCAATTACAGGGCTGCTATTATTTCACCTCGAACAGCGCGATGGTGGATTTATTAACAAGGTTTCAACTTTGTTATTGTATATCGTAAAAGTACAGTTGCGGTCCCCATACCTTTTCATACCATTCGCATTGCTTGGTTGGTTCTCTACCAAACTCTGACAAACTAAAATTATTAATTTGGCATCGTTATGTTTAAGGTAGTTGTATCGTGGAATGACTTTTCAAAGGATTTTAATAAAACTTCATTTAATTGCTCTTTAATTAATTATAAGACATATTGACCTCAGGTCGATTAAAATTTACCACTCCATTATTGAGAAAAACGATATTAAAGTTTTGTTATTTTAACACAGGCTCTTATGGGAAATAGTAATTTCAATGTTATTTTTATCGAATAAAATAAAAACGATTCAAAGGAATTCAATAAAAATTTAATATATTATAGAAACAGTAGTTATTAATCACATAAAAAAAATGGAAATTATTGTCCATTATTGTATTGAAATTTTTTATAAAATCAAGAAATGACTGTGTATGTGTATGTACGTGTAGATACTATTTACATGTAGTGAGAACAGTGAGACTGTACTTTCACAAAAGTTTTTAACGAGACTATTTGACACTAACGTTTCAGCTACATTATAATTTTAGGTTGCTGAGTTATACTTTTGAGCATGACTATCACGATACAACTACCTTAAATGATATTATTATTGTGCTAAAGTTATTGTAATTTAAACGCTATTTTAAACTGTAATGATAAACTATTGTTTTACTAAACTATTGATACATTGTTTACCGTGCAAATGTTGAAAAGCATTAGCAAAACATAAAAATAGAAATATGTAAAACTAAGATAGCAGTGAAAGAGTGAAGATACGCGTGAAATATATTATGCAAAAGTAGTGTTTTGTAACTAACAAAATATGCAAACGGTACTGAATACTAACTCCCATCTTTCATTTGTTTTCGTATAACAAAAGAATTCCAACGGCTATATTGAAAGTACTTGTTAAATAAACAACAATTGCATCGGACTCGAATCCAAAAGAGATTCCCAATCTAAGGTGGAAATTCATTGTGCTGATGGATGAATGGCACAGGGTAAAATATGTGTGTTGCTGACGATCTCCTTATTGAAACAAGAAACTAAGGCATGAATAGGAATACGAATTTGGATAATGGATAAAAATGATTTGGATGGAACTTATGACGACTAATGCGACGAATGGATATGATTGGATACGAGATGGTAAAGATTAAACTTGTAAACCGTGGAGGTTGGTAGTCCTCTAAGGGGCACCTCCTCAGGTGGCGGAGTGAGGAAGCTTACCAGTAATGCAGGGCATTGAAGATATAAAATATCCAGGGTGGACCAAAACTAGCAATAATGATGATGGTAGGTAAATGTAATAAAAAAACAGTTACGGATCAAAGACTAGGATCGTGAGATCCGACAAGCGGTGAGGTTCGTTAACCAGCGACTGTTCGCAAAATTTGGAGGAAGAAAATATTTTTAATAGAAGAGCTAAAATTTAAAAATCACCTTCTAGGCCTCAAGTTTTGTTAAGTGAGACAGAAAAACATAAAATGGCATATGCCAAAAAGATTTTTTCGAAGAGAATTAAGCCAGAACACAAAATAAACAGCTCTTATATAGACAATGGAAAAAAGCAGAGCAAGTGTGTAAAACGAGGGATGATAGCCCTCAACTCTATATCGAGCTAGTTATTACGCAAAAAAAATATGGTGAACTAGAAAAGAAATTAACACCTACAGAACTCTTAGGAAAAAGAAGTGGTACTGCATACCAATCGGACGTTGAAGAGTTGGCAAAAGAAACAGAATGGATAAAGAAGAAATGAAAGAATTACAGAAAAAGAAAATTGGATACATCCCTACCACCTCTACAACGTGAAAGCAGCAGAAAGATAGAAGTGCAGGAAAAAATTAGAACAGTACTTCCACCTGTTCCGGTAGTAGCACATGGTATTACAAATTTTATTGAATTTTACGAAAAACTTTACAATATGAATAGAGAAGCACAGATCAAAATAATTAATGATGACGCCATTAAATTAAATGTGAAAGATGGAGGATTTTAGTCCTTACCACTAGGCTTAGTAACAACAACGTACCATGGCACTCGTATGAAAGTAAGCAAAATAGACCAATAAAAGTGATTGCTTATAATATGCATTATTTCTGCATACCAGAATAAATAAGATTTTTAAAATTACCGATATACTCGGTATTACAGTCGAAATTCAACCACTACGCAAATCTTACCTGGTCTTACAATGTAAGAGATGCCAGCATACGGACATACACAGATGTACTGCTCCAGGGAAGAACCATGTGTTAAATGTGAGCGCAAACACTTAACTAAGTTTTGCACAAAGTCGGCTAATACACCACCAAAATGCGTAAACTGTGGCGAAGGTCATCTAGCAAATTATAGAGGATGTGTAGTAGCCATTTAAATGCAAAACATGAAAAACAAATAGAATAGGAATCCAAGATTGCCTGACCAACCGCAAAGAGAGAGACAACCGGTAAATCAAAAATCCGGAAATGAAACGAAATATTTAACAGAAAATCAAACACAAGAAGTTAATAAGGATATGATGTACATCCAAGCTGTAACAGGCAGACCATATAAAAATAATGAAAATAATTCAAGTGATCAGATTTGGCAATTTATATTAAGCAAACTGAACCACAAAGAACAATTGTTCTCGAAACTTGACGAGCGACACACCAAATTAGAATATAGCACTAGCTGTAATAATTAAAGATAATATTTCACTCCATGAAGGAATGAAACATAAAAGTGATGAAATCCAAGCTATCGGTTAGTGTTACAACTAACAAATATCCAGTTGATATTTTTGCAATTTATTATCCACCAAAACATCTTCTTAAGAAAGAAAAGTATCTTGAATTCTTATGAAAGCAAAGTAGAAGATGCATTATAGGTGGTAACCTTAATGCTAAGAACACACATTAGGGATCACGACCAACAACAACAAATAGAAAGAACTTCTAGCGGCGGTTAAAGAAGCTGGTTGCGAAACAATATCTACAGGCAAACCGACTTACCGGCCAACTGATTTAAATAAAATTCCAGATTTAATAGACTTTATCATAATAAAAAAAATAGCTGCTAATTAAAAGAGGGGTGTGACATGAATTTGAATCGCTTACCAATAGCGAAAATATTATAAAGAAAAAGCATAATCCAACCTTAGTAAATAAAGCAACTGACTAAGAAGGCTTCAAGCTAAACCTTGAAGAAAGAATTAAGCTAACAGTTCCATTGCAAACAGAGCAGCAGTTAGAAAAAGAAGTGGAGGTATTTCTTAACAATATTCCACAGGCGGAATGGAAAAATACACAGGACCTTAAGGAAAAACCAACAGGAAATAAATACCCTAAAGAAACCAGACCTTTATTCAAAGATAATAGAAAACTAAGACGGAAATGGCAACAAACTAGAGCCCCACATGACAAGACAGAACTAAACAACGCCAGTCAACAGGTAAGAAGAGACATCTAACAATTGAAAAATGATTCAATCAGCTGATTTCGTAAAAACATACCTGATGAAAGTAGCACGAATTATTCTCTATGAAAGGCTACCAAAATGTTTAAAAGGCCGGTAATATCGATACCTACATTAAGACAAGAAAACGGAAAATAAGTTGAAAACAACACAAAGAATCTCGAGGAAATATTCCAGCCAGATGAAGTAGAGCAGTATGGATGCAACTGACAAATACTTACGAGTAAAATAAGACTTGTACTGGATGATTGGAAAGGATTCCACTCTGTCAATACAAAATAAGTTACTTATATACAAACAGTGTGTCCTTAAACCAGTGTAAACTTATGGTATCCAGCTATGGGGCTGTACCAGTCAGAGTAACAAGGATTTAATCCAAAGTTTCTAGAACAAAGTGCTAAGAAACTTAATGGAAGAACCGTGGTATATTAACAGTGATCTTCACCGGAACTTAAAGATGGAAACTGTGGACACTGTAATAAGGACATTTGCTAAGAGTCACTAGGAAAGACTCCACCAACATGCTAATTACCAGAAGCACACCTACTGAATAACGATGGAGAAAAATATAGAAGACTAAAAAGGGCTAAATCTTTTGAGTTAGTTTAATAAAACTAAATGTAATGAAATGTTATAGTGCAAAATGTAATACATATTTATGTTTAATATTTCATATCATACAATAAGGTATGCTGAAGATCAAAACCTTAAATGTTTATATTACATTATTTTAACGTTAAATTGCTTATTAGTTTAATCGACTAGACTGTAATTGATAAAAAATAAAAAATAAATGTTTAAGTCAGGATTGAGCCGGGCTCGAAGACAAGAGGGGCAGCTTCAATTAGGACCGGAATCTTAAAGCTGTCAGGAGATGATTGAATATTTAGAGGATGCTGCCGTGATGTGCCGTGTTAACGATTGTAGAGTACCAATCGTTGGCATCAATAAATGATTTTTTGTTGTTTTCAGATGCAGTCACTTGAAGCTGTTGTGACAGTCTTTAAATTAAGTGCAACTGTATGCGTGCTGGTTAAAGAAAGGAATTTACTATAAATGTCATACTGTATTTGATTTGTTTTCGTTTCATGTGACTCATTGCTGATAATGTGTTTGTTTTGATATGTATTGAACTGTTGTAAGGGTTCTTGAATTTTATTATGTTTGCGAAGTTATCGAAATAGATTGTATATGTTTTTGCTCAGTTAAACTATGACAGTAGTCCTTAAACTGGAGATGATGATTTTGCTCAGTTAAACTACGACGGTAGTCTCTGAACTGGAGCTGGTGCTTTTGCTTAGTTAAGCTACAAAGATAGTTCCTGAACTGGAGCTGGTGATTAGGCTTAGTTAAACTACGACGGTAGTCACTGAATTAGAGCTGGTGTTTTTGCTTAGTTAAACTACAACGATAGTTCCTGAACTGGAGCTGGTGCTTTTGCTTAGTTAAACTACGACGGTAGTCTCTGAACTGGAACTGGTGCTTTTGCTTAGTTAAACTACAACGATAGTTCCTGAACTGGAGCTGGTGATTAGGCTTAGTTAAACTACGACGGTAGTCACTAAATTAGAGCTGGTGTTTTTGCTTAGTTAAACTACAACGATAATTCCTGAACTGGAGCTGGTGCTTTTGCTTAGTTAAACTACGACGGTAGTCTCTGAACTGGAACTGGTGCTTTTGCTTAGTTAAACTACAACGATAGTTCCTGAACTGGAGCTGGTGATTAGGCTTAGTTAAACTACGACGGTAGTCTCTGAACTGGAGCTGGTGCTTTTGCTTAGTTAAACTACAACGATAGTTCCTGAACTGGAGCTGGTGTTTTTGCTTACTTAAACTACAACGCTAGTTATTGAACTGAAGTTGCTGTTATTGCTTATTTAATCTACAACGGTAGTCACTGAACTAGAGCAGGTGTTCTTGCTTAGTTAAAGTACGACGTTAGTCCTTAAACTGAAGCTTGTGTTTCTGCTTAGTTAAACTACATCGGTAGTCCCTAAATTGGATCTGATGTTTTTGCTTAGTTAAACTAAAATGGTAGTCAATGAACTAGAGCTGGTGCTTTTGCTTAGTAAATTACCACGGTAGTCCCTGAACAGAAGCTAATGTTTTTGCTTATTAAAACTACGACGGTAGTGCTTAAACTGGAGCTAGTGCCTTTGCTCTGTTAAACTACGACGGTAGTCCCTGAACTGGAGCTGGTGTTTTTTGCTCAGTTAAACTACGACGGTAGTGCTTAAACTGGAGCTAGTGTCTTTGCTCTGTTAAACTACGACGGTAGTCCCTGAACTGGAGCTGGTGTTTTTTGCTCAGTTAAACTACGACGGTAGTGCTTAAACTGGAGCTAGTGCCTTTGCTCTGTTAAACTACGACGGTAGTCCCTGAACTGGAGCTAGTGTTTTTTGCTCAGTTAAACTACGACGGTAGTGCTTAAACTGGAGCTAGTGCCTTTGCTCTGTTAAACTACGACGGTAGTCCCTGAACTGGGGCTGGTGTTTTTTGCTTAGTTAAACTACGACGGTAATGCTTAAACTGGAGCTAGTGTCTTTGCTCTGTTAAACTACGACGGTAGTCCCTGAACTGGAGCTGGTGTTTTTTGCTCAGTTAAACTACGACGGTAGTGCTTAAACTGGAGCTAGTGCCTTTGCTCTGTTAAACTACGACGGTAGTCCCTGAACTGGAGCTGGTGTTTTTTGCTCAGTTAAACTACGACGGTAGTGCTTAAACTGGAGCTAGTGCCTTTGCTCTGTTAAACTACGACGGTAGTCCCTGAACTGGAGCTGGTGTTTTTTGCTCAGTTAAACTACGACGGTAGTGCTTAAACTAGAGCTAATGCTTTTGCTCTGTTAAACTACGACGGTAGTCCCCGAACTGGAGCTGGTGTATTTGCTTAGTTAAACTACAACGGTAGTGTCTGAGCTGTGGAGCTGGTTCTTTGGTTTAGGTAAACTTCGACGGTAGTCACTAGTGGTAGTGGTTTTGCTTAGTTAAACTACGACGATAGTCCCTGAACTGGACCTAGTATTTTTGCTCAGTTAAATTACGGCGGTAGTCTCTGAACTGGAAATAGTGTTTTTGCTTAGTTAAACTACGATGGTTGTCACAAACTAGAGCAGGTTGTGTTGCCTTTGTTTTGTATGCTATGTTTTAACTATTTAATTAAACAATTAAACCATTCATATATTAATTGATAATTGGGACCACATTAATTCTGTTTTATAAAACGTATAAAAGTTAAGTGTGGCAATGAATACTTAGATTTGAAGAATATCTGTGTAAGGGTACCGCAAGGTAGTGTTCTTCACCCAACACTGCACCTGCTCTACCTTTGCGGATGATACTCGGTGTGCAGCTATATCTAGTCTGAGTTGTAAGGTCAGACTCTTTGTGCTTAAAGTGTTTAGTTTGGACTGATTCCTAGTAAACAGACTTTTACTACAGGTATAGGGGCATATAGAGGTTTCTATATGCTTAGAGTTCTTTTAAAGAGGCTAGTAACTTTGCAAATAATAACACTTGTTGATTTCACTTAAATACATTTATTAATTAACCAACTTATTTAATTACATGCCGCAGGGCTAAACATGAGCGTTAGCCTATATATATATATATATATATATATATATATATATATATATATATATATATATCTTTCTCTAATGTGTTTTTCAAATTTAAAATATTATAATTGAGTTTATCATTCGAGTAATAAACACAAAAAAGCGTCTACTCTAGTTGAAACACGAAATTTATCACCGCGATTGTATTTTCGAAATTAAATAGAATATAATTGGTTTTATATTATATCACAAATTGCGGCTTGTTCCTAGGATATTCGAATTCTTTCTGATTTAATAGGATTTAATAATATTATTAGTATAAGCTAAAACCTTGAGAGCAGTGATATAGGACAGACATGTCCTGACACGTCTAAGCGTTAGCTCTAGATCTGTCGGGCAAGCAGCCGTAGCCTTCATAGCTTATGCAATCGTAATATTATTCCAACACGACATGTTATGACAATAATATTCATGAAAACTTAAAAATAACAATAACATTTATAATATAAATAATTCATCTTAAAACTAACAGTAGTAAATTAAGATTACACATTTATGAACTATTTCGTTTCCAACCAATACTGCTGTCTTGGCCGTTGAGAACACTATCGATGAAGCCACAACAAAATTTCAAAAAGCAGTGGACAATGTCGGCTATTGATCAAAAGTTTGGCGAAATAAACTCATTGAGTGTAAATCAACACACGTAAATTTCACAATCCAAAAGAATATTAAAACACAATTCTTCATGCGAATGAAGCAAAATATCTAGGAATGACGCTAGATGCTAAGTTAAAGTGGAAATCGCTTGTCAAAAAGAACACAGGACTATGTATTGACTAAGGCGACGTTCTGAACTAAACATTAAAAACAAACTGCTCTTTTAAAAGCAAGTGCTAAAGCTAGTGTGGACGTATGGAGTGCAACTCTAGGGTATTTTGTACGTGCATAATCATACACTTATTAGGCAGCGGTGTTTTTCTCTTATATGAGGTTACGGCACAAAACTGCCAACATCGTCGTCGGTAATAGAAAATAGTATATAGTATATATATAGTAATAGTATAGTATTATAGTAATAGTAAGTATAGTATTTTATTTTAACATATAATTTGATTAAAACAACATTTATATAATTTAAATTTTATAATGTGAATTAATATGTAATGACTGTAATGAATTTAATTAAGTATCTTTTATAAAGAATTTTAAGTGAGTCCCAAAATAAATATAGTTATTATCAATATGTTAGCGGACTGAGAATGGGAAACGAGGTAAAAGGAAACAGATACTGGGCAAATAGCGAGGAAAGGATGCGCAGGGTGTGCGGAACGGAGATAGAAATATTGGAGCACATTAGGTTTCCATGTGAGAAAAAGGTAATAAACGAAAAGAATATTGGATAGTTATTAAAGGGGAGCAGTGAGGGAAAAGGTGATCAAAAATAAATAAAGCACAATGAGATGTAAATAAATGAGTTAAATTCTATAATACCAAAAAAAAAACATTTTAAATGTTAGCGGACTCACTTTCATACAATTTATGAATACAATATATTGTATTACAATATATCTGTATATTTAATAGATATTGAGCTGCACTGATGTAAAGTAGAGCACTTAACTGAAAATTAGTTATTAATATAATGACCCTAGTTTTATAGAAGCCGATAAATAATTTTCCAATGTTACATAAAATACTTTGTTTTAAGTTTTATTTTTACTTAGCACGTGGTAGTGCAACGTTCTGTTGATTCGAATTCCTTGTTGATTCCTTGTTTGTAGGCATAAGTGACAGGTTTACTCTTAGAGTGGCCTCGATGTTAGGAGAACAATATTTGACGTTTCTTTTATGAAGAATTTTAAATCTACTTCTTCTGGCTAGTTACTTTCTCACTTTCCTTCATTCATATCTTTATGAAATCGTCTTATCTCAACCTTCTAGTGTCTCATTTTATGATTGTAAGACGGCACTATATAATTAAAGCAAAACCGTTATATGTGGGGTAAGGCTGCAGTCTATGTAGCGCCACTGGATGCATCACCCGTTATTACACGTGCGAACTTCGTAAAAATTATTTTAAATGATCGACGAATAAAGAGAGGTCAATACCAATAATTGAAAGTAGGGATTCTCTCTGCTTCTGTGGAATGTGCTCTTAGTTTTCTTGAGATATTGCCGGACCGTATTATATTAAACTAGTTTTTAGATTGGAGGTCACTCATAACAGCCAAATATGTGTAAGTTGATTTCAGGATCTGTAGCAAAGAAAATGATCAGTTAAAGTAAAGTTATATGCGTTATATGCGATATATTACGAGTACAATAAATTTCTATAAGACTGGAATAGTACCTTTAAATATGTTTCCAGCGAAAGTTCCATGTAGCCCTCAGCTTTCAAAGTTTTCGACACCTGCCCGTAGATCATCATCGTCATCAGAGATTTTTGATCCTCTAGTGCCAGGTTGTACCACTGGTTGTCTGTCATAGTGAACACGAAATTATCCAACTGAAATTAATTGAACTGAATGATTCATTATTGAGTTACCGAATATTTAATAGTAATGCAACTACCTTATTTTTTAATATTTTTCCGTAAGAACAGTACAATCCTAATTGTACAATCAGTCCAATGGCAAAACGAGCAAACTGTAGTTATGTTGAGTGACCATAAAAAAGTTAGTGAAAATCAAGATGAAGCTGGATATAAGTTGAAAAAGAAACATGGCATAAAATATCTCGTTGAATTTGGTAAGCGATCTGAAAGATAAAGAACAATTAACTTATTTAGATTTTTTTGTATTTTAACAAAAAGTTTTTTTTTACGTAAAATGTGGGTCGTTAGACTTCAATATTAAATCACGTAATTACATCTCATTACTAAATTAAACCTAAAAATATTCTCTCATTTTACTAATTCTAAAGCACTTTCTGATTTTTATTCTTGTTCCCTACTCTTCCTTCTTTCTTACAATTTCTTCTTTCTCCTTCACTCACATCTATTTTTCCTTATCTCCTTTTGACAAACAGGAGATAAGGGAAGACTCCTCTATTATCTTTTCATTATCCATCCCAAAATAGTATTTTCTTCTCTTACGCTCCAACGTCTTCTTCTCTCGCTTAAACCTTCTGCCGATCGTCCTTTCACATGTTCCCAATCTCTATTTTCCATCTCTTGATTGTTTATTCTAAATCTCTATGCTATTTCTCTTATATCCTTCCTTTATCCTTTCTACATCTCATCTAGTCTCAAACGACTTTTCATTTTCCATTGCCCCTTACTTCCAGCCATCCTTACTTCCTTGCCCCTCATCGTGCCAACTTTATCCCTTGCGTTATGTTATATCTCCCCTGTCTCCGTTTTCTATTCTCCTGCTTTTTACTTCCTTCATCCATTTCATTCCACTCTTTCCTTTTAGTATTTCTATCAGGTCACTTTCGTTTACCACTTTTCTCCTACGCCTATTCTTGATATGCTCAAGCGTTTCCTTGTCCCTGTCGCACACCCTACAGCTCTCTTCTACTGTTCCCCAATGCCTACGGTCCCTCTAGAAATCATTTTCACATCCTATCTGCCTTAGGTTTCCAGGTACCGTGGCAATCCTTTCGTCCATATACTTCTGTATCCTGTATTGTATTTTCTTTCTTTGTCCATCTTCCTCATCCTCTCTTATTGCTGAATCTACACGTCTCTTTCCTTTGTCACGCTTCTTACATTCATTCCCTTTCTTCTTAGTTTTTCCATTTCCGTTGCTGCTATCCTTCTTCCTTAATATAGCCTTTCCTTTCCTTCCCCATATTGTATTTCCTCGCTTGCTTATTTGTTGCACCACCACTCTGAATTTTCCGATGTCTGCGTTCTTGCTTTTTCCTTCCTATCTCATCACTCTGATCCCTGCCTCTATTCTCAAGCATCCTCAGAGCTAGCATATCGAACAAATTCTGGATCTGCTACCTCTTTTTCACAATAACACGTATCTTTCTGCTCTGTATGAAGTGATTTCTTCTAAGATATGCCAATGCCTTAGTATGGTCCACCCTTAGTCTCGAGATAAGTGACAACACTCGTCTCGGACCTTGGACTTTTCACCACCAACGACAACCGCACACCGAAGACTGTAAACTGTAAAATATTCTTCCTTTCTCTGAATTGTTCAACATGCCACTTCTCTTTCTCCACATCATTTTCAATTTTTACACTTGCTACTGATCTAGCTGCTTGATATGCGGCGTCGTTTGTTTTTTCGTTTCCTGTGATTCCTTTGTGATTAGGAATCCACCCTAACGGTACATCGAATCCTCTCTTTTTTATTCTATGTAGATATCTTCTTAATATATTTCCCACTTTTTTTATATTACCATTCTTCCCCAATGCTTCCACCACTGCTTTTGAATCTATGCATATTACAGCTTTCGACCATCTATTGTTCTCAACCTTTAACATTAGTTGTATTTAGATATTAAGATACGTGCTAATATAGCGGATACATACAGAAAATGCTAAAACGTTGACTACCAGAGTACTTACCTCATTATTTCCTGGTGCATTTGTAGAATGTTCCGCAGTGAGCCTCTATCTAGTGTCTCAAAAGTAGATAATGTATATTTCAATATATTCAACTGAAAACAAAATTCAGATATGGCAATTATATAGATAGTATCGAACAAAAGTGTGTAGTAAGCAATCAGTAAATCTTCACAAACAACTAACGCGTAAGTAATTTTATATAAAGGGTGAACCAAAGGTTTCAAAAGGTGAACCAAACGGTAAGTACATCAGATACGGAAACTTTCTTTGCTATTCAAACAATGGTGCAGTACTGGCTGCCGCAGCATCCAAATAGTAAAAATAAAACAATACTTTAATCACCAAAATAGGATGTTTAAAGATAAAACCCTCGTCATAGATTCCGGTGTAATTCGCGATATTATTTGCATATTTCTGTCGGAATAATTTGCAATTGTTAAAAAACTTTGCCACATCTCTGTAATCCATTTCAAAGACGTAGAGTTTTCCAACAATTTGAAACCACGAAGATGCAACAATAATTGTGTCTACAATCTTCGTAAAGTCATTCAAGTTGCAATATATGGCTGTTACGATTATAACCAATGTTATTGCCATGAGAACATATTGTACGATCAGAGCGGCACTTCTCTTGCGAGCGTTATTTGCTTCACTGAATACATTATTGCCACTTACCGTCATGAACTTGTCCATGAACTTGAAAACTGTTTTAAATTCTTTTAATGGATTTTCCATTTCAACTCTCGGTACTTCTCGTGCTGATGTCCACTCAGAACTGCGAGCGGCTAATGTAGATTGGCTTTTAAATCAACTATGGCGTTTATGAATATGTAATGCTAAATATCAAAAGATCATTTATATTTCAACATTTTTACTTTACTTTAATATGTGGTTAATCACAGAGTAGCTTTCGTGTAATTACCGGGAATTACCGGGGTAATTTCGGGACACTGTGATATTGAACAAAGTGATTTTTAAAATGGTAATAATTAATATTAATTCAGAAAAAATACTTAATTATACTTTTAAGATTATTCATAATTTAAAACAAGAAATATTAAAGGCGTTCCTTTACCCATTACCTTTCTTATGTGGTTGGGTAGATATTCAATGCAGAAGGGTGAAAAATGTTAAAGACAAAATTAATTTTTCCAAGAAACGGAACACAGAAAATAAAGAAATCAGAAACAGTTTAATAAATAACGTAAAATAAATGAAGAAAAGTTCTAAGGAAAATGCTTAAGTGCATATTAATTACCGAAAACATCGCTTAAGTTTATAAAGGTCATGGTGATTACGATTCTTTTTTAAAGCGGACATTTTATGCAAATTTATTACTGCAATTCAAATATGATGTAAGATTAATAACTAAAGAAGACAAAGAACGGGCGGTTGAGACTCGTAAGGAGGCAAGAGAGCATGCAAATTGGGACTGCGTGAATACGAAGTTGTAGAAGAAAGTGGTGGATACTATGAAGGGGGGCACGTTGGGTGAGATTTACAGGTTAGTTGAAGAAGAAAGATAGGTGCAAGAGACAATATTATTAATTGTTATAGAAGTGAAGCAACAGAAAAGGATAAAATAGATGGAGGTATACTGTAAGGCGCAGACAGTAGATGCCTATGTAAAAAGGAAAGAAAAGAAACTAGAATGATCACAAGATTTAAATTAGATATCGAAGATAGAAAATAAAATATTGGGGATAGGAGAAAATATACAGGATATCTGGGAAGGATTGGGAAAGCTGGAGCGCAATAGGCAAACTGTTGCACGGAAGGGAGAACAAGGACGATAATTGGCGAAAGTAAGAAAAAGAAGAATGGAAAAGAAAGAGCACAGGAGCAAGGAAAATGAAAAGGAAGGACAGGATTTAATTTTTTTAAAAAGCTCAGTAAATGTAAATGAAATGAAGATTATAAAATAATTGAAATGAGATTCCAAGGCCGTAAAAAGCGCATGCAATGAAATATAAATAAATATACATTTATTTTCAACATGCAAAATCAGATCATAAATTTTGATTGGATCTTAGCTAAAAATAATTAACGTAATCATGTCTGCAGTTAATTACATTGTTACCGTAACGCAACCGTAGCGCAACAGATATTAATAAACACGAGCCATTAAGTGTTATCTCAGATACATCACAATCGATAAAGAAAATAAAAATGTTGAAATAAAATCCATGAAAAAACACCTGCAGGTTTGTTATAAAAATTAGAAGCTGAGATGATTTAAAGATTAAAGAGTTTTGCAAAGATTGCAAAATATTAGCTTTGTAATTTTCACTCCGAGGTTAAATGCTTATCAGACAGAGCTAATACATTTGATAGCAAATTTAGTGATTTGCAATCTAAAGATAGTTCTCAACGAGAAAAATTATTCTTTTGTGCTACTCAGGAAGTGTACAAAAGTTATATATATATATATATATATATATATATATATATATATATATATATATATATATATATATATATATATATATATTATTCAATGCGAACTCAATTCAAAATTTAGAAATTCAAATTATTTTAATAAGTGGCGCTGAGAAAATTAGGGCTCCCTGTAGGAAACTGTGGAGAAAATTTTGGATTAAGTAATAATTGAGTATCTAATGAATAAAAAAAATCAAATTCAAAAATTTTATTTGGAGGTACGGGGCCGGTTTTTGCTGAGGGTAAAAATTGTGCTAAAACTTAGTGCTTAACTTTGTTACCTACATTACAAGACGAAAAAAAAAATCCTACATTTTGAAAAAAAAATTGGTAAAATAACAAAAAAATTTAGAACATTGAAAATATTCAAAATTTTGTTTAAAAAATATATTTTTTTCAACATGCATTGTTCTCCACCAACATAAAACTTATTACAATGTTCCAAGTGAAAGTTTATATGTTTATTTGTTTATATGCTCGCGCGATTTTCTTAAAAATTGCCTAAATCGTATAGAAAAAATTCTAAGACTTTTGACCTCCTCGAATTTTTCCCTAAATTTCCTGGAAGCCCGTAATTTTGGAAAAGAATCTTTTTTTACTTTTTGCTCTATAACTTTTAATTCGTAAAAATTAAAATTTGGCATGTGTATTACGGTGTTCAATGCTTACATTTTTTGAAAATTAGAAATCAAAAAATTGGAAAAGGGGGCGTTGAGAAAATAAGCGGGACTGGTAAAAGCTTTGGAGAAAACTCAAATGATGAACTACGAGACATAATAATAAAATATCTTATTAAAAATCAAATTCAATTTTCAATTTTATTTGGGGGCATGGGGGCAGTTTTTACCAAGGGTAAAATTCGGTACCTAATTTACAAATCAAAACTAAAAATCCAAAATTTTGTAAAAGAGTTTATAAAATAATATATTCAACGAGTAAATATTTTAATTTGAAAATGGAATTAAAATTTGAAATGAAGTTACGAATTATTTTGTTGAATTCAAATCATATACACTAAAACGATATACACTAAAACGACGGGAGTATATTCTACTAAAACTTGTAATACGATAATCAAAGTTGAATTTAAAAACCCCAGATATCGTTAGATAATATATGTAAAATGTTATGATCTATTTTAAAATAAAGCCTAAACATTTCTTTAACGGTTTGTGCTTTTTTTAAATAGCTAACTTGTCTGCAATGCTATTAGTGTAATTGTGTAGGAAAACACTGTTTGCCAGACGGTTTTGTAAATACATTTAAATTTCAAAACAAAGCAGCCTCCTACCTTCAACTTTTATACTAAGTAGTACTGTTTCTTAATAAGTACTTATTAACTATTTTTATATTATGACATAATGCAAAATTTATATTTTTGATTTTTGGCAAGATGGCTATAACATATAAGCTAAAGCCTAAATAAACTAAAATTTTTAGTGGGTTTGATTAAATAATCGTTCATAAAAATTTGTTATTTTTTCCTTGTTTTTTAATATTTCTACGTAAGAATAATAGAGTCCCAATTGGGCAGTCAGGCCAATGGCGGTCACAAACAAGCTGTAGTTATTTTGAGTGACTGTAAAAAGGGAGCTGGAAACCATCGCGAAACTGGATATAAATTGTACCATAAAAATGGCGGAAAACAACTCATTGAATCTGTTGAGCGATCTGGAAGGTGCAAAAATAATTATTTGAAAAAAATATGTTTGTTTTTTAAGATAGTTCACTAGTGACACCGTAGGCAAAAGTGTAGCCGGATATTAAGTACAAACGTTACGTACATCATATAGAAAAGATTTTCTTTTTCAGTGACTGTAATACATTAATTAATTAATATATTTACCTTCAAGTTTTCATATATATATACAGACTAAAGTCAGTGTTGAGAAATATGGTAATACTGTCCACTACAACATAACCACTGTAGAATGGTAAAGTACGTACTGCGCATGCTAACCCTACAATTTATGATAACTAGGGCTTCTGGACCCGACCCGACCCGGACCCGAGCTCGAAGGGTATTGGCAATAAACCCGAACCCATGACCCGGGACCCGGGTAGAAAACCCGACGGATCCAACAGACCCGACGGCCTAATGTTTTTACTGGTGTAATTGTAAAACTAAATAAAACCCAAAGCGCACAGTTCGAATTTTATAGCCGAAACATTTGAAATTATCAAACAACATATACGGATGGATCAAAAACACCGGATACAACGGGTTGCGCTTAAATAAGAGACTTATAAATATCAACAATTCTCTCAATAAAGTACATTATAAATAAAAACTTGAAAAACATTATAATATGCAGTGACTCACATAGTATAATAGCTATCACTAATAACAGAAACACAAAAATCTGGTCGTTGTTTAATATCGGGGAACGAGACTGCGAATGAAGCCGCCAAGTTGGTTGCTATGGAAGAAAATCCAGTCTCTGATATATTACACTTAGACTTAATAGATTGGTATAAAAATGGTATGAGGCAAATTCAAAACCAGTGCTGGACGCAAATAACTAGCAAAAAATTAAGATTGATTAAGAAAAACACAAAAAAGTGGAAAACTTCTTATCAAAGTACCGGACAATTTGAAAAGTCATCTTCAAGCTACAAACAAGACATACGAGGTTGACGCATCAACATTTAATAAGTAAAACAACAGCTCCACAGTGCAGCAACTGCCAGACGCCAAACAATTCATCATCTACTCATAACCTACCCACAATATCAAACTAAACGAACAAAACACATCATCAGTGGTTAACTAAAGCTTTAAACTAAAAATTGCTTTCAGACAATCCGGAAGAAATTCAAAAAGTGCTCGAATTCCTAACTGATATAAACTTAATAAATAAAGTTTAACTAAAATAATTTTAAAATAAAGAATTTACAAAAACCCTCGGAATATAAAGTAAACACTTGTTGTATAAATCTTTGTTTTGATATTTTAAAAGTTCTCTCGCCACAAATAAATATCTCTCAGTATATCATGTAAGCAACCCGGTACACACGGACCGCACCCTCACTCTTTGCGCTATATCTCGGGAGGAATAATACGATTCCGGTGGAATTGGCGATATTATTTGCATATTTCTCTCTGAATACTTTGCAGTTGTTAAAGAACTTAGCCACTCAATGTCATGAAAACGTTCATAACCTTAAAAACTTTTTTAAACTCGTCAAATGGATTATTCATTTTAATTCACAGTACTGCTTACGCTGGTGTCCACACAGAACTAAGTTTGGTTATTATTGAACAGCTTTTAAAGGCATGCTTTTATAAATAATTAATGTCAGATATCTGAAGATCGTTAATATTTCACCATTTTTACTTTGAACTAATACTTGGTTAATCACAGGCTCCAAACGTGCAATTAACTGTTGCTTCAAAACCAACATTCGTGTTATTGCCGCTAGAGGGAAACCGGGCACTCACACTATGATTTTCTATAAATACTTCTTAATATGTACGTTTTGTGTAGACTTAAGTTTAAATCGACGAAAAAGTGTGTTAATAAATACTGGTTATTTTTCGAAAAGTTAAACTTTTACTTTTATTCTTAATAATTTTAAGTTCACTAGTTTTAATTTCTGATAAGTATATGTACACGTGGTATTAACACCTCTAAGACTGCATTTAAACGATCGGCACCGGCCGTAAATCATTAGAAAAAAATTCCGCTAGAACAAAAAATTTTCTGCTAGATTCTTAAAAAGTATTTAAATACAAAAAAAAAATTGGTATTTGCATTTTGAGTATATGCATTTGAAAAAGACACATTTCTGCATTCCGCACCACTATCCGATGTGCAATGTGCAGTACTGGCCGAACTGCAGTTGCATAACTTGGTGCTGAATCATGACAAACTAAAATAACAAATTAAGGGCCTTATTCTGTACACTATTTCCACCGGCGAAAAAATTTCATCGCTTTGCATCGCATCAAAAATTTGACGCCACAAAAGCGATGGATTTTTATTTGGTATTCTGTAAGAAATTTCCATCGATTTTATTTTTGTCGATGGAAAAAAATCGATCAAATTATAAGGTCGCCTTTAATGGTGACTTTAAAATGTTTCATCGCTGTATTTTTGACAACTGTCAAACAATTTTAACACACAGTATTCAAGTGAAAGTGTATTTTATAAATATATGTTTATAAATGATTTCGTATTTGCTGTAGTTGAAGGATTCTACAAAAAAAGTAGAAAAGAAGTTAGTATTTATATGTTTATATATGAATATATAAATATAAATATATCAGAAAGTGAGGTTATCTTGTTTGTAAATTATTTCTTCAAGTGAATTAGGGTAAGTTAATAATTCTTCAAATTTATTGTTTATAATTGGTAATTTTTAATGATAATACTTTATTATAAATCTTTATTTAGCTTCTATGAAAAATTTGAAGTTCCTAGAGATCTTGGGGGTCATAGACTGCGTACACGTTAGAATTGTTTTGTCAATGGTTTACGATAAGGATTATTCTGCATTTGCTTATCCTGGCAGTAATGTTAGCACAAAGCTTAAAGCTGTAAGTATATGCTTGGAAATAATAATTGATGTACAGTTGTTGCTTTATATTATAAATGAAGCACAATATCATTATAGGTATGCGATTCAAATCTGATATTGTTGGCAGTAGCAAGGTACCCAGAATCAATGCGTGACTATGGAATTTGGAATCTAGAAAATAATAATAGCATAGAATTTATATGCTTAATAAAGAATAAGATAGACACAAAACACAGCACATGGATGTTACCTTACATGTAATATTTTCCTTCAGCAAAATCTAGTAATATTTAATTATAATGAGTAAATTTTGTTATGTTAGATAACCTTTGACACATGTAACTGTGTTTAGCGGGTACAATAATTACTTATTTTAATGAAATGAATTTGTAAAGTATTTTTTAAGTAATTACAATATTTTGTATTACATATTTTAATGTACTTTATATAAAATATTATAGTCAATATAAATGAACAACTCTGGTTTTCTTTAGCAACACACTTCTAATATTCACATATTTTAACATGTAAATGAATTGGCAATTAATACAGTACTGGATTATACTTTAATCCATATTTGTATAATTTATTTAATTTGATGTTATGCTGTTAATTGCTTGAGAACTAAAATAAGAGTGAACCCTTACGACATTGAGACACAATAGAAATTAATATAATAGAAAGAATATAGGAACTGATAACAAGATATACAAAGTTATATTGGAAAGAGCTGACAGGAATACGATAGTAAAATTACACGATATAGAATATGAAATGGAAGAAATTACCATACAACATGCACTCCAAGATTATGGAAAAATAATTAACATAAGAAAAGAAACTTGGGGGATATTTTTTTATATTTATTTACTTATTTGCCTTGACTTTCTTTCGTCATAGCCACCATTAAACATTTTTTATACATCTTTTATAACTTATAATTCAATTTTACAAACTTCTAAATATTTCAATAATTCACTAATTAATTTTGAATCACTTAACAAAAATTTATATTTTCTAATATATCACTATTCAATTTTGATTTTTCTAAACTATAATTTATGCATTCAAATATAATATGATCCAAAGTTCCTTCTTCACCACATTGACATCTATCATCAGATTTAATATTAATTTTGTACAGGTGAGCTGGAGTTTTGCAATGATTACTTTTGATTCTGATTATAGTTGATATAATTTTGCGGGACTCATTTCTAAACCATCTTTTCTTACTTAAATTTGGATGCAACATATAATAATCTCTTCCTTTTAACTGACTTTTGTTAATGAAATCTGTGTTTCTCAAATTGAAGTTTAAGTTTTTGATTATATTAAAAATTTCATATGAAGGTAATTTCACTTTCATCTCAATTTCCATCCAAATTTATTGATTCCTTTGAAAATAAAAGGAAAAAGAATGAGAGCACGATAACTGAAACTGCAATTACCGAGTCAGATAATGAGGATGATAGCTCGGATTCAACATGGTATTGGAAAAAGAAACATCATTTAATGACATAACAAAGAAAAATGCGAAAAAGAAATACAAGAAAACAGAAAAAGTTACTAGAGCAATGGAAAAGCAAAATAAGAATTTATAATTGAATTGTAATTATTATATATTGTGTAAGTTATGTGTTATAAAAAAAAAATGTTTATAAAAATGTAATACTGATTTAAAGTGATAATATGCACTTAAAAATAAATATTTAAAAAAACAAGTTATGTCGTGGAAAATTATCAAAATTATATCGCGGAAAACTATTATCAGCATCGAAATAGGAAGAGCCGTACATCGTGTAAAGTGTCTCAACCTTTTCTGCGTGGATTCTTGCCTTTAAACAATAATGAACATTAAAACTAATCGTGCAAGGATTGTTGAAAGAAGTGTACTACGTTTTGGAATATATTTCAGCTTGTCTCATATTACAGTTTATTTAAAGTGCACTATTTTTAATTAAACTAAAAGTGCTGCAGTTTTTAGAACAAAGTAAGAAATTTCATTCTAAAGTTGCCGCTGCCTAAAACTAACAAACCTTCAATTGGGTTGTGTACCGGTTGATTTTACTGGATATTTTGAAATTTTAAAGATATGTGGAGTTTTAGATTTACAAAAAAAAAAAAAGAATTATGACGTTATTCTTTTGACGAATAAAACGACTTCTTTTCACAAAATGTTATTGACATCTTTTTAACGTACGTAGTCTATGAATTGGTCATTGAACTGTTTTACTTTAATTGAACATTTTAATTTAATTTATTATTAAAAGTATGTAAAATAAATTTATCACGTGTAGTACTTATTTTATGGAAATAAACCACAAGCGCTTTTTATATAAAATCATATACAGAATCCCATCTCCGTTGTGCAACATAGATAGGAAGGGTAGAAATATCGAAACATGACGTCAGTGGAATTTCTTGTAACTATGGTAACTGCTTACCTTCGTAGATGTTAGCCTATTTCTTAAAGTTGCTGATGACTTTTGTTGGACTGGTGACATAACTTCTTCTTCTTGCATATGGCTCCCCGAGTCTACGTTCAAGAACACGGAGAAATTCACTTCGTTTTTCATAAGATCTGCGTAAGTGCCTTGACATTCAATTTGACCCTTTGAATTAACATAAAATATGTCTTTAATCAGTTGCTTCTTCTAAACATCAAGTTCAGTGAAAAGTTAATAAAAATGTTAAATATAGCAGCACAACATGGTAAGGTTGAACTGAAATCATGAAAAGAAATTGAAATTGACATGACATTCCATTACATAGCAAAACTTACTTGTTGCTTAAAAGAATTACTTAATAGACAATATTTTTTGACCAATTTTACTGATTTTTGAAAAATAAATCTAACGTTTTACGTATTATAATCATGAAACTAAGTAGGAACGGTAGGAGAAGGAAGTATTTTGCGTTAAATGTGAAATTCATTTATTGACGTGACCGGCATACTGATTACATTTATTCTGTCATTATCTGTCGTACGATTGGTGTTGATTTAGTAAAATTGTTTATGATATTTATGACGAGTAATGGAGAATCAACTTACATGGTTTAAGACAACAATCCAATCTGTTTTTTGACGAATATGAAGCTGATGAGTCGCTATAATGCGTGTTTTTCTGGAAAAATAATTGGCGTATGATAATGAGCTGGATAAGCATTATATTTGGAATAAATAGAACTGTTCAAGAATTATCAGCTCTCGGAAAATTATCAATAATTCATAAAACAGATATTTTCTGGAAATACTTGTGTATTGGTAATATACTTTATTTTTTAATATTAATTTTTATTAATTAATTTTCTAAACCCGATTAGTAATATTACTGTATATAATCGGTCACTAACCTTGATGATAAAAAGGAATCTCTGTCAAAGACACTATCAAGTTTTACTACTACAATAAAAATTAAGACTAAAACTTATGCAGGAAAGGATTACGCATATTCCACTACTGTTACAACTAATAACAAAAAAGGAAATTAAGGAAGGTTTGGACACTAACGAGTTTAATCGTTAATATTCTTAATTGTATATAGTTCTCTTCTAATTAAATCATCAAAGTTTTAGTCTCAATATCTTGTCAAAGAACGTATCCTCCAAATACTTAAAGTAATCATTCCAAGAATTGATGTCTATTTGTCGTGGTTTTTTTAATCGCCATTGCAATGCCGGTGCTGCGGCTTATGCGGCAATATCGGCGGTAATCAGGTAACGGACATTTTACGCGATTGAATCAGATCTTCAATTTGTTTCAAATTCAGACGAACCATCCGTGCAAAAACTAAAACCTGAACGCCGGATCAAAATTTAAATTAAAATCTTTGTCAGACGACTTTCAGATTCAAAATCTGAAGATATGTTCTGATCCTATAAAAAGACATTTATGCTTACTTTTAAAGATATCCCGTCTTCCCAATGCACTCATTGACCAGGTGTTCCCCAACGGCAGCATCTACTGCGGATAAAGGATCGTCGAGTAAATACACCTCTGCTTCCCTGTAGACGCATCGCGCAAGATTTATCCGGGCCCTTTGACCACCTGATAACGAGGCCACTCTCTCACCCACTTTAGTGTGATCCCTGCTTGGGAACAATTCAAAATCCCTCACTAGGGCACATGCTTGTATAACCTAAAAATGTTGAACGTTGTACTGACGTTATCATTTAGAAAACGATTAAAATGAGTTGTACAAAACACAGGAATATTGTCCTCATACTTGATTGTATCTATCTCGATCGTAGGGTAAGCCGAATAGTATATTCGATCTTATAGTAGAATTGAAAAGCCAGGGTTCTTGAGATGCATAAGAGATGTCTCCTCGTACAATGCATTTTCCGTCTGTTGTCGGAAGTTCACCAATAAGTAGTTGCAGCAAGGAGCTCTGAAAATAATTGATAAGTTTACTTTAAGTTAGCAGTTGAACAAGTCATATGCACTGAGCAGAATGGTGGCACCGGTTTATATTCAGAGTACGGCTTGATTCCTAATATGGTGTCTAAATATGGTAACACCTTGGAAAGCATTGACGTAATACACACGAAGCTGTTTTTGACAAACAAAAAAATTAACGGAGATGTACCTGCATGTAGTCTAATTTGAACTACGCTACTACCACATATTATTAAACCGAGGTGTAGCATTATTGCTACATTCGCGTTTAAGAAAAGGTGATTGTACGTATTGCAGATAAGCAGAATCTACAGAGCGCAAGAAGTAAGTAAACCTTTCTTTATAATTATAATATTATTAGAGAAATTACAGTATAATAAAGGTGATACAGTTCACTAGAAAGAACCACACGCCAGAGAGGATATAATTATTCTCTTAAACAACACTGTGAAGCTTACAGTACAGTAGACTAGGCTCAGTATTAAAAAACAGAATTGGTGATATATGATTTATTTACATGACTACTTAACCTAATACAATGATAATAATAATATATATGGTCTTCATGAGTCGACTGTTAGCCATAACGTTGTTGAAGAATTTTTTACTATCACCAAGATCTGCACCGATGGCTCCTCTAGGTAGACTCACGACCAGACCCTCCAGCGCACACCACCACTGGTCAAGGACTTTAACACGACCAACTATTCTACATTTTTATCGCATGTTACCTAAAACTACTTAGTTACCTACTCAGATTCGATTCTGGTTATTGCAAAAATTACGATGCTGATTATAGCACCGAGCTTTATTGACTCTTGTGTAACTCGCATTGTTTTTCCAAAACCTCAACTCATCAATACCTGAGTTATGGCAGAGATATAGCTACTTAAAACATAATTTTTGTTCTTTATTTCTGTAAATTAGATATGGCTGCCATTACCAAGCAATAACAAATTATTCATTCATCTTTCACGCTTTCAACCAATAACTTTTGATATTTTTCGATTTTGATAAATTTTATTGCAATAATTAGTATTTTATTTAGCATTGGGTAATCTACTCAATAATTTAAAGAACTCGATTTTTGTTTGGACCTGGTCAGAGCGGCTCATATGCAACAATCAATATTTAGCTAATTTTCGTTTACCTTTCCGGATCCTACCGCCCCAACAACGGCGCAGAGTTTTCCATTCTCCAGTTCCAGTGAAATATTTCGTAGGGTGGCGTCCTCTATAGTCCAGCTGGAATTCATATTTCTGAGACTGATTATTCCTGAAACTTTTTTGGTTTTCGTATCCTCACTTATATTTAAATCATCGCTAAAAGAAGCATTAGATGTTTCTGTTGTTTTCTCAGGTAAAAGAAGGAATTCTTGGATGCGTTGCGTTGAAACATGAGCCTCAGATACACTTGCAATTCCCAACGGAAAATATATACTGATAGTAAGCTGAAATGTGTGTTAAAATACTTTTACTTTATATATAGGTTTAGGTATAGGTTATTAGGTATAGGTTTTCCAATAAGGGCGAATCTACCTGTATCATCTCTATATTTGTATTGGGCGTGCAGCACACTTGAGACACAACTGTGCTACCACATTTTTGACTTTAATATAGAAAGTGGGGGTACAGAGTCCTTAAAAAAACATCCGACTTCGGAAAATTCAGGTAAATTGATTCTAACTCCTACTCTGCTTCGGCTTCGACTCCGAGCAAATGAATAGGAATAGTGGAAAGACTTTTCCAACTTGTACAACAAATCAATTTTTGCTTCTATTGTCGACACTGAGTAGCCAACTATCTTAAGAGAGTCGTGTCTCCAGCATGTGGTCGCTTTTATTCATAAAAGTTCACTCTTATTTATAAAATACCTGTAGCACGTTATAGAATAGCGCCAACGCAAACACGTTTCCGGCCGAGATTTCTTCGCCCAGAAATGCGCACGCTAATAAAGTTATGTACAATGTTACTTTCTCAATGACCATCCAGAACATCAAGTACACCCCCCGCAGATAGAGCCCGTTACGGATGCAGCGCATCTCCAACTCGAGGATAGCGCTGACAAAGCGTGAAAATGGCTTCTCCCAGGCGTGCATCTTAATTACCTGCGATTAGATTAAGAAAATTGATGGTTCGAAAGTTGATCAGAAGTGGATAATTGATTTGCTAAAAGAAGTTCAAAAGAATCTCTGAGTCCTAAGATATGAGTAGTATTATCAATCTGATTGAGTGCTGAATTTCCACATTAGTTTGTCCGCTTGTATTTAAACTTTGTTTTTGTGTTATTATATCAGATATTTCGTTCGTTTGTTGCGAACATTTCTTTTCTGATTAACATCGTTCGGTCGTTATAAGTCACATATAAATCACTTGTCAAAATTATGTCATTACAGATATTATGATATATTTCAAATTGTACACGTAAGGTGTATAGGTGGTTGCATATCTAATATTTGTAAGGCGTTTCTCAATTTTTATTTATAAACACGCCCCTGTGCAGACTTGCTGGCTTTATTATTATAGCTATATTATCGTGAAATGTCCATTCGGTCCAAAGGATGGCGTAAAATTGTTTTGAAGCAGGTATGTCAACTTATTTTCTAATTCTTATCATGTTATTTTTAAAAGTCTACTATCGCAGGTTAGGGAAGGCGTTTCCTTCCGGTACTGCATCTGTTGCATAATGAGCTTACTTCTTTGGCGTGCAGGGGCTCATGATGATCATAGCTCATGCTAACGTTACACACACCTTAGCTAACTTCCCCGTCGGGGGAAGGGGGGGGGAGAGTTTC
Source organism: Panorpa germanica (assembly GCA_963678705.1). NCBI lineage: Eukaryota > Metazoa > Arthropoda > Insecta > Mecoptera > Panorpidae > Panorpa > Panorpa germanica. The sequence goes on from OY783210.1 coordinate 7,229,091, forward strand.
TGATGGTTCCTCTGTTGCAAGCGGTCTTCTACACTATATATTAAATTGTCCACACATTTTCAAGGTAAATTAATTTTACCTGTATACCGGATAACAGTTCATTCATTACTTTGATCCTCTTATCGGTTTTGACAGCTATTTTTGAGCGAAACTTTTTTGTGGAACTGGCCAAAATATGTTGAAAAAGCAGAGTTTGTAGAATTATAGCTGTTATGCCTATGAATGATGCATATCCAACCAGAGTGTAGATCAGATAGGTTATTAAGACAATCTGAAAAAGAAATCAAATATGATTTCAGTACCATTTGCACATTGCAAAATAAAAGATAAAGAAAATTTGTCTACCTGTATCGGAAGAAACCAAACATAGTTGATGAACAACAGCATAAAGTCGTATCTGCCGACGTCGTTCGATAGTAAGTTAACCAGTTGGCCGGTGGCTATGTTGGAAGACGCAGCCCTTGACAACAAGTGTACCTGAAATGTGAGGACGCAATAATGGAGCGAGTTTATAGATTATCAGTTACTAGGCAAGACGTTCCGGAATTCGCGCACCGTGTCCTGCACACTTACTCGTAACGAGACACATTTCTTATTATTTTTATAAATATCTACAATTAGATCGTGGAAGGGTTATATCCTAAGAAAGTAGGGTAAGTTATATAATTAGAAGCACATAGTTTCCCATATGTACATTCTTAATGTAGTTATTCATCACTCTTGTATTACGCTCCAGCGCAACTTAAGCCCCCAAGAATTAAATTCTCAATTCAGTTCAATTTTATAGAAAATTAAATTATTCAAAGTTCAATTATGAGTAGATACAATTGAGTAGATGTAGGGACTAACAATATGGTAATTTCGGTTAGGCTAGAGGGCAATTGTAACAATCGACTTAGCGTGGGAAATAAAGATGACGTTCCCATATTGAGAACCACCACAGACCTTCATTAGATTCGATATGTCATTCATTAAACCTGGTAGTATTAAAGAAAATGGGTGTTATTTTATTATTTAAGAGCTATTTTAAATCCTGTAATGCATCAAAAGGGCTTAAAGCCATACTTAAACCGGTATGGTCATATGGTATTCAACTATGGGGTACTGCATCTACCTCTAATATTGAAATAATCCAAAGATTCCAATTCTAAAATGCTAAGGATTGTCACAAATGCACCATTGTTTGTACCTAATAATATAATACACCGGGATCTGGATATACCCACAGTTGATAAAGAAATAGTGCAAAGAAAAAATACTTGAAAATCCAAACAATTTGGCTAGTGGCGGCCTTAGCCATTGCGAGGCCCCCGGCGGCAGAACTTTGCAAGGTTCTGGGGTGGTAGATCTTTGCGAGACTCTTGTTTTTTGTGTAATTTATGTATATTGAAAGGTATTTTTGAAGTTCATTGACTAGAAATGCAAAAGTTATAAATAAATAAATGTAGAGGTTTATGTATTTCATGTATAGGTTTATAAAAGTTAACAAGCACGAAATGACAAATATTAATGATGATAAACTAAGGTACATGAGTGTTTTAAAAGCTATACGCAGCGATTCAAGTGAGTTTTCTAAAGCACGAGGCACGAGATTCAAATACATCTATAGTAATGAATTGGTCTACTTGTGTTATTCTGGTATGGAGCGAGGCCCCTACAAGACACATTGTAATAATCTTTGGAAATCAAATATAAAAAAGGAGTTCTTAATATTTTATAATACTTAAAATTTGATATGTATGTATTATGGCAACTCCGATCTCGACAAATAGAATTTATAATGTTAACGTATTTTGATAAAATACGTAATATGAATGTATTAAATTATTTTACATAAAGAAACCATCTAATATTTTACGTATTACTCGTCTGTAGAATCCGGTAATTATTCCTGGAGGTTTACACGTTTATATTTCGAAAAATTCAAACCTTTCTGTAAATTAGAGATGTGCAGCCAATGCGGATTTGCATCCCGGTGCAGCACAGACGAAAGTCAGTGTGGCTCGTCAAGAAAATATCAACCAGAATGCCCAGTGTAAGACCCCCTGCCATGACGCATGCGTCATACGTGGTACTGGTGCTGTCATCGTCAAAGTGATTGACAAAGACCAATAAGAGCAGTGGCATAGAAGAACTAAAAACAGAATCGAAAAGTTAAAACTATCCACTAAACTCAGTCACCACTTTTAGTGTTAATTTACGGGTTTAACCTAAAATGTAAGTTTCACTTTGTTAATATAAAGAAATCAAATTAATTCCCAGTACACATTTTGGAGTTACTTTGCCATCATAATGAAGATGCGTATGATTTCTTTGTCATGAAAGAGTTCATTTACAGTTCCGTTTCTTACAGTCGTTCATATGAAATCTCTATCGGCTACAAATGAGGAAACCACTCCATCTGCCGGATTACAAATGAAGATAAAGTTGATGCAAACTATAATTGAAGTGCAATAGTGATAGAAACGTCATAAAACAGGACACTTCACCAAATTGTTTACTGGGTTACATCAAAGATAATAATTTATATTAAATAAAGATGGTAATTAATTAAGTAAAGTATATACCTGACGAACGATACATGATTTCACAAACTCAACTTGCATTTCATGTTAAAAGTTAAAAATAAAATTAACACAAGGAATGGGAATGATACTTTAGGTCACTGAAAATGTTGTTAAATACAGATACTTCTATTTAATCCGGAATGAGCTGATTTTTAATTTTTTACATTATTCTTTCTGTATTCACTATTCAATATTATTATATACGTGCCAGATTAAAGAGAGTTCACTGTATTTATTATTCTTACCGAAGAAGAATAAGAACGAATTGGAGCAATCCACTGGTGAATGCCGGCAACCAAAATGTTTTGATCAGAGTCTTCGAAAAACTCGGGGTCTTGTTCAATTTCCTTGCCGTCTGCTGCTCATGCCACCAGTTTCTGAAGGAGTAAAAGATGTTTTATTATTTACGACATATACACCAGTGGTGAACAGACCGACTCCCTGTGCTGAGGATCCGGATTTGAGTAACTTTATTCATTAATATAAAATCAGCTTACCTTACTTATTACACGTGGTAAGTAAAATCGATTATTATTTTTAAAAGTGCAAATAGCATTCAGTTCGTATGCAGTTACATGCTATTTTATTTTATATTTTAATTTGTTTGGTTCTATTTATATTTTAGTTATTTTATTGTTTTCATATCATGTGTCTCTTATTCGTTATAACAACGCTGACACTTTAGCGTAGGCGCATAAGGCCACATCTTGCAGGTTGTACTGCATGTTTATCTTCGTTCTAGATGCCGATGGCACCAAACATTACATTGCATTGGCATGGTTGCTTTCTGTAGCGTCAATAGGCAGTTCCTTATTTTTCTCGAACAAGCTAGTATCTAAATTCAGACGTTCAACTATTGTCAGCTTTGACATAACCAGCACCTAATCTTAACCAGCTTAATAAAACGTGAAAATATAATAAAGCAGTTAAATTAAAGAGTTCTTAAGCGTTGTGAATACATCCATCATCTATGTGTTTCTACAGTGCGTATATTTTGAAGTATGTCATGTTTAGGTCATGATTGCCTAAACCGAAAGTCAAAAGACATCAATCCACAAATTTCGAATATTTTAGTCAAAACATATCTATCACTGTACTTAGCCCCACTTTAATATCAGATTGTACAGAAACCAACACAAAATGTTCATTTTAACCACCTGCTCAGTTTTTATATCTTCTATTTTTATTATGACGCCTTGAATTATTATCTCTACTTTCTGGTATCGTTGCCTTGAGATTTTACAGATAGGTCATCTTAACGGTAAGAAAAGACCTCCTTTAAACTGTGGTGATAATAATTGACTTACCGTTCTAATGTATCCCCAATTTTCTCCGACTCATCCCACGGGAGAGCTTTGCTGCGATCCTTTGATCCATATCCCTCCCTAAATGCCTTCCACAGGGTTGGTAGTAACCAGCTAAAGAACAACACAGACAGAAGGTTCGCCCCGAGGCGCGGGTTGTTTTTCGTTGGTTTAGGGCTGCTGTCCATGATGGCAGTCTACACCGCGAAATACAACACTACCTCTTATCTAACCTTGTTTCTAAATCTGAGTCTGTTGTGCGAAATGAATGTCTGTTACCTTTCTTATCAGATGTTAAAGCTGCTGCCGAATATCTGCAAATATTTGTTTACTTCCTTGCTTCAAATTTGTTGAAGTCTTAAACACATGGTTACTTTTCGTTTTGGCGTTAATAGTATTTAATTCTGCGCATTGGTTTGTTTGCAATGTACACCTACAATATAATTAATTAACAAATCAATTTTACCTGGATCATAATTTTGTTTATGACTAAGGCAGGGTCATATAATAATGTTTATGATGAGACGAGGTTTACTTTACTTTATTTAGTATGAAAAGAGGAGTATAGATCCCTTTTAGGGTTAGGATAGGCCTAAAATTTCGACTCGGGTACTTATTTACCAAACACCGTCGCGCGCAGTGAGTTGGACAGCTATGTAAAAAAAAGGACGAGTTTTGTTATAAAAAAATTAAAAATTCGATGAAGGTAAGCTTAAAGTGATTTATACCAATCAATATCTTTCTGAATGTCAATTATTACCCACATATTAGTGTATCCTATGGGCTTGTTGGATTTCATGAAAGTTCTTCACGTTCTTAATGATCAATCAAAAAAATCATTATCCATTTTTGGGGTAATAGCAGTCATTCTTGGCGGGTAATAGCGGTCACTGAATCTATGCGATTATTGTGAGAGCAAAGGAGAGTTCTTAGGAGTCTTGATCTGTAGGTAATTTTCATAGTACAAATATAAAAATAATAATAATATGTTTGGTTTATTATAAAAACTAAAGAACATGTATGGTCAAATTAAAAAAAAAGTTATTTTATTTTATTAATTACTTTATTTTGGAAGTAAATCTGTGTTAATTTACTAACTAAACATATCTTTTGTAACCATTTGTAACATTCTGGAATGCAATAAAGTATTAAGGATTGAGTAATTTCGAATTAACAGTAATACCCCAATAGTTGACCGCCATTACCCACAGGTACAAGTTTTAGAAGAAGGAGATGCCATACGAAGAATTCGGTTTTGTTGATTTTTGTTAAAAAGTATCCTATAGACCAACGAGTCGAAGTTTGCGAGGGAGGGAATAACACATTTCCATAATCTCCATCAATGGGCGGATAACGATAGCAATCCTCACTGGAAGAAACAGATTTCATTCCAGTAAAAATTTTCCGTTATTTTGTGGGCCGAAATTATTAGCAGAACTTTGTTTGGGCCTCATTTTTAACCCAACAATTTAAACGGTAACAACTATCTCGAGTTTCTACAAAATGATATCCCTGAGCTTTCAGACGAGGCAGGCGTTCTGCAAATGGAAAGATCAATATTCTTCCAAGAAGATGCTTGCCCAGCGCATTGGAGATTGATAGTAAAAGAATGTCTCAGCAATTCTTTCGCAGACAAATAAACCAGCAAGGACGAACCCATCCTTTGGTCCCAGTTGACATGATTCCATTAAATTTGCACGTCTGGGGACGGGCCTATGAGTTTGTTTACACAGGTGAAGAATGAATAATTAATTATTTTTACCAAAAGTTTTGTTGTATTTGTCCACTTAATAATCGAAATTGTTCTCCCTCAATTTGGATTATAAGCTGTAACTCTGAGAATTGGTAAGATATCAGCTTAAATGATACCTTAAAAGAAAGGCCAATATGGAGGCTATTTTATTTATTTTTCTAAATGCCACAAACTGCGCTGATTTTTTTTAATTTTAAAAGTTTTTACGACTTCAAAAGCGTCTAGTATTTTTTTAAAATAAGACAGATGCTTCGAACTTGGTTTGTTAGTTTAGGTACACATCTGACAAACACCAAAAATTAAACATTTAACATACCAACTTAAATTGGGGCGGTGTTGGTATTTACCTGTCAGAAATTAGGTTTTTATAAAAATAACATAAAAATAGCAGTGAAAAATAAATAGTCAGACTTCGCCTAAGACATGTATGGCTCAAAATGTTATAAATGGTCTCAACTATCATCCTCTTCACACTTTGCACCTTGCTACCAAACACCCTGTATAATAGATCGCAATAAAATCGCAATTTAATAAAAAAAAAAATGAAATGAGCAATGGTAATCGATCCGCGAATAAGACATCAATTGTATTTTGTTTTAAATTTCAGTATAAATGTTAGAGTCTCCTATTAGTACTAACTAGTGATCTGTTTCATTTTAAATAAATTTAATTAATACAACTTACTTGAATAAATGAAAGCTCTATCTTTACAAAAATAAAAACTCACAGAGTTAATAATTAAATACATTACATTGAGCACAGAAATTACCATTTGATGTGGACAAATTAAGAAAATGTCAATAATACTGCCACGTTTTAAAGTTGCCGCGTAAATCAACACGACTAATTTGAAACTTGCAGATACCGAACTTTAAAACGTCACTCCATTATTGACATTATCTTACTTTGTACAGTTTAAAAGTTGCTTTTTGTGTTTACAGTCGTCATTTGTTTTTCGTAGAATAAATAATTAGACCAAAAAATTAAAAATTAAATGTTTTTAAGAAATTATTTATATATTACCTAATATTACAATAAACAAATTTATTTTAAAATAAAGTAAAGAGAATGCCCTCGCCCACAGTGTCATCAATATTTAGTCTGTAAATTTTAAATATTTGCTAAGAAGTTTTGCATATTATTTTGTAAGTATATGTAATATTAGTCTCCATATGTATAATGACTATACCAGCCCTAATAACTTACCAAAGTTGATGCACTTAAATAAATAATAAAAAGAAAATGTTCACTGAATAAAATAGAATCTAAGATAAATACAATTCATAAATTTGTGATAAGTCTTTGACAAATTCGCATTGACAATAATGTCAAAATCATAGAAAAAGTAGAAAAAATATTAATTTGATAATTGGATGGGCAGCAGTAGGAAAGTGGAGCAACTATTAAAAGGAGGAAAGGAAGGGAACAAATGGATGGCAGAAGCAATTAGAAGGAGGAAGTGAAAAGCCAGAGCGTTTATGTCTGAACAGAGTGATAACGGTAAAAGGCAGGAGAGGGAAAATGAAGTCAGAAAGTTAGAAAGAATAGTGCAAAGATGTTTGTCGAGAGAGGGTTAAAGACGGAAAACGGTGAGAGACGGCGCTACAGGCAAAAAGAAAGAAGAAGCAGGAAACGGTGAGAAGGAAGGAGGTGTAGGGAACAGGAAGTGAGAGGGTCCAGAGACGAAGAAGCAGAAAATACTGTGGGAAAGAGAAAGATCAAGAATAGTTAAGATTAATTTTACGTTGAAATTCTATGAAATATTGTAAGAAATAGTATTGAAGATTGTAAAACCGAAAGGCTAACAATTAATAATATAATAAAGAAAAAACTATTAATTTGATAAGCTTTATTAAAAAAAGGTCCAAATTCCACTTGTTCCCTTGTCTTACAATTATTTGTCACCAGTTCTTTTCTTTTCTTCCATATATTAATTATAAAATTAAATTAAAAAATTCACAATTACATAAGTGTATAAAAACTTAATATCAACAAAGCAATAACATGAGTTAGATTCGCTTTGTTTGTCCAGCTATCACCACGCTGGATCCAATCTCTATATTTGTCAACGTCTAAATAAACGGAAGGGAATTCAGGACCTCCAACACAACTATTACCAAGCGTGTAAATCTCTCGTAAAACGCCGCCACAAAATAATGGTCCACCCAAATCATTCTAAAAAATAAATATTTATGACATTATATAAGATGCACCAGTAGCGCCTGAATTAGTGGCAACACTAGTACCACTTTATATTATAATAGACATTGCTAAGTATTATGAATAGTTACCTCACAAAAGTTTCGTTTTCGATCTAGGTCGCCTAAACATAACATCGAATCGCTGAAGTTCCCAGGATAAGCTTTGGAACACTCACTCCGGTCTCGTTGATTTAAATCCATTGCAAGAAGATGTTTCGTAAGAAATTCGTTGTGACGCTATTAAAATAAAAAGTATAACACAAAAATATTCAATAGTGATCACTATTTTCTTCAAGTTTTTGACTTGTATACTTACTCGAGGAACTTCTCCCCACCCTACGGCTGTACACAATGTTTCGTCCTTTTTAACTGTCATGACAGGAAAAACAACTCCGGATACGGGACTGCTAAGCTGAAGAAAAAATTAGAAAGGTTTGTAAATATATTATAAAATAAGAGCAGTGACGAGGGCATGACAAAGATGACACCTACCACGGGCGCTACTGGGTTTTATTTCATAATAGATAATTTTTACAATTTAGTTATCAGTCGGACTGAATAGAAAGCTGGAAGTAGTAATATAGGTCATACAAATCTTACTCATACCTACTTATTCAAAAGAGAATATAATAGTCCACTAACAGTACAGTATATTATTGTTCGTCGCACAGACAAGGTTAAAAAAAGAGAACATCTTTTTTTTTGATTAATCCAGTAAAGCGAAATACTGCTATGAAGTCATTGTTCGTTGTTCATTTTATAAACAAAAATAAATAGTTTAAATTTAAAGTGGAGTGAAATAAAACAATAAAATGGAACAAAACAGAAAAAACTCAAAGAGAGTGGAATTTGTTAATGTTGAATATAAGATGGCAATCACTGAATTGCATTTGTTTTAAAGAAATAAGTTAGAACTAAATGTAGATGATGTGCTGACCCTCCAAGTCAATGGAAATAAATTGTTAGTTTAATTAAAAGAAACCAGACCAATCGATGAACTACTAGAAAAATATGAAGAAGTTGAATATATAGGAACGGATAACAAGACATACAAAGGTATATTGGAACGAGCTGACAGGTATACGATAGTAAAATTACACGATATTGAATATGAAATGGAAGACATTACCATACAACATGCACTGTGTTTGCACATGCATGAGTGTTAGGTATATGTTATAATGACGTCATATTACACATGGTGGGGTATAATATGAAAGGTTATAGTACAATTTGCGTTATATATTTTTAAGAATTGTTAAACATAGATTATAACATTACAGTGTATAAATATATATAGTCAAAGTTACGATAGATCGGCGATGAGTCATACTTTTACAAGTTCAGCTGCATAAAGCTACGACACATTAAAAAAGCATTGTCTCACTCTTATTACTATAATATATATGGGAGTGAAAAGGATAAAAAATACACCAGTTGTCTGCTATGTTAAGTATAGACTGATGTATAAACGTATGAATGTGTTTATTTTGTAAACAAATTTAAATTTGTCAAATTTATTTATTGTAATAGAACGAACTGTCAAATTTATTATCAAATATTATAATATTATAAGCAAATAAGGTGTGGAAATGTTTAGATTTTTTAAACAAAAACATTGCGATAATTTGAAAATGATGGACCATTGTCGTTGACATTTATAATATTGGTAAAGTTTAACATAAATATTGGATTATTATTCAAATATTACTTAAAGCCGCAATAGAACTACAATTCCGGATTGGCTTGAACCCCAATTAGTCTGGATAGTTGGAGTCCTACAGTACAAACATTTTCTGTACGTGTAGAGGACAACAGAAGCGTGTGGTATAGGAGAACAATCAGTGTGAGTGTCAAAAAGCGTGTAGTTGATGCTGGTTCTGGAGTACCCATTTCACCACAGAAAACACGTAATCGTATCAAAGCTCAGTCGAAAGATGAAGATGAATTTTTTTGAATGCCGTAATAAGCGATTAATTTATGAGAATTTATTTAGATGTATGCACTTAAAAAATATTCTGAAATATTAATTATTTTCAAACTAATTTCAGTGGAGAATTCGTCACTAATATTTTCAACAAAGTGTCAGATATAGGATTACCATGATATGAATGCAGAATTGTCCAAGAAATAACTTAAAGAACAACTTATTCCCAATTTACAAGAGCCATTCTTAATGATCATGGATAACGCAACATACATTCCAAATAATATTGTTATAAAAATATTGGAACCTCTACACAACACGGAAAAGAACGATTTGCTTATTTATCTTCAAAAAAATAATATCTCAACCACACCAGAAATGCTAAAAACCGAACTTTCGTTTCTTGCTAAAGCAAACCGTCTATCAAAAGTATATGAAATTCACCGCATCACAAAGAAACATGGTCGCAAATTATGCGTCTTCCACCTTATCACTGCAATTTCAATGCTATTGACTTAGTACAGGCCAACTGTAAAGAATTTTATATCACAAACATTGACACAGATAAACTGTAAAATGAAAATGTGTTATCCATGTGGCAAGAATCGTGAAACAGTGTGGGTGGGGGCATATTGCACAAATTGCATAATTATTATTTTACACAGTTCTAGCAGTGCCGTCACCTCACACATGCGAACGATACCGCTGCTTCCTAAGTTTTATTATTATAAGTGCATAATTAATTTAATTGTGATAACAATCTAACAAGGTACTAAATACAAAGACACAGCAGTCTTACGTCAAACATAATTGCTTTGAGCTATTGTGTGTGCCATCATTAATAATTGTGCATATTATATTATAAACAAGTATATAAAAAAACATAAATAAAGAATTAACTTTTACTCAGTTATTTGTTATTTACAAAAATAACATGCATTGCCAATATTTCAATATGTATCAATATTAATTAATAAATAAGAAGTGCATAACAACTAAATCTTTAATAAGTTAATTTAGTAAAAAATAGGTAATTTCAATATAAATAATTTCTAAACATACTCGTACATATAGTTTTTTAAAATGGGCTTGTGTCCTCATTTTTTAGTGGTCGATTTTTCAATTGTTGATTGAAATTGATGTTAATAAATGTGTATTGGTGTGTCTATTTTATTAAATATCTAAATATTGACGGAGATATAGCAATTAAAAGTTTGAATTGTAGTTTTAGCGCTAGAAATGGTCGACCATATTTGTATGACGTGAAATGCATTTTAACTTCAGTTATTTGTTGAGTAGGTCAGTGCTGTGGTAATGTTCTGTAGCTGTTGGTATTCAAATAATCAAGTTAAGTCAAAGAATAATAAGTTTTTATTTTATTTAACCCTGCTAAGGCAGACATAATATTTAAATTTTATTATTCCTTGACATAGCTGTAAATAATATTTGATATTTTAATATATAAATACATGTAGCAGAGATTTATGAGCTGTAAGGTTGGTAACCTTACACAAGGATTGTGATGTCACATGCACTTGGAATATGCACCATATTGAATCCTTTTAATAATTAAAGAGACAAAATGACTTTTTTAATTGTTAATATCTCCTAACATATAAGGCGTTATTAAAAAATAATTGAACATTTGAGGTTCTAGTAACCCACTTTATCAATATATAGTACACTTTTATAGAAATTAAGACATAGGACACAAGCCCATTATTTTACAACAGCTCTCATAGATGACGTGTTATAAAATATAATTTCCTGTATAATAAGAGAAATACGTTCATCACATCTCAGTCCAGACATATGTTATAATGACGTCATATTACACATGGTGGGGTATAATATGAAAGGTTATAGTATAATTTGCGTTATATATTTTTAAGAATTGTTAAACATAGATTATAAGATTACAGTGTATAAATATATATAAAACTCTATTTATAATATACAATGTGTATAGTATATAGTGATCTCAGTTAATGCATAACGTTAAATGTCATTGAAGTAAAGATGCACAAAGAAATTAACATAAATAATTGCATCTCCTTATTAAGAATTGTTATTCTAATCTAATCTATCTAATCAATTCCTAATAGTTGCATCTCCTTATTAGGAATTTTATTAAATGTCATGGATAAAAAGCAAAACTGATGCATAACAAATTAAAAAAAGATTAATTAGCAAAATGTTATAAGAAATACAGGGCTGGAGTTAATATTATTTTGATTTTAATATTATGATTTAATATTATAATATATATTATATCCGGAATATTGAAATATAACAAATTTTTTGAAATGAGTTTGTGAGTTGTATTTTATAGTAGAGGCGGTTGAGAATAAATTATTATTATTTTTTTTAATGGCTGATTTTAGTAAAAAGTCGCAATATTTCTTGAACCGTAAGAGATAATCAATTTTTGTCTAAAAGCTTAACCAAAAAGCAACAACTGTTGCGTAATAAATTTAGGTAAGAAAAAAAAAAAATTCTTTTTAAAAAAATTTTTTTTTTTAAGTTTAAAAAATTAAAAAATATATATATATATATTATATAAATGTGGGTTGCAGTTGATAGGAACATTAGAAATAGGGCAAATATATTTTAATGTATTGCGGCACTGGTTTAATTTATAGTATAAAAATCGTCACGCATGAGTAAAAGTATTACATAGTGATTAATGCATTTTTAATTATGTGAAACTATATAAATAAATGCATTTTTAAAAGCATTGGTATTTATATTTTGATTTTGAAAGTGAAATATATAATTTACAATGGATAGCGGTCGTAAGATTATTAAGCATATGAGAACAATTATTGAACACTTAAATAGTTTAACTTATTCAAGTATTCAGTGGAAAAAGTGGTCTGATTATAATAAAATTAATATAAGATTGTTAAATAAATTATTAAAAAATAATAAAAATACCTATTCAATTGGATATAAACGAAGTGTTGAAAGCAATATAAGTGTATTAAAATATTTTCAAACATTGTTAGAAAATAAACAAAAAATTGGAGGAGGAACTATAAATAGTTCAAAACGTAGTGATCGAATTAAATGGCAGCAAATAAATTCATCATTTAAAGGACGTGTTAGATCAGGAATGTTAATTAATTTAAGTCACATTGATCCATTACAATTTTTAAATAATGCATTTTATATGTTTGCATCTAGAATTAGAAATGCTCTTAAAAAACATAGTGCTTTAAAAGTTAATGTAATTTTTGTGGTGAATTTGTTTTACCTTCAGCTAAAGAAGAAGAACATATATTTGAATATAAATATTTTAATACTAAAAATAATGAAATTTTTGTATCAACAGAGTTAAAACATTGGTATAAGGAAAATGTTATTGATGTTATATTAAAAGATTTAGAAACTTTTCAAGAAAATCAAAGTGGATGGGCTCTATATAAAATAGAGAATATGATAGTAAATATAAATCAGTTTGTACCATTTTTTAGTTCATCATTTATTGATTTACCAGTTGAAATAAAACGAAAGAGAGCCGTAATAAATGTTCAGAATGAGGATGATAAATGTTTTGTATGGGCAGTATTATCAGCACTTTATCCATCAAAAATTCATGGCGAGAGAGTATCATCTTATAAGAAATATATAAATTGTCTTAATTTAAATGGTATTAAATTTCCAATGACGTTATCACAAGTTTTAAAATTTGAAAAACTAAATAATATATCAATCAATGTGTATATTTTAAAAAAGAGCAAGAAAGCATTTGTAACTATTCCTGTATATGTCAGTAAAATATATGAAAGTAAACATATTCATTTATTAATGATTCAAAGTGATTATGAATTTGAAGAAGAAGAGGATGTTGTTGAAAGTAATAATGAGGAATGTGACAATAAAATAAAATTTCATTTTTGTTGGATAAAGAAATTATCAAGACTTGTTAGTAATCAACTTTCAAAAACAAATTGTAAGAAATTTATATGTGATCGATGTTTACATTTCTTTAGATATGAGTGCAAGTTTAAGGAACATTTACAAGACTGTGTTGGATTAGGACTGAGACCAGTTAAACCGATAATGCCAGATAAGAATTCTAATATACTTGAGTTTAAAAACTTTAAGAGAAAAATTAGAAATGCATGTGTTATCTACGCCGACTTTGAAAGTATATTGGACAGTAATGTGGCAAATGTTGAAGCTAAGGGGGTGTATCAAGCACATATTGCACATAGCGTTGGATATTATGTAAAATATTCATATGATGACTCTAAATCTTATTATAATAGTTATCGTGGTATAGATTGTATCCAGTGGTTTGTAAGTAAATTAAAAGAGATTGCTTATAATGTTGAGGATATAATAAAAAATGTTTTACCAATGAAAACATTGACGGCTCAACAAAAGATGGAATATTTAAATGCAATAAATTGTCATATATGTGAAAAACCGTTGCAACAAGACCGTGTTCGAGATCATTGTCATTTAACAGGAAATTATAGAGGACCAGCTCATAATGAATGTAATTTAAATTATATAGAAAGTTATGTGATTCCAATAATTTTTCACAATTTATCATCTTATGATTCACATTTTATAATAATTGATTTAGCTACTGGAACAAGTGGAAGAACTTCTTTGCTACCAATTAATAAAGAAAAATATATTTCATTTACGAAATATGTGTATGGAACTAATATTTCATTAAGATTTATTGATTCATATCGATTTATGGCTAGTTCTTTAAATAATTTGGCATCATATTTACCAAATAATAAACTTAAAATTTTAAAATCTGAATTTAACATGTTAAGCAACGAAAAATTTAGTTTGTTAATTAGAAAAGGTGTATTTCCTTATGATTATATAAATTCCTGGGAAAAGTTAAATGAGACAGCTTTACCACCTCAAGATAATTTTTGTAATTTATTAAATGAGAGTAACTTATCAGATGTAGATTACAAACATGCACAAGATGTATGGAATACATTTCATATTAAAACACTAGGTGAATATTCCGATTTGTACTTAAAAACCGATGTGTTATTACTTTGCGACATATTTGAAAATTTTCGAGATAATTGTTTAGAGACGTACAAATTAGATCCAGTGCATTATGTATCTGCTGCTGGTTTGTCATGGGACTCTATGTTAAAAATTACAAAAATTAAACTTGAATTGTTTACTGATATAAATATGTGGCTATTTATAGAGAAGGGTATCAGAGGTGGTATAAGTCAATGTTCAAACAGATATGCAGAGGCCAATAACAAATACATGAATGAAAAGTATAAACCTGAATTACCTTCTAAATATCTAATGTATTTCGATGTTAATAACTTATACGGTCATGCAATGTCTCAATTCCTACCATATGGAAATTTTAAATGGTTAAACAACCAGGAAATATTGGAAATAAGTAATACTATAAGCAATTTGTCAGAAACTAGCAACACTGGTTACATTTTAGAAGTAGATTTAACTTATCCTCAAAGTTTACATAATCTCCATAAAGATTTACCGCTTTGTCCTGAGCATTGTATTGCACCAGGAAGTAAACATAAAAAACTTTTAACTACTTTATATGATAAGGAGAAATATATAATTCATTATAGTAATTTAAAGCAATGTATACATTTAGGAATGCAAGTATCAAAAATACATCGAGTTTTAAAATTTAGTCAATCCCCGTGGCTTAAAAGCTATATCGATTTAAATACAGAAAAAAGAAAAATGGCTACCAATGATTTTGAAAAAAACTTGTATAAATTAATGAATAATTGTGTATTTGGTAAGACAATGGAAAATGTTAGAAAACATCGAGATATAAAATTAAAAACAAAATGGCATGGTCGTTATGGAGCCAAAAATTTAATAGCACAACCTAATTTTCACAGTCGAACATTTTTAATAAAAATGTTGTAGCAATTGAATTGTTAAAACCTAATATAAAATTTAATAAACCTATAAATGTTGGTTTTTCAATATTAGATTTATCTAAAACAGTAATGTATGATTTTCATTACAATTATATGCAAAAAGAATTTTTTAATAATAATTTAAAGTTATTATATATTGATACTGACTCGTTAATATATGAAATTATCACATCAGATATTTATGAAACTATAAAACGGGATATATGTAAGTTTGACACAAGTGATTATAAAGAAAATAATCAATATAATATTCCTCGTGTAAATAAAAAAGTATTGGGTTTAATGAAGGATGAAAACAACGGTAAAATTATGACTCACTTTATAGGACTAAGATCGAAAATGTATACAATAAAGGTTAATAATAATGACATTATAAAAAAAATAAAAGGAATAAAGACAAGTGTAGTTAGAAACCATATTTCTTTTGAAGATTATAAAACTTGTTTGAGAACTTTTAATGAAAAAAAGTGTACTCAGAGAGGAATAGTTTCAAAATTGCATAATGTGTACTCCATTAAGCAAACAAAAATTGCTTTAAGTCCTTTTGATGATAAACGGTGTATTATAAAAAACAGTACAGATACTTTGCCTTGGGGTTTTGATAAGTTTAGTGATAGCGATTTATTGTTATAAGTATATTTTTAATGTAAAATAAATACATATTTATAATAACCAGTAGTTTTGTTTATTTAAAATATATGCAATATTTTTAGCATCTATCCAACTGTTATGAGATTTATTTAAACCTAACCACTTTACAAAAACTTTTTTTCCTTTTTTCTGTAAAACTTTCTCAACTAGATATATATCTGGATATTTTGTTTTTTGTAGTTCTTGTTCGTAAAACGCGCCTGCAATTGTTTGGCCAAGAGAATCATTAAGTAAATATATGACTGGATTAGTTAGTTGCACTTTTGATATAGTAAATATTTTGGTACCCCAATTAGGAGTATACCCTTTTGCAAATAATTATTTGCCAGCGATGTTTTAATTGTTTCTAGATAAATATTGGGTGCAGAATCCAAACTAGTAGACAGATTAGTTTCATCAGATATACCTTTTGAGATACGCTATATTGTCCTCTTTCAAAATAAAATCATCTTATTTTAATTTTACATATACTTATTTATGTTATCACTATTATTTTCAACAACTCTCAGTTAACATTGGTACAAAATATCCATATGGAGACGTTACTTTTACAGGCCTGTTATGGTTTTGGAAGAACACTTTCTACCTTTCAAACGTGCAGTAGAGCTGTCAACAACAGTAATTAAAAAACTCATAAGTATTAAAAAAAACATGTAAATAACCTTAAAGCAGATATAAGAAATATTGGACAAATACAATGATAATAATAAAGGTAAAACTAACCTAAAAATATTCAATATTTATGAAATAACCTATACGTTGACTAACTTATAATTAAAACTCCAATCTATAACAAAACAATAGATATTTATGTTGGGAGAACTATTTAAAAACTTATCACTATTGTAAAAAGATATTCTTAATTTTTTTAGATGTAATATAATTATAAAATATAAAAATTAAATACTCGTATATCAATAAAATAAATCAATTATATGGGTACCTAGAATTTAAAAACAATTTCTTAGACAAAGATATATTTATTTAAAGTATAACACAGTACATAAAAATAATTCTCTGGAGTGTACATTAAATAAAAACATCAACTTAATGTTAATACAGTCATGTAGAGCAGAGTTTATTTTTCTAACTTGGACATGTGTCTGTTAATTTGCTGTAAAACGTTTTTTAAGTTTTTCCCTGCGGTCATGTATAGTGCGATAGTTTTGAAATCAATATCTTTATCAGCTGCAAGTTCTCGGAATTCATTAATGGCCCTGCGTGTTTCTGACCGAATCTTTTCATACTCCGCATTTAGAGAAATAAATGAGTGTACTGCACCGGCATTCAGTCCCTGTATCAATTTTTCAACTTCCTTCATTTGTTTCTGCATTATTGCTGTGCGGGAATCGATGATTTTCAGATGGTCTTCACAGATCTCGATGGCATTTTGATAAAGAGAAACTTCTGGACTGTGAACCTGCACAAAATTTTGAAGTCTTTAGATAGCTAATTATGATTACATTGCAAACTTTAGATTCGTGACGTCACAATGATCATAGTCCCGTTTATGATCGTTTGCAGATTTTGAAATATTTCTAGACTTACAAGATCTATTCCGGTTTTCATGTTTACAGTAAAATAAAGAAGAAGAACACGTAATATTTATTTACCAACTCTTATAAAATAATAATATAATGTGTAGATAAAATGTCATTCGCAACCAAAAATATTTTTATTTAAAAATATATCTCAAGGACATTTACCTTAGCTAGGGGTTTTTAAAGCGGCAACTTTATTTATTGACAATATCTTTGAAATTAACAAAAAATGAAAACAATTTTAACTTACCCCATTTGCTGCAAGTTTCTTACAAGCGTTGGCGACTAATTTCCAATGCACCATTTTTGTAGAATTATTTGTTTGATTATCAAAGACACGTCACCTTCCGAAGCTTGTAAGCAAATATAAGGTGCATTGAACATGCTATGCTTAGAACCATAGAACCATAAGCACCTAAATGCGGAGTTATACATTTCCGGCGACTGGAACTTCAAATTGCAGGTTTGCCAACAGCAATGATTATGCATTCAGAGACAACATTTGTGGGTTATTTCGCACGTCGACAATGGCCTTGTGAACTCATTTTTTAGGGGTTGTTTTTTCAGTTGTTGATTGAATTTGATTGTTCCTTGAAATAACTGTAAATAATATTTGATATTTTGATATATAAATACATATAGCAGAGATTTATGAGCTGTAAGGATGGCAGCAGTTGTGATGTCACATGCATTTGGAATGTGTACAATGTTGAATCCCTTTAATAATTAAAGAGACGAAATGACTTTTTTAATTGTTAATATCTCTTGACATATAAGGAATTATTAAAAAATAATTGAACATTTGAGGTTCTAGTAACCCACTTCATCAATATATAGTACACTTTTATAGAAATTAAGACATAGGACACACGCCCATTTGGAACATCGATAAAAATAGTTAAAATACATGCCGCCTCAAAATTGTAGAGACCTAAGGTTCATAGTTTTCTTTTTTATGCATAATTAAAAGTAGCCATTTTCCATATGTATATCACAAGTTTTAGGTCTATTTCACCACATAATAAAACTTTTAACTATAAAAAAATGGTGACACTGGTATAACAAATGGTATTCATAGTAGCCCAATAGTATTTTTCTTTTAATCTATTAATTTAGTCAGGAATTCCTCTGTGGTTTGTTATATCTCCCAGTAAACATTTAGTGAAGTGTTTATTTTTGTGACGTTTCTTTGACTATAGTTCAATAATAGTTCGCATCAACTTTATCTTCATTTGTATTCCGACATGTAGAGTGGTTCCGTCATTTGTAGCCGATAAAACAGACATTTCATATTAACGATTGTGAAAGAATCTGAACTATAAATGAACTTTTTCATGACAAAAAAATCATACGCATCTCCAATATGATGTCAAAGTGACTCCAAAATGCTCCAAAATGTTTACTGGGCTGTATGATATTCTCGTATTAGATTTTCTCTTTCTTGTACTTCTTGTACATATTTTACGTTTTTCATACATCTATAAAGTTGTAAGGTAGAAAAATGTTCATTTCGAATTTTGATAAGATGTCTATATATATTTTCTGCGGTTTGTATGCTATATAATATTTTACTTTAGGATTTAATTTTTTTAATTCTTTTATTAGTTGATCTTTATTTTCGTTTTTTACAAATGTTTTAAAAATTTGTTGTATATCTCTTTTTATTAGTGTCGTTTTAGGTTGTTATTTAAACATATATGTTATATGAATTTGATTATGTGATTCTAGTGGTTTTTCACATATGGGTATTCCTTGATCACTCTCTTGTTGTGAATGTATTGTCATATTAGAAGCGGTTGAAATTCTTCTTACTCGTGGTGTCTCTATAGTTTGTTCACTGTCTTCACTGTCTTCACTGTCAGATATTAAGTCAATGATATCTTCTTGTGCTGGTTCTTGCTGTTCAACATTACTTGTTACAGGTGTGTGTAGTTCACTTCTGCTTAATGATTCTATTTCAGATATTTCATCAAGAAATTTAAGATCAACCATAGTTACATCTGGGTTGTTATATAGTAAATTAGTTTCATCTTTAGAGGTTGATAGTTTGTCTTTATTAGGGAAAACATTTATTCTAATTCTTGATAATGCGTCCGCTACTTTATTTTGTTGTCCGGGTTTATATTCGATCTCATAGTCATAGTCTAACAGTATTATTTGATATCGTGTTAGTTTCATACTAAGGGTCTGTGATCGGTTACTAATTTAAATTTTCTTTCTTACAAATGATGTCTGAAATATCCTGTTGCCCATACAATCGCTAATAGCTCTTTTTCAATTGTTGAGTACCTTGTTTCAGCTTCATTGAGTGTTTAAGACGCATAGGCTATAGGCCTATCAATATTGTTATCTTTCTGAGATAGTACTGCTCCGATTGCTATATTTGAAGCATCTGTTGTCAGAATAAACTGGTTTTCGTAATTTGGTCTTATTAGTACAGGTGCGTTAATTAACGTTTCTTTTAATATACTGAATGCTTGTTTATATTCAGGTGTATACAAATTTTTAAGTCCTTTCTTTAAACATAGTGATAACGGCTTTGCTATTTTGCAAAATCTTTAACGAATTTCCTGTAGTATCTGGTGAGTCCAAAGAAAATTTTTATCTTTAGGTGTAATAGGCATAGGAAATTTTTTAATAGTATCTAGCTTGTTAGGATTTGGTTTTAAACCATTTGATGTTACAATGTGTCCTAAGAATTCTGTTTCTTTTTCAAGAAATCACATTTATCAATTTGTATTTTGAGTTTAGCATCTCTTAAGGGAGGGTTTAGGGTTTCAGCGTAAAAAAAACACTTTCTTTGCGATTTTTTTTCTCAAGTATAGATTAATCAATTTTATTCGAACCTTTTGTACATTATTGAGCATACTTTTGACTATGTTGTATAATTTTATCATGCAGCAATATTAAAGCATAAGCTGGTAACAAAGCTTTCTCCAGAAGGTCTTGGGAAAAATACAATTTGTGGTGTTCACTATAACTCTGCCGGAAATTATTTGAAAATGAAAAAGCATTAAAATTTAGTTAAATTATAATCAAATCTTCCCCCAACTTTCTCTGATAACTTTTTTTTTTTCATTTCAAATTTTTTTGCGGCTATCTAAAATGTGAACTGTTATTTTTCACGAAAAATTCCGCCATTTTGTGGGTGGGAAACACCCTTAATGTAAAAAAAAATATTTTATCTAAACGTTGGGGGGAGGTATTTTATATGTAGAAAATGTGTACGAAGTTTGAAATAAATCGGTCAATTAGTTTTTAAATGGCAGTGAACACGGACTTTGAAAAAGTAGTTTTGAGAAAAACGCTTCAGGACAATAGCAATGAATAAACTGTATACCTGATTAACATATAATATATTTATAATATACCGGATTAATAAGACAATAACTTCAAGAATATTGCTTAGATCGGCTTAAAATTTTAAGGACATATTCTTGAAATGTTAAACAATAAGATAAGACAAAAATTGTATTTTTCGAAAGTGAAAACCCTAAACCCTCCCTTAATCGGTTTAACACATGCCCTAAGTTTTATAAATGTTCCTGTAAGGATCTTCCGAAAATAATTATGTCATCTAGATGTACTAGGCAAATATTGTTTACTAGTCCATCTAAGACGCTGGTGCATTCTTTAAACCAAAAGGCATTCTAAGATATTCATAATGTCCTGATTCTGTTCAGAAAGCTGTTTTCTCTATACTGTCGGGATGCATTTCTATCTGTAGAAATCCGCTGTGTAAATCTAGAGTTGCAAAGTAATTTGAATTACCTATTTTGCTAAGTACTCTATCTATATTCGGTATAGAAAATTTATCCTCAATTGTTTTGTTGTTTAGTTTTCTGTAATCCGTAACAATTCGTATTTTCTATTTTCCGCTGTTGTCCATTTTCTTAGGTACTATTATAATAGGACAGTTATATGCTGATTGACTATTTCTAATTATTCCTTCATGTTTTCAATTTGTCTTTTTACCTCTTGTCGATGTATTTCGGGATAAGGGTAGTTTTTTACAAATATAGGTTCATCATCTGTTTTTCTAATATGATGTTTGGTTACATTAGTAAATGTTAATGTTTCATTTTCTGATGAAAATAAATCTTTATAAGCATTTAATGTACGTTTGAGGTATACGTCATTTATTTTTAACGTATTTAATTTAATAAATTCCTCATTATCCATCTATATTTTTACATTTGTTTTCGGTGTTTTTAAGATGTTGTTTTTGAAATCAATTTTTCCTTTTAGTTGTTGAATTAAATCAACACCTATTAGGCCATGAAATTTTTTATCAAAGTCAAACAAATATATTTTATGATATTGGTTTTCTTTAAACGTGGGAAATAATGGAATTGTTGCTGTATATTTACGATTACTTCTATTATGTGGTGTCGAAAGTTGTCATCTATTACATAGATATTATAATGTTTAAAAGCAAGAGATGGTTTTGTAAAAGTTCTAGACGATCCAGTATCGATTAAGAATTTTGCTTTTAATTCGTCAATGTATATGAATGGTAATGGTGCTTGATTATTTGTGTTAATTTTGATGTTTTCTATTCCGAGGCCATGTTGTGAAAATCCTGATTTTCTCTATAATTTTCATTCGACGACCATATTCATATTCGTTTTCATATTGGTCTCCATATTGATTTTCATATTTAGTTTCATATTGATTTTCATATTCAGGTTCGTCGTTATTCACCTGATTTTTTAGTTGATTAATTCTTGTCATTTGTGACGTTTCCATAGGTTCATGGTATCTCTGTGAACTCTGTTGAAACTGCTGGGATTTCTGCATGGTAGCTTGTTTATTAGGTGGTGTTGGAAACTGAGGTTTCTGCATTGGTGTTGTCTGTCTCCAGTTATTGTTAAAAGGTTTACTTAGGTTTTATTAATAAATGCTGGTTTTTGACTGTATTGAGGTGTGTATTTTGGTGCTTGTTGTTGCGGCACTACTAGTCTGTTCTGCGTTTGCATTGGCTTGAACTGCTGTTTTATCTCTCTGCTGTTCACACGGTTCTAAGTGAGTTACGTGTTTTATCGGTACACATTCTTGTACGGCAGTACCAGAGATAATAGTCTAGTCTTGGTTATTTTAAAATATTTCTACACAAGGTTTACACTAGCTGAATTTTGACATAAGCATGCATGTGCGTATTTTAATTTTGATGGTTGTTCACGATTTTTGACGATAATTGTCGAAAATTATATTATTCAGTGTTACCCATGCGATATAGTGGTACCCGCGTTTAAAAAATCTGTTAGTTCTGATTTTCCGTTATGAGACCGTCACTTGTCGAATGATTTAAATTTGTACGAAAAGTTTGTTAGAGAGTGTCCGGCCCTGAGACACATCAGTCAGTACTTAAATGATTACACCAATAAAAAAAATTGGAAAAAAAAGAAATAGAAAAAATAATGTGTAATTATGTTAAACAAGTTTGAAGTCAATGTCATATTGTTTAGGACTCTTTTGAATTTTAAAATTGTATTTAAAATAAAAGAAGGGGAAAGATGTAGTGTCTGTGATTATTGACATCATACAAATTGGAAAGCAAATTAGCAGTTTGTATAAATAAGACCAAAACCATTTGTTAGCTAAGTTACAAACCTGTATGTACTTGTATGGGCTTGTGTCCTCATTTTTTAATGGTCGATATTTGAATTGTTGATTGAAATTGATGTTAATAAATGTGTATTTGCGTGTCTATTTCAATTAAATATCTAAATGTTAACTGAGACATAGCAATTTAAAATTTGAAGTGTAGTTTTAGCGATAGAAATGGTCGGCCATATTTTTATGACGTGAAATGCATTTTAACGTCAGTTAGTCGTTAGGTAGTGATGTGGTAATGTTCTGTAGCTGTTGGTAGTTGAAATAATCAAGTCAAGTCAAAAAATAATAAGTTTTTATTTTATTTAACCCTATTACGGCAGACATAATATGGAGATATGATTGTTCCTTCAAATAGCTGTAAATAATATTTATGAGCTGTAAGGTTGCCCAGTAAACATTTTGGAGTAAATTCTACTTAATTTTTATTACATATCATGAATTTTTTGTCTGAAACGTGTTCGTTTTCTATTCAGTCGTTCAAAGGAAAGGTCCTTTTTATGAGCTACAGACATTGCAACGACGGTTCACTGCTGAATTAAAAGCGGAGTAGGTTTATGATTTATGACCGGATAATAAAAATATACCAATGTGGGAAAGAAACAGAAATACTTAATGAATGATGTTGGAAAAAGAAAGAATATTATTATGAAAAACTAACACAAAATCTGTGACAGGTAGAGAACTTGTAAAGCGTTAGAATAGAATTGTACGAGTGACTCGAATTTCACCAAATAGGACACTTCACCAAATTGTTTACTGGGTGGTAACCTGTAAATTTGTCAGAGTTCTGTTAAGAATTTATATCTCTTTTACGCTCTGTCGTATGAAAGAGATACCAATTAGCGATTCCCAGTAAACATTTTGGAGTAAATTCTACTTAATTTTTATTACATATCATGAATTTTTTGTCTGGAACGTGTTCGTTTTCTATTCAGTCGTTCAAAGGAAAGGTCCTTTTTATGAGCTACAGACATTGCAACGACGGTTCACTGCTGAATTAAAAGCGGAGTAGGTTTATGATTTATGACCGGATAATAAAAATATACCCATGTGGGAAAGAAACAGAAATACTTATTGAATGATGTTGGAAAAAGAAAGAATATTATTATGAAAAACTAATACAAAATCTGTGACAGGTAGAGAACTTGTAAAGCGTTAGAATAGAATTGTACGAGTGACTCGAACTTCACCAAATAGGACACTTCACCAAATTGTTTACTGGGTTGTGATGTCACTTGCAATTGGAACGTTGTATAACGTTGAATTCCTTTAATAATTAAAGGACAAAATGCCTTTTTTAATTGTTAATATCTCTTGAAATATAAAGAGTTATTAAAAAATAATTGGACATTTGATGTTCTAGTAACCCACTTTATCAATATATAGTACACTTTTATAGAAATTAAGACATAGGACACAAGCTCATTTGATGATCTGTTACATAACTAAAAGACGATGTTTAATGACTGTGCGTTAATATAAAAGTGTGTTTTAATTGAATTGTCAAAATAATAATTAAATAAAGAAATAATCAAATGTGCTACAATAAACAACAGAGTTAACACTTACCGTCAAATAATATGGCCGCCACTCTGTCAACATCGACCCGCCATTGTCGGAAAGCTTTATATTTCGAAGACAGTCCAATTTAAATTATAAATAGTTTTATCTAAGTGAACCTTTGAATGTTTCAAAAATTAAAAGCGAAAATAGGCAAGTTAACTTCTGCGTCGGCCGAGTTAACAAAAGAAAATTAAATTTATTTTAAAAGAATGTTTATTTACTTTAATTTAAAATTACACTTTTAATTCTTGTTTAAATCAAATTACTTTTACACTGGTTAATTATTATTATTTCCAAGTCCGTAATACTAGTTTGTTGTTCTTTGTAATTCTTTTGTTATTTGCTTTCAACCGAATTTGATATTTGGTAGTGGTATAACTTTCCGGAACTATATTCGCTAGCACTGAGTGAGTTACATATAAGTGTACAGAGGTTTTATACATCACAAGAGAGGTGCTGGGTTTTATATTGTAATACTTAGCAAATCTCTAATCTATGTGCTTACTAAGCTATATTATGATAAAGGTTCTTAGCATTTGGATTGTAACATACATACTCGACCTACTTATATTACAAACAAAAATTTAAAAAAACCATCCCTGAAAGAGGAGCTCAAAAGAAAGAACCATAAATACATTACTATATTTGCACACAGCTGCAAATATGCAACAAACCAGTTACTATATAATAAATTATATTATACATCATTTTTTTTAGCACGATTTTTAAAAATATTCTTGCCAAGCCGTATTGAGCATTATAAACAGAAATACGACTTTGTTTGAAAATAAATTGTCGTTTATAACAAATTCGTTTCCTGATTTTACTTCGATTTCAGTTGTTGCAGACTTTGCCATCTTCAAATCCACATTCCAATCTTCCTGTAGCATTAAAACTACAATAATATTTAACTTGATATTGATGAAAAATTGATGATGTTCACTGTACTTATTTTCAGCCGTCGTTGAAATCGTCCGCAGTCCATTTAAAACTTCGTCGTATTGGCACTTATCTGGAGAAGTTTAGATATATTGTTCTTAACTTTTAAAATCCATGTGATTAGAACTAAACGAATTTTAAGTCCTTCCAGTATCTGCCGAGCAAACACAAGAGTTATTTCACATCCAACATTGTTTCTCACTGCATTTCTGAAATTACTTGCATACTTCCAAGCGGAAAACGTGATGGAATAATGTTCAGGACTTTAATATTTCCTACCTCCTTTAGAAGACCTCATACTATATTTGCAGTTTTCATGGTATCCCGGGTCATATATGTGGGATTATTTTTTAAGATTAGTTTTAAGTTAATATAATTAGTTTTAAGAAATAGAAATAATAAGTAATCTGTAATTTAGGTTAAGATCTTTGATAATATTAGTTATATTATATTGTACTCTTGACAACAGATGCTTGCCATTACATGTAGTGCGACATGTAAACCCCAAAACTCTTGACACCAGCGTTTACTCGCTGAGGTGTATGCTTATGACTCATTACGGGCGTTGGCTCATACGTACAAGTAGTCGTAGTCAGAATGGTTTAGTGTTCAGAAAGCAAATGGCGATAGAATTATACTAGGTTGTATATGGTCGTTGTTATGTGAATTAAAACCAGTTAAATTTATTACTAGGTGTAATATTTTTGTTATTGTGATCAGCGTTAATGTTAGAGTTGTACAGCAAATGTAATGTTAATTACTAGGGTGTATTTTTCATTA
The DNA here is from genome assembly GCA_963678705.1 of Panorpa germanica. Classification (NCBI taxonomy): domain Eukaryota; kingdom Metazoa; phylum Arthropoda; class Insecta; order Mecoptera; family Panorpidae; genus Panorpa; species Panorpa germanica. The sequence goes on from OY783210.1 coordinate 7,255,860, forward strand.
TAATATTGTGTGTTGTTAACTATGGACAATTGTAATGGCGTATTACGTGGTAACGCAAAAACATTGTAAAGAACTGTATTGTATTTTAATCAAGTGTTATTTTCGTGTGAATTTAATTACGATTAATTCGCTTTATTCAGATGTAATTGTATAATTTTGTGTAAATATTTTGTGTAAATATTAAATGAACTATCAATATTCAAATCATGTGTTTGCTCGTATAAAAGAAACTATGTTGTTATGTTATACTGCAAATTGATCGTCACAACGGATAGTTGTAGAAAGTAACCTACAAATTGGAATCTCAACCGGGATATATTTGGATGGTTAGAGGGTCTACTCTACAAATTGAGGCTCATGTGGATTGAATAGTTCTAGGCTGCATAATAGAATCTCAACAGGTGCTTGTATATTCTAACCTGCAAAGCGGAGTCTGAACCGTGATGGTATTAGATTCAAAAACTACTAATGTAGACGATAAAAAGTCTACATATATATGGGCAACACCTCTGCCTAAAAACAATTTGTGATATGAGAACATAATGAATTTAATTTTGGTAACAATCAATCTGAGGAAAGACACAGAAGTGTTGTGTGAAGCATAAATGCTCTCAGCCTCTTTCGTTATTTAATAAAATAGAATATTTATAAATTAAAGTAATAAGAGAATTGCAAACGTATTGAAATCAGATAATTCAAAACTTAAACTCACTTTGATAGAACAGTGGCTGAAAGACTTCAGCTGTAATAGGCAATATTTTATCAGTTGTTATTGTAAAGTGTTTCAAAATTTAATTACTCACGTGATTTGTTTTGGATTAATTTCTGGTAAATATAAATAAATAATTACATTTTCTTGTTCATACGACTTCTTTTATAGATTAACTTTATTAATAAATATGTTTTATATTCATCAATCCAAGTTTTTTTTTTTTTTTTTTTATTTTACAACATACATAATTTACAATCTGTCCTCGAAGAACAATAATTAAATTTTGGGAATATATATAAATAAAAAATGACATGCGAGCTTGCCATCCATCGATGACTCACCCTTTGACTTAACCTATTACAATAATATTTCGTACATATGGAACCTATTCTACACCATATTTGGTAGGTCAATTGGATTTTTACGTTTCAGTCGTCTAATCGGTTTATGCTGGAAAAGTTGTACAACTGATTCATTTGGATGAACTTCTAATCTTTTTACGTATTTTTTGCTGCTATCCTTAATTGCACTTCTTATATATGGAACCCCTAGATCTTGATGTGTTAACCAGTTTGGAACGAATCGCGGTACGTTAAGGATTTGCTTTAACAGTTTATTTTGAAACCTTTGTAGAATCTCTATATTAGAATTGCTGGCACTGCCCCATAGCTCTATCCCATATGTCCATATTGGCTTCAGTATGACCTTGTACAACAGTAGTTTATTACTGATGGATAACTGAGACTTCCAGCCCAAGAGCCAGTACATATCTCTTCTTTTACCTTCTAACTGCAACCGTTTCTTCCAGATATGCGTTCTCCATGTTAGGCGTCTGTCCAAGTGGATACCTAAGTATTTTACTGTCTCTGCCTGTGGAAGTTGTAAATTATTTAGTGTGACTGGGGGGCAAGAATTCTTCCTTAGTGTGAAAGTTACGTGAACTGATTTAGTTTCGTTTACTTTTATTCTCCAATCTTTTAACCAATTCTGAATCTGTAGTAGATGTTTCTGCAGTTTTGCGGAAGCAATGACGGAGTCTTCATGAAGTGCCAGAATTGCGGTATCATCAGCGTAGGTTGCTACTGTTGTTTCACGCATGGTAGGAAGGTCAGAAGTAAATAATAAATATAGTACTGGTCCGAGAACACTACCTTGAGGAACGCCCGATTCAATGTCACGTATCGTTGATTTTTCATTCTGATATTTTATCATAAACTTTCTGTTTGTGATATAAGACTTTAATATCTGGAAAAAGTCATTTGGCAGTGCAGTTTTTAGTTTAAACAGTAGTCCAGGATGCCATACCTTGTCAAACGCTTGGCTGATATCAAGAAAAACCGCTGAGCAATACTTCTTCTCCTGTAGTGCTGAATTTATAGTGCAGGCTACTCGATGTACTTGTTCAGTTGTAGCATGCTGTTGTCTAAAGCCAAACTGATGTGTTGGAATTAGTTTGCTATTTTCGAAAATAATCTTCAGTCTTTTAAGAATAAGTTTTTCAAAAAGTTTTGACACTACCGGAAGAAGACTTATGGGTCTGTATGACGATACCTCTTTTGCGTCTTTACCTGGTTTTGGAATAAGTATTATTTCTGCAGTTTTCCACTTAAGCGGAAATGTCTTCAATCTTAGAATTGCGTTGAATAAAATAGTGAGGTATCTCATTCCTTTCGCCGGTAACTCCTTCAGAATTTTTCCGTTTATCTTGTCAATACCTGGTGCTTTTTTGGTTTTTATATTATACTTTACTAGGTTTTGTATTTCCTTGACTCTTATACGTTTTATAGGTTCACTTGACTGCGATGGGACTCTTAGAAATTCATGTATGTTTTGTTTTTCATCTTCACTGCGGGTTGGAGGAAATGGTTTAAAAACTTGTTCGAAGTAATCAGCGAAAATTGTGACTTTCTCACTGTTGGTTCTAGCCCATTTACCATCTGGCGTTTTGATAGGCGGAATATAAGTTGTAGGCTGCTTAAGCCGCTTGGTTGCTTTCCACAGTAAATAGTTAGTAGTTTCTGTAGCTGTTAAATTACTTAAATAATTTTGCAGTGATTTCTCTTTCATGTCTTCTAGCATACATTTAAGTTCCCTACATGCACGGTTGAATTTTGTTTTTTCGCATGGGAGCCTGGTGTTTTGCCATGATCTTCTCAACTTTCTCTTTTCAGCAATTTTCTTCTTTAACTGTGGGGGGCATCCATTTACTCGGTTGAAGACACTATCTGGAGGTGTGGCTTCTTCGGTGGCTTCTCTTATCACATTATTGAAGAGATTAACTCCTTGATTAAGGTCCTCTTCTGATTTGAGTGAGATGTGACAATTAAGTTTAGCATTTATTAAGTTTCGGAATAAACTCCAGTCTGTGTACTTGTTGGGTGCTGTGAAGAGGGGTACTTTATACATCATTTGGGTGATATATGTGACGATGACTGGTGAGTGGTCAGATGAGAGATCCAGGCTTGACTCAGCTTTGAGGTAATTAGAGGAAATTCCTTTTACTACGCAAAAATCGATTAGATCAGGAGTTTTTGCCATATCCGTTGGCCAGTACGTCGGTTCACCACTTGAAAGGGTTGTAAAACCATGTGTTTTAACGCATTTATACAGTTCATTTCCCTTAGGATTTGTAAGTCTTGATCCCCATTCGGGGTGCTTTGCGTTAAAATCCCCTCCTGATATGAAACGTGGACCTAGTGTATTGTAATAAGAGTAGAACTGTTCAGACTTTATGTTGTGTTTCGGTGGACAGTATACTGCGGAGATAGTTAAATGTCTGTTCAGCTCGCTTATTACAATACTTGTTGCTTGCAGGTAGTCTTGGCGATATTCATTAATTTCATGGTGTTGTATAGAAGACTTAATGATGATAGCTGTTCCTCCATGCGCTTTATTGTCCGGATGTTTAGTGTCATATATTCTATAGTTTGGAACCTTCATATAGCTTTTAGTGGTAAAGTGCGTTTCAGAAACTAGCAAAATGTCAATGTTTTGGTTTAGAAGAAAGGAAATTATTTCTTGGCTGTGTTTAGCAAGACCATTGGCGTTCCAGAGTGCGATTCTTAGGGACGTGAAGAGATTGGAAAGCGTGAGACTAAGGTTGTGATGAGATTGAGCATTGTACTCATTTGTTCCACCAGACTTTACATCATAACTTTTAGTTCGGCGATGTCATTTGACTGCACGTTCGATTCACTATGATTTTGTTGCACTTGTTCAGATTGGGTTTTCACTGTTTGGTTACTAACCACCTGTGCAAAGGAGGTACCTGACTGGACTTGGCGTGATGGTAATGGGGCAACAGTTTCTGAAAATCTGGGTCTAAGTGGAGGAAATTTGCGCTCTACGATTTGCCTATAAACATCGCATCCTTTGTAGTTGGCTGTGTGGTTGTTATTGCAGAGAACACATTTAACTTTTTCGTTTACTTTGTTCTTCCAGTCACACTGGTTGGTATGGTGATCGCCTGCGCATTTAACACATCTTGCGTTTCGGTAACAGTAGGTTTTGGTGTGACCATACCTTTGGCATTTTGTGCATTGCGGTACCTCCCTTTTGAATTTTGGTGGTTCAATTTTAATTTTACTATTTAGTAGGAATCCCAGGTCAAAGATGTCTTTGTTGTTAGGCTTTTGTTCTAATTCTACAAAGAACAATGGTAAAGGAATTTTAGTGGTTCTTTGTTTGATGTTGCTTATTCGAATGACCTTGTGCCCATAGTTTTCTAATTCCTTCTTTATGTCCGATTCATCCGTGGAGTGATGTAGGTGTCTTACCACCACTTTATAGCTTTTGTCCATTTTTTGTTGGTATGTGTGGAACTCGGTGTTCCTATCCTTTAGGAGTGTCACTATTCTTTGGTATGTTTCAATATCCTGGAGCTGCAGCTTTACTTGCGATCCTCCGATCAACTTACTTTGATAAGCGTTTTTGGAGTGCGTGTCTAGCAGGCTAGTGAGAGGTTTGATGTCGTTGACTCCATATATAAACAGTGGTGGTGGTTTGTGTTCTGCGACTTTAACTTCTTCTGATGCATTAGCATCGGAGAGTTCGTCGAACCTATTCGCTAATGGTATTGGGTTTAACCAGTAATCCCCTAGTGTTTTTTGCCTCACATTCCTTGGTGCATCTGGACTGTCTCTTTTTTTCTTCCTATTGTTTGAAACGTTTTGCCAAACGTCCCGCGGATTTTTTATCTCTTCATGCTTTTCTTGGATGGTTCCCATCGTATCTTGTATAGCATCCGCCTTACTTTCTAGTGAGCTACTCTTCTTGTCACTAACACATGGCTTTTGTTGGATGGTTTTGTTAGGTGAACGCATCATGTTTGGCATTCTTGGTCAGTGCAACAACTGTTAATTAGTGGTCACACCGACCTCACTAGACCATATTATTTTGATGATTTATAGATTTATTTTTTTTTTTTAAAGAAATATCTTAAATTATATAGATAATTTAATAATATAAAATATTTAACACACACTATAATTTTAAAAAATTTTAATATTTTTTTTCTTATTGTCATAAGAATCTATTATTCATAACGAACAATAGTTGTTAAAAATTATTAAGATAATTATTGAATATTTGATCAATGAAGAAAAAACGTCCGCACTGCTTCAATATCTCAATAGAACTCGAATCAATCCAAGTGGCGTTTTCATTTTGAAACTCGAGTTTTTGAGGAGCGGTTTGAGTTTGAAATGGGGCCAACATTCTGTAGGCCGCTATCGCGCTCATTTTTTGACCTTGTGTGTATTTTTAACCTTTGCTGTACAACATTTGAGCGCAATACTATTACCGAGCATATATATTACCACACACAGCTACGACAACCTGGACTTGATTATTTTTTTTAACATGCTACTTCATTTTTTAAATATACAATTAGGTAAATCACACTCTCCTTTGCCACGGTTTTATACCAAATTATCAAATGGTATATCTATTATCTAACGGCATCCCACATAGAAAATATAACGCAATGTAACACTTGAATTAGCTTGCAGTAAGCTAGCAAGTGTGGATCTAGCCGTACAAGACAATGAAAACTTTGTTTTTTTTGTAACAATTTGTATTTTATGGTCCTAAGAAGCCCGTGAAGTATTAATAAAAAAAATAAAAAATAATATTTTAGTTTAGTCTAAATTTTCTTTGACCTTATTTCATCTGCATCTGTCACTATTTTCTAGATAAGCTCTTGCCTGCTGCTTGAGATTGTGGAATAAATTTTTGCTTCATCACGTCCCATATTAAATAGTCTAGCGGTTTCAAAGTTGGGGAGTGTGGTGGCTAACCTATGTGCTCACCACGTCCTATCCACGGCGGATTACTTGCATCTAAATGTGCTCTCATTGCACAAGTTGAATAGAATCTTATCTGTGACTTCTGTATTGATAGTTTTTTTTTTACCTGAGCCTACACACTGCATGTTATATCCTACTTTATCACTATCCAAAGAAATCCTAACATTTTACAGCCTACTCGCACACCAGAACCTATTCAATTTAGCGCAGTTAGTAGCTACTAACTGATATTGGGCGCTCGTGTAAGGGTCATATTCAAACTTCAATAACTTTCGAAATATGCAACTCAGAAGAATTATTTTGATGTCATTTTGTAGATAATCTCTCTGTAAATCAGAACGTTGTAAAAATAATGTACATCAATGTGCCGGTTTTGAGATATGTAAAAAAAACTTAAAAGAAAACACACAAATTTTTGTCTAAAATTTGTATAAATAATTTTTTTTTATGTCATTTTTAATTTGAAAGTTTATAAAATGATTTTATTACTTTATATGTGATATAATTACCTTTTAAATAATTTTTTTTCATATCCGTAGTTTCGACCTTTAAATCCAGAGAAATCGATATTTTTTGGAAGAGTTACCTAAAATAAAAAATTAAATTTTTAAATGGCGGCCATTCCTATATAGGAGGAGAGATGGACCTCAACATGTCGATGTTTTTGTCCATAAAATTACGTGTATAACATGTCCTTAAAGTAAGGGTAGTCGGAGACACCCTGTATAGACAATATATCCAGTTTTATTAAGAATTGTAAATTTTAAACAAATTCATGTGTTAGTTCTGAAATTTAAAGATTATTTTGGTAATTTACTTACACATTTTAATATTTACATAGTTTAACTTAAATTATACCTGAAATTTAAAAAACGACATTTAAAGTTACCATAAATTGTCAATTCCTTTGTATCTAATGTTATTATAACCTCACAATATGCACTCACTAACTAACTAACTAAAAACGTGAGTTCTGTCGACTCCAAATATCAACCTGAACAGTCACTGTTTCACCGCCAGACGAGCTTTGTGCCAACTAAAGAAATATAATTTCTTTACAAATAGTACAAGTATATGCATGTGTGTGAAAAGTGTCTGTTATATGCGATAAACTTAACAAATTAAACACACAATGAGAACAATTCATTTGTAATCCATAGAAGCAGCATTTTAAACATTTTTAATCTATGTTCTACGGTCATAAATATTGAACATATAACCACATGCATTTCTCATTTGTTGCTTCCGGTTTATTTATGTCAATATTATGTCAGATTGGTTTCAGAGTCATGGCGTTTGGCCGCAGATAACCATGTTTAAATTGTAAAGCAATATCTGTTACCGATAGATTTTGTAGAATATTATTACATGGAACTTCTAAATTAAATTTAACGTACACAGAACAAACTCTCTTTCTAAAATATTTGTCGCAATCGAATTGAGTCTGTGACGAGGGAAAGTAAGATAAAGGTAAGAAAAAAAGAAGAAAAAGATAAATGGAAGTAAGCATATAGAACAAGGAGGAAGATAGAAAATAACTAGATTGATAGAAGAAAAAGGAAAAGAATTAGAAGATGGAGAAGTGAATTTTCGAAAGAGGATTATGTAGAGATTAGAGAGATGTATAAATAAGAGACGCCGTTATGATATTGTAGCCCCCCCCCCCTATTGGTTGGAGGAGGAGTTCTTTTCATTTAAACATTTATGTTTTATTTTAAGTTTTGTCTAACTTTTTTACTTATTTAAGCTATTCAAATAAATCAACCTTTTAACTAATTCTCTACAGTTATTTAGCAGCGCCACCTAATTTAAGTTTAAGCTGTAAATTAGGAAATCAGCTAATAAAATGCTAAAGTTATATAAAGACAAAAGAATAATTAACTACAACCCCGCCTTTTGGTTCGATCTAAGACAGTTTTAATTAATAAATCCGAGGTTGATTAGCCCATATGGCTAATCAATAGTTGTAGTTAATTATTCTTTTGTCTTTATATAACTTTAGCATTTTACTATTAGACTTACTATTAGTGCCTGGATTATTACTACTAGACAATTTTGAATAATTTTGTAAATATGTGCTCCATAATAACATACATTCTTCGTAAAAGATTTTGGAGGCTGCAAATTTAGAGTTATCAGATATATTTTCCACTTGGGCAAATTTATAGTATTTTCATTGAATAAAATACAGTTGAATAAGTTAATTTAAGGATCTCACTCTTTAGTTGCAGGACATTTAAATGCTTATGCAGAACGCAAGACAATTCCGCTCATTTTTGGACATCTGCAATCCCTGATTGGACAGTGTTCATATTTTCTAGTTTTTCCGTAACAGGAACACAAACTGCAGGTTTTATTATACTATTTTCCAAAGTACTAAGTCTACTCAATCATCTTCTAAGTTTAACCTGCTGGGTTACAGAAAATTAAATCTTGTAACGCTGGTACATGATGAATAGATCATTTTTGTTGTCGTATAAGAATATAACGTATAAGAAGAAGTAGAACAACATTAGGGGCGATAAAAGGCTACGTGCCTAGGAAGCCAATATATAAAAAAAAAAACGCTGGTACATAAGATAATATTAAATACTTTTAGAATTGACCATTTGCAGGGACAACATTGATGCTGGACTGGCATCGAAGGATATTCGAAACAACAAAGTCTTATAGTTTAAAATACATCTAGGAATGTTTTACAATACGAGTATAGAAATTTAAATATAAATTTAAAAAAAAATGTTTAATTTTTAAATAATCACAGTCACAAATAACAAAATCTGTAATTAATTACCACGAAGTAGGGCTGAAAATAAGCTAAAGATCTTAAATTTTAGCTTAGTTTGCTTACGAGTTAATTCGAAGGTTTATATGGGTTATCACTTTAATACTGCAAAATAATTCGCTAGACTTTTCATAACATTTTCTTCACGACCGTGACGAGCATCTAACCGACAGGCTATTCAATGACTTCCTGAAAGCTAAAATATGATTAATTGAAGAGTTTCCAAATTAGCTCCCATTTTAGCAGCACTATTTATTTTGTGGAATTCTGTAGTAAATTATTTATCAACTCCAATATGCTTGACTTTACGGCGTGATGAAATGACGTACAGTCTTGTCTGGAAAAAAATTGGTTCTGGTTTGTTCTAAATATCGAAGAGTTTCTGAATGTATCTGCAGCCCGGATACCAGGAAAAATATCCCAAGCAGTCTGGCGATAATTTACACGATGTGCTTTGAAGACTTCTTTTCAAAATTCTAAGATATTCTTCATATTTTCGATGCCGCCAAGGAATAACGCCCACACTGTTGTATATTGTCAATATATTTAGATGATAAGGAACCAGATTTTCAACGACAATGTTTAGCACTTCTTGAAATAATTCCACCGCTGTATCATGTCGAATTTGGAAATAGAAATGAAGAGCTTTTGGGTTATAAACACTTAAAATAACATTCCGCTATTCCTATAGAATCATCGTAGTTTTTTTTGGTAAAACAGAAGCAACGCAACTCGATTTGTATTAAGAAACAGCTTAGTAACAAGTAAGTAACTTAAGTGCCCTGTGGTGTAAACTTGCAACAAACCATTTAAATGCTTATAGAACTTTTATGAAGGTGTTTTTCAACAAGAACTTTGTTTTTTAAATAGGGGCAACACCAACAACTTGGACAATAAACCTAGACACCCAGCGAGCTCTGGAAACTTTTGAAAGAAATTAAGAACTATATTCGGGCCTGTTAAAGAACAAGGATGCTGGCAAACCAGATATAATATTGAATTATACGGACTTTATAAACAACCTCAAGTTACACAGGTCATCCGAAGCAACAGGCTGAGATGGCTCGGCTACGTCTGGAGATCCCCTGAAGACAATGTTACTAGAATATACCCGTACCCGAGAACGACCACCAACAAGATGGCTGGACGACACAGTAGAGGACATCAAAACTCTGAAAGTAAAAAACTGGCAAAGAGTTGCTTTGGCCCGATTGAGTTGGAAGAAGAGTGCTGTTGAGGCAGAAGAAAGAAGAACACCAACAACATAACAGTTTCGACTTTCAGTTTTTTGACATATCAGTTAATGCTTTGGTAATTGTTACAATGAATTCAATTTCGCTCAAAAATTGCATTAAAATAATAGAAATCGACTATGAAAATGGTAGATCTGTAAAAGTTACATTTCGTAAAATTCTGAGACCACTATTAGAATTTGGTCGATAAATTTGAGTCGAAAGGTTCGGTACATAATGTGCCTACACCAATGCGTGTTCGATCGGGTCGTTTAAGTGAAAACATCGCAGCCGTGAGCCATTGTGTTGAAGAAGATCCGAATTTGTTAATTCTTTGACGTTCCAACAATTGGTGTTATCCAAAACGACCACATGACTTTTGAATTTTGCGTAAAGGTTTGACTTTGGCGCTGGTTTTTCTGGAAAAATCATTTTTTCAGACGAAGCCCATTTTAATTTGTCTGGATACGTCAACTAGCAAAACTGCCCCATTTGGGTTTCTGAAAATCCAACAGAGATTGTTGAGAAGCCTTTGCATGATCAACGTTTCACTGTATGGTAACAATAAAATGATTGCAAATAAATTTATTGCACACCAAATTTCGATATTCAGCTGTTGTGGGATCATGTGATTTAACACCACTGGATTATTTTTTGTGGGGTTGTGTTAAAAACAAAGTCTATACGGAGCCAGTCAAAAAATACGTGACGCAATTTACGAAATAAATCCATCATTTTGCCAATAAGTGATTGAAAATTTTGATAAAAGAATCGACATCTGTCAAGGTGGTCGTGGTGGACATTTGTCCGATGTCATTTTTCATTCATAATTAAATCATATATTAATAATAATATACAAAATTGAATCATTTTCATCTAAATTGCTTGTTGTATTTTGTATTAAAAAGCGAAGATCTTGTTGAAAAACCCGATATAAGAAATTTGTATAATGTAGAAATAAATAAATAGCCCTCGAAGGCATCAAATAGATCTTGTTGTTTTTACATGAGTGTGCTTTACATGCCCGTGCCATTATGTCTTACTGGAATACAGGATAATGATCTCATTAGAATTATCAAATCATTCAACAAATTTGATTACATTTGACGTTCATTCATTTTAATAACAACGAGGAATGTCTTGAACGAAAACGTCCTAATCATAAAAAATTGCATAACATTCGTCCTTTCATAGTGCATCTGAATAATAAATTTAGAAGTACTAGAGCCAACCCTTTCAAATGACGAACAAATGAGGTCAAGTAAAGCGAACCATTTTATGAAACAGTGCATGCCATGCACTAATTTGTGATTGCTGGTGTTATGGAAAAATGTATCGATTGTTGTGACAATTCTCTTAAATTTTATCGTATTCACGTAACCATCGTTATAAACGCACTATTATCAAATTGTTCTCATACCGCTATCCTGCCGTGTTGATGAAACGCTGTCAGTGCTGGAGAAAGTCATTTACTCACAGTTATTAGAGAATTGCAAATGTATTGAAATCAAATACTTCAAAACGGAATCAAGTCACTTTGATAGAACGGATTTAGCCGCACCTCAGGTGATCGTAGACATTTTATCAGTTGTTAGTTTAAAATATTTCAAAATTTTACTACCCAAGTGATTTATTTTGGATTTATTGCTGGTAAATATATGTAAATAATTACATTTTCTTGTACATACATCTTCTTTCATAGAGAAAAAAAACATGGATTAAAATTTGTTAATAAATGTGTTTTATATTTATTAATCCTATTGCTGTTTTGATTTTGAAACACGGATTTTGGAGGGGTGTATTATGATTGACATAGGGTCATCATTCCTCAAGCTACTATTTTTAACCTTGGCAGTAGCTACATTAGACGGATTCAGAATGTGTTATTATAATTTAACAGTTGTTATTCTATTCAAATGAATTGTGAAAATAAAACTTAGTAAATTGAAAAGCCAAAATACCCAATAATTTACACGAACTGTTTCGAAAACAACATGTCTTCAATCAGAGGCGGCCTTCGGGGGTGGCAAGCAGGGCAACCGCCCGGGGCCTCGTTCTTGTATGGGGCCTCGCATTCTCGCGCAACAACCCAACTAGAAAAATTCATTACTATACATGTACTTGAATCTCGCGCCCAGTTCTTTAGAAATCCTACTAGAATCACTGCGTATATCTTTTAAGGCTTCCTGTATCTTAGTTTATCATCATTAATATTTGTTGTCTTTGTGCTTACTAACTTTTATAAATCCTACAACACAATATTTTATTTTTCGTCATCATCATCAATAATACTTACTTACAATTTACATATATAATACAAAGAATAAGTGCCTCGCAAAGATCTGCCGCCTCGAAGCCTCGCTAAGATCTGCCAGCCCGGAGCCTCGCAAAATTCTGCCGCCCAGTGCCTCGCAATGATTAAGGCCGCCCCTGTATTTAATATCCTAAGAGTATTTTCATTGATGAAGAATAGCCCCCACACTGTTGTGTGTTGTCAATATATGTGAATGATAAGAAACAATATTTAGCACTTCGTGAAATAATTACATCACTGTGTCATATATCGCACTTCGAAATAGAAATTGAGAGCTTTTAGGTTATAAATACCTAATTATATATAATACGAGTATATAAGGAGTTCATCAGTTTAAAAAGGTAATACTTTTAAACCAAAACATAGCTATTTGAGAACTAAATGTTAAACTTTTTACTTATTTCAAGTTCATACAAATCTTTATATGTTTATAGAAAATATAAACGTAAATGTAAAATAATTGTTCATGATTTGAAAAATATTTAAATTTTCAAACTATGTAACACATTTTAGTAACATACTCCGCAAGTACGTGTGCAAGTTTTTTTATATTACAAAACATTTTTTAGGTTCATATAATGTTAGATTTTATAACAAAAACTATTTTTCATAATTATTAAATGTAAGTATTAAATGTAAAATGTAATTATTAATAGTAAATGTTATAAATTAATATATTAATAAAATAATTTAAATAAATTAATGATAATGTAACAAAATTTTGGTAAACTTTAATAAATAAGAAAACGTAACTTAAATTATAAAATATCTGATCAAATAAAGAAAACAAAATATTACTTCAAATAATACATCAGTTTATGTTGGTTGTTTAATATGTGCATGTAAGTGTATGGGTATTGCAACGTATGGGTGATGACGTCATCAATAACAAGCATGAACAAGTATAACTGGTTTATCTCAAACCTTGTTAGCTCAAACTGATGTTTGCAAAACGTTTCGTATTTGTTTGCACATACTATAATTTTTAGCTATTTAGTATTTTAATATTTAAACCTTGACGAGTATTGATTAGTGTCGGACAAGGCCATTTTGGGTTGTTTTAGTTATTTTAGTGCTTGCGCTTCAGAACATAAACAGATTCTCTGTATGCGTCACGCTCCAGGATGCTGTGTTTTCAATGTTAGATTCCCGGATTAGGGATGTATTTTGTAGCTTTAGTTTTTATCACTGTTCTGTTTACAAAATTGAAAATATTTCTAATTATCTATTATGGTTTTCGAATAATCAGCGTTAAAAACATTCTCTAGGTTCTAGTCAACTAAAAATGAACTGCTCTGCCTGACAGACAAATTCCATCATTTCTCGTAGATACTTTCTTGTTCATAATCTCATTTATAATCGTAGTCACGATAAAATGTCAATGTGGACTTAATCCATATCCATTTTGAGAAACAAATTTACAAATACAAATTAAAACAATTATTTTCATTTTATAGGTGCTTTTGCGAACATTTCTGATTTATCTTTGGATTTACAAAATGCCGGCTCAAGAATCAAACCTTTTAATAGTTGCACAATATTCTTTTCGCTTTTTACCTTTTCCTCACATGAAAACTTAGTGTACTTCAACGTTTGTATCTCCGTCACACCCTGCATATCCTTTCCTCGCTATTTGCCCAGTATATGTTTCCTTTCTCTTCGTTTTCCAATCTGAATCTGGCAATCTTTCAAATGTTTTTTGTGTCTTTATCTCTTAAGTATTCAGGTATCTCTCTCACAAATTATGTTATATCTTTTGTTATAATTGCTTTTTTTAATTTTTTTCATACTTTCCTGTTGATGTCTCTATCTTTCCTCCTTAGCTCCTCTTCCACACTTGTGCCTTCTTCTCTCTGCCTCCTTTGTCGCCATTTCCCTTTGTCCATTTCTTTCAAAATACTCCTTTCCCTTTTTCGGGCCTCCTTCCCCACCGTCCTTTCTACTTACCTTCCTAATTTTTCTTAAGATTTCGCCTTCAGTATTACTCATTTTTTCCTCGAACTTGACTGCTCTTTTTCCTGCTTCTATTCTTTTCTTATCTATTTTTAATTCTTCCATTATCATGTATCCTGGTATTCACCTGTCCAGCCCTAGTATCTATAACGGATTCATTCCAACTTTTCTTACTCCTTCCACCCTTATCTATCAAACATGCATAGCCTCTTTTGCAAATCCGCACTAAACACATTTTCTCCTAATCTCCACACCCTTCTCATTGCTAAATCCTCTTCTCCATTGTTTTTTTTTTTAATGTGTACCCTAGATACCTAATTTCCACTTTCTCTTTATCCTTTTTCCTCCCCCTTTTTGGAACACCATGATTTTTGTTTTTATGTACCCATTTAATATATTATCTATAAATTGTAAACAATTACCAGACTGATGTGAATTTGAAGCTACAACCGTCCTTATATATTATAATACAGTAGCTATGTGAAGCTGACTGGTTGTAAACCTTAGCCCCGAATCTGCTTGAACTGAATGAGAATGAAACTGTGTTTTTAGTGAGAGAACGAACGTTTATACGAGTCAGAGAAAACATATAAATAAGGATTTAACCTTGGAATGAGAGTTTAAAATTAATAAGTTAAAAAGTTGTAGAAATTTTTGTATAGGTATTTTGATATGATATGATATGTTTAGATATACTATGAAATATTTTAAAGAACTTAAAAAATATTAATTAAAAATTAACAAAGATTTATACAAAGGACTGTTGTCCTAAGAAGCCCGTGAAGTATTATTTAAAAAGAAAAAAAATGTATACAAGTTTTCAGCTTATTACCTCTCATTCCGAGATTTACTCCTTTTTTCGTTTTGAATGATGGGGTTTTATAGTTATTATAAATCTTTTAAAATTTTGAACATATTTCTCTTTACAAGTTTTCTTTAAACTCAATAGCAAGCGCGCTATGATGCCAGGAAATTGGGGCCTTCTTTCCCAGTAGGTGAAAGAAAATAAAAACTGATGGCGCTTTCTTTTCATGGAGAACATGCTCTAGTTTTGCTCTTCTTTTTGATCTGCCATTATACAAGTCTTATTTTTATCAATAAAACACGATAACATTCACGAGACGCAGGCATTTTTCAATGGAACTTAAAACTAACTTTACTAATTTAAAGTTAAGAAGGTAAAACGAGAGCAACATTATTTCTTGAATAGAAATCGCCATCAATTTTCTAAAACCATAACAGAACTGTGGTAGAATCTAGGTGTAATTTCATTGAGAAAAACACATTACAAAGGGTATATCTTCCTTCGTCTTTCGTCTTCTTCTTCTTAAAAAAATCATTTTGAATAGATAAAGCTATGCTCTAATAATTACAAAACTATATTGATTTCTATTTAAACTTTATTGATTTCTACATACAGAAAAGAATATATCGTTTTGTACAATAAAAAACAATAAAATTGTACACTACATAAACACAGAAAATAATATTTCCTTTTCAAAATATTTCTTTTTCACAATATAATTCAGTTATTACAATAGAAATAATAAAGTTTGAGCTTCAGTAATAGCAGAACATATCTGCTTGCTTCTGTTACATATTATTTTACTTATTCGATTCTTCGATTAAGTTTTACGATTTTATAAATCCGAAAAAGTTCATTTCATTCACAAGATGTTTTAGCAATAAAATAGCTTGCAGAACGTTATATCTTAGATCATACTTTTAATGATAAATAATTCTTAAATACACGTACTGTAATTATTTTTTTCTGCATCAGCTCGATGGGTGGAATTTCAATCTGGCGGAAGAGAGTGATGATTTCCAGATAACTTACATTGATGTTCCACCCCGTACGATAGACAACAAAGTGTGCTACATCCAGGCATCAGAAGATTTAAGATAAGTGATGTCTTATGATACCATTTACGTGGACAAAATCAACAGTGAGAATATATGAACAATCTTCATATTCAGTAGATTTTCTATAACGGAAAGACAAACTAAAGCTCTTATTATAATATACGTTTCCAACCTATTAAATCTATACAATCATATACTGGGCTGAATCTTTTGGATTAAGGAAAATTTTAACTAGCCCTTTCTATCTAGATGGGTCGTAAAAAGGTTACAACCTTAGATTGAATGCAATCAATATCAATTAAATTATCTGGGAGTTGTAGCCAAATTTCGAACAAAAAACTACCATTTGTCGGCCTGTACTATCATCTGAATATTTACAAATCTATATCTCCCATATCTCCCAAACGATATAATTTTTCCAAATAAATCATTGCGTTAACAACAATCTAACAATATCTAAAATAGAGAATAGGCTCCTGAACCATGTCTTAATTGCTATAAATCTGTGCAATATATCGATAAAGTTAGATACCAAGATCACAAATGTCTAATTATTTTTTAATAACTCGCTTAGTCAATTAACTATTAACTATAGTATATTAACTAGAGATATTATAAATAGTCATTTTTTCCCTTAAATTATTAAAGGGTTATAGAAAAGAAGCGTTATAGAAAATTCCACAACATATAACGTCACGTCTGTAAAGCCCCATTTCCACTCACTGAGTTTTAGTGTTAATTTAAAGTTTTAACCAAATATGTAAAATTCAACTTGTGAAATAAAATTAATTATAATAAATACTATAATTTATATCAAATAAAGCTAGTAATTCCACGTTAAATTCCAAAGTTCAGGATCAAAAATATATCCTAACCGGAGATCGTAACAAAACGTGTATTACACTTTGAGCGTTACTATTCTAGAAAACTCTTAACCATATAAAATGTTCGGATGATATTAATCGTGCGAAAAATAAAGCTCATAAAGGCTAGACCCCATTAAGGAATAATTATACGCTGAAAAAAAGCTCGAAAAATATGTGGATTTCTACTCAATTCACCGAAAACATTTTTTACTAATCTTTATTAATTGAATGTGGACACACGCATTATGGAATTATTTCTGCAAATACCATATGCTGTTGGCGGCGTATCTCTTTGGAACCAGTAACCATATCTCGATGAATCTCTTTAAAAATCCATTAAAATGACAAGATATACATATAGCGAGTTATTAAAAAAATAAATGGACATTTGAGGTCCTAGTGACCAACTTTAACAATACGAGGAGTGGCTACTTTTAAACGTATTGATGCTGCTCTTTTCTTTCCATTGAAACAAAATAAAATACAACGAAACCAGCTGATCAGGCAAGCCACATGCACAATAATTTGGAACAATAAATTCGTATAAAAGGTAATATTAAATATTTTCATAACTGACCATCTCCAGAGACAACGTAGGTGCTGGATTCGCAATAAAGAGACCAGGTGACTACCGTGATGTGTACTTCCTCAAGGCAGTTGTTTTTTCAGCAAGCAAAACAGTATGCAACGACTAGTACATACGCTTTGTCGCACTGAAGTATCACAGGGATTGGTTGATGGATTCCAGAGTTCATCTAGGACCCTGATTGACTCAGGGGCTTATTTTGCAACTGTTTACCTGGAGTCCGTTAACTTCTGACGATCTTTTCCAAATTATGCGACTTATGCCCGCCCCAAGATATGGCATTTATTTTGCTCTTTGTTTAAAGTCGGCTAATAGTTTTGGTTAAACTTACTTACTTAGTCTAATTTAACAAATATAGTGTATTGGAAAATCGTCAGAAGTTAAAAAAAAACATTACTTTAAATGTTAAACAACCCTACTATATCTTCTTATTTATAATGTTCCAGGTGTATGTTTGGTACTGAATTTTGTATGATGAAAAAATAAATGTTTTTAAAATTAAAATATATACTTTTTTGATCTTGACCAACGCAAAACTTAACTTATATTTTGTAAACTACTTTTCATACTACATTTATCTTTTACTGTGTGAAATATTAAATATGGGTAATAATAAAAATAATCTTACAAAGACTCCTAGTCAGAGGCGGCCTTAGGGGGTTGCAAGAAAGACAAGATGGACAGAAAGATAGGGGCCTCGCATTCTCGCGCAACAACCCAAGTAGAAGAATTTATTACTATATATGTATTTCGAATTAGGGCGAAGTGCAGAATGTAATTTTGAGATTGAGAAAGAGGTGGCCTGCTGCAAAGGAGGTGCTGAAATTATAAATGGAATATTTAAAAGTAATATGAATGACATTTGGCCGGAGCACATTAGACTATTCACAGACGAGTCAATGATGGCTACGGGGTTCGGGGCGGGAGTAGTGACGGAGTCTACTATACAGATAATAACTTTACCAGGGTATGTGGAATAATTCAGAGAAAGGAAGAAAATTCTTCAGTTTACAGTCTTCGGTGTGCGGAGGTCGGTGATGGTGGTCACTTATCTCGCTAGTGCTCACTTATCTCGAGACTGAGGGTAGACCATACAGGGACATTAGCACATATGAAAAGAAATTACTTAGTAGAAGAAGATATGTGCAATTGTGGAGAAGGGGAAGCAGATACAGAACATTTAATCTTCCAATGTACAAAAACGGAGGCCTGCAGAAATAATTTGTCCAGAGTTTTAGTGAAAAATGGAGTGGCGTTGCCTACGAGTATGGAGGAAATACTAAGATATCCAAGGTGGCCAGTGTGCCTAATCATAGACAGGTTATGGCATAAAGCGGGGTTAAAAGTTTAGGTAGTAATAATAATAATGAAATGTAAATAGATAAAATGTAAATAAAAAGAAGTAAGAAGAGCGAAAAAAGAACCGTGGTCCTAAGAAGCCCGTGAAGTATTAATAATAAAAAAAATATATATGTATCCTACTAGAATCACTATCGCGTATAGCTTTTAAAGCATTCATCAAGCGTTAACTTTTATAAAACTTTCAATATAAAATTTTATTTTTCGTCAATTATCATCAAAAATACTTACTTACAATTTACATAAATTACACAAAAACAAGTGCCCGCAAAGTTCTGCCGCCCGGAGCCTTGCAAAGATCTGCTGTCCGGGACCTCGCAATAACTAAGGCCGCCCTGCTCCTATTGTTCATAAAGGAGGTGTAGAAATATTAAATTATAGAAGGGACGTAGAAGAACTAAGACTACATGCGATATTTTGAAAGGAGTTATAAGGAAAGCGCTGATATGATTTTCTTACAATGACATTTGTAAAAGTATGGTCTAAGTAATAGCCTAAGAGTTAGCAACTGATAGAATAACATCTATATATTTTTGAATGTTTCTCCTTGCATTTAGCCAAAGTATACTTACAATAATTTCAGATTTGTTGTGCTTAATTTGCCTACTCTATTTCTAGTACATCAAAATAGTAGAGAAGTAGAAGAATCTGACAGTCCAGTAAGCAATAGTAGCATCTTGTTTCAATTGTGAGTATGCTTCATTGCAGAGCCGGCTGTACCTTAAGTGCACTCGTGCGCTGCAATACCAAATATTTATAACTTGAAAAAGAAAAAGGAATAACAAAATATTATAATAAATCTCAATTATATACTGACTTTATAGTTAGAAAGTAGCAAGGAATCAACTTAATCTGTATGCCAAATTAATTAAAACTTATTTTTACTCGAAGAAATATTCCCTGTGCATTCCCCACAACGCACGTAGCTCCTTAATATAACTATTAAGGAATTTGCGATACATCGGCTAGCGGGTGAGATAGAAGATACTCAGTGCAAACTGTATGAAGAATCTGATGTTGATCCGTACACCTCATAAGAATGAAGGTTACCGGTGCTTGCTGAAATAACATCACATGAGCCGGCCGGCCGCAATTGTGACGCGTCAGCTATTGTAAGATTATTTTTGTATACATAATTAGGGATGTTATTTGACTTTTGATGCTTTAGTCGCTTGTGTATCGTTACTGTGACTGTGACTGTGAATAAGCGTGAAAATGAGTATTAACTTTAATATTGATTATACTAAAAACAATATTAAAACTTTTCACAACAAAGTGTACCAACAAAGCCATTTCTTAATTCAAAACAAGACTGTAAATTGTCACAAATATACAATATAATTTATGCATTTTAAAGGAAAACAACATTAAACTGACGTGGATACCTGGCCATTGTCTTATGTCGGGGAACGAGTCAGCAGATGAATCCGCTAAGTTGGTTGCTATAGAAGGAAATCTGTGATATATTACACTAAGACTTAGTAGAATGGTATACAAGGGGTATAAGGCATATTCAGAACCAGTGCTGAACACAATAAAGTAGCAAGAAATTGAAATTGATTAAGGAAACTTCTTATCAGAGCAACAGACAATTCAAAAAGCCATCGTTAGACTAAGAACAGGACATACGAGGTTGACGCATCAACATTTATTGAGTAAAACAACAGCTCCGCACTGCAGCAACTGCCAAACGAAATTAACATTAAATCATTTACTAGTAATCTGCCCACAATATCAAACTGATGTAGAAAGCACAGCATCAGTGGTGAATTATAGGACATGCTTGCAGACAATCCAGAAGAAATTTAAAAAGAGCTCGAATTCCTGACTGATATAAACTTAATAAATCAAATTTAACTAAAATCAAATAACTTCCGGTGAACATGACCTGATCGCCTCAAATGCTAAATTTAAAAAAAAGGTTGTTTTATTATAGGTATAGATAAAAGCGAAATTCCTTTACTAAACAATAAAATTTCCTTTATAAAATATCAAAATTATATAAGCATTGTCGCCGTTTCCGAGACTCATAATCGTATATCAAATAAATACAATAAATATTGTTAAAATATTTTTAATCTATTACTTATTGCGTATACCGCTTGTTGAAACGATTATTCTACACTGTTTCTATATTAACCATCACATATATTAAACGAACATAAACCCTCTTTCCAACAAAGTGTAAATCATTGTATTATTACTTATATATAGTTGTTGAGACAAATTCGCGTAATTCTTTTAATGTATTTCTACTTAAGACAAAAAAATATATGCGTTATAAATAGGTTATTCCCGAATGATTCTCCTACCACTGTTCTAGCGTTGATAAGATGCGGTAACCGCTGGTGAAGGTCATCTTCTACGCGTTATCGGAGAATTGCAATAGTGCACTTTGATAGAACAGTGGCTGACAAACCTTAGCCGTGATCGTCTACATTTTATCAGTTGTTAATTTAAAATGTTTCGAAATTTAATTACCCAGGTGTTTTGTTTTGGATTAATTTCTGGTAAATATGAAGAAATAATTACATATTCTTATTCATACATCTTCTTTCATAGATTAGAAAACGTGGATTCAACTTTGTTAATAGCTATGTTTTATATTTGTTAATCCAACTACTATTTTGATTTTGAAATACGGGTTTTGGAGGAGTGGTTTAAGTTTGAAATAGTTTGAATATTCCTCAGGCCGATATGGGGCTCGTTTTTTAACCCTACGTGTGGCAGTATTAACTCAATTTTCTAAAATATTTAGGAACAGTTGAATAGCATAGTTGCACTAAATACCACATAAGCCACATGTGGTACATAGTACCACACCCAGGACGTAAGCTCCAACAACCTGGACTTGATTTCTTCCTTTTACCATGCGAGTTACTTTTTTTTAAATATACGAGTGAATAAATTACATTCAACACACAGCACAAATTTAATTTTTGCAAAAAATATTTAATGAATAAACAACAAAAAATTTATACAAAGAAATGCATTTACATTAACACGTAATAAAAAATATGAGAAAACTCAGATTAGATTATACATGGTGCGGCGCGGGAACTTTCTTATTTTGAAACTTCGTTCTTGTACATGTACATACATACATTTAAAATTCAGTAGCCTAACGTTTTTTTTTACGCTGAGTTTAGTAAGGACCGTAAGAATGGACAAAGGCAGTGGACGAGAAAGAAAGGCTCTTTCATCGTAGCAACCCACCGTGCATTCAGAAAGCCATTTAACCCTGCGTGTGTACACTGGGTCTTTTAGGGAACAGTTGAAATATAAAACTCGTATTTCTCTCTCATGAGTACAGAGCGCGCATCACCTATGCCCCCTAAAAAATCTAAGTATGTGGTAGGGACTTAAGGTTCCAGCAGCGTCCGGATCAGGTAGCTTACTGACAAAGGCGAGCCGTTGAAACTTGCCTCAGTGTACAAATGACGTTAGTATTTTCCAATGTTACACCATGACTCGAAAAATATAGTGTTCACACGGAGGGTTAATATCGCGCCTGCAATTGTGTATTTGATCGAAAAAAACGGAAGAAAACATATCATTTTCGAAAAAATGATATCTCTAGTACCTTTTGTTTTATGATTTAACTATATTGAACCAATATACATATAACAAATAGTTCGTTATCAGAAAAGGAACCGCAAGATGTTGACGTCACGTATTGTCATCCGGAGCAGCTATAGTTGCTTTATAGGACGCGTTTCCTGAAAATGGTCACTGTGGTTAAAAGAAAATACCTACACTGTAAAATCGGTCAAAAAAATTCTTTAGACGCCTCTGGAAATAATACCGCACTTTAAAAACGAATCATGTGTAAATTTTACTTTACTTTTCCACGCAGGTTTCTACGAGTTAACTTTGAGGAACGTAGTTAACACAATTTTTTTTTTTTATTATTTTAAATACAACTTAATCTTATTGATTATAATAATATATGAGCTATGTAAGAGACTCATCTCCGTTTGATAGTTTCATACAGAACTTAGCACATGGGCTGAAAAGTCCCGGGCCTAACACATAGATGGCGCTAGTTTTATTGCAGTCATCTTTTTTTCAGTTAATACTAACCTTCAAAAGACAGCTGTTAATTTCATGATATTCTATTCAGTAGTTTGTGAGTTATTGTGCTAAGATTGACGCTACTTTTGTTATTTTCAAAACAATGGATCAAAAACAATTTCGTGTTTAAATTTTACACTGCTTCTTGATGGGAAAAAATACCGTTCAAGCAAGGCAATGGCTTGAAAAGTGTTATGGGGACTCTGCTCCATCAGAAACAACAATAAAACGTTGGTTTGCTGACTTCAAACGTGGTCATAGAGACACCGATGATGCAGAACGTAGTGGACGTCCAAATGAAGCGATAACACCAGAAAACATAAAAAGATCCACAAAATCGTTTTGAATGATCGAAAAGTGAAGTTGCGTCAGTTAGCTGACATCGTAAAGATATCAAAAGAACGTGTTGGCTTTATATTGCATGAGCATTTGACTATGAGAAAGCTCTGTTCAAAGTGAGAAACGAGAACGTGTTGATGATTCTGAGCAGTGTTTGGCCATATTTAAACGTAACAAACCGGAATTTTTGCGTCGATATGTGACAATGGATGAAACATGGATCCATCACTTCACTCCGGAATCAAAACGATCGTCATCTGAGTAGACAGCAGCTGGTTAACCTCGTCCAAAGCGGAAAGGTTATGGCCTCGGTATTTTGGGATGTGCGTGGTGTAATATTCATCGACAATCTTGAGAAAGGAAATACCATTAACAGTGAATATTATACAGCGTTATTGGAGCGTTTGAAGGCCGAAATTGCAAAGAAACGACCGCATATGGCAAAGAAAAAAATATTGTTTCATCAAGACAACGCACCGTGTCACAAGTCAATCAAAACAATGGCAAAACTACATGAATTGAACTTCGAATTGCTTCCACATCCACCGTATTCGCCAGATTTGGCTCCCAGCGACTACTGCCTGTTCGCAGACCTGAAAAAAATGCGCACGAATGAAGAGGTTATCGCTGAAACTGAGGCCTATTTTGAGGCAAAAGATAAATCGTTCTACAAAAGTGGTATTGAAATGTTAGAGTGGCGCTGGAATGATTGCGTTGCTCTTGATGGAGATTACGTTGATGAATAAAGCTAATTTTGAGCCAAAAAAACTGTGTTTTCTTTGTTAGGCCCGGGACTTTTCAGCCCATGTGTTATACTATATGTCTTATCTTTATGCAAAGATGACAATTCTTATATGATTCTGCATCTTTGTTATTGTCAAGCTTTAAACTTATACTGTAATGACAGTTGTATTATTTGCTGACTCTATTTGTTTGTTCATAGTATTGTATTTCATAATGTAATATTAGAGATGTATATTCAAACTTACGCGCGAATTTTAAATCACCAGGGTGCGTATACATTGATATGTTTCAATGTATTACAGAAATGGAGATTTATTTCCGCGCTATGTTTTCTCGCAGTGCGGCTATACTTAAATTACTACTTACTGTACATACCTTTTCGAATAAGGTACACAATTTAAACAAAGAGGAAGCTACATTAATGCTATAGTACATTTTTTGTTGTTTTCACACTCGTTACAACAAAATGAGTGTGAATGAAACATAAAATTTTAGGAATATTTAGAATAAAATGAATGCAGTGTGGAGCTAGTTAGAATGATAATTCATGTTTCTTAAATGTATTTTTAATTATGTCCTTTTTGCAGATATTTATACAAAAAAAAAAACGTTCTCATAAAATAACAATTCGTTTATTTAAAATGCATAAAATATTTACCAATAATAATAAATGACATAATTACCAATATGAATAAATAACATCCCGAAGATTTTGATATCCATCTGTAGATGTATTTGAGATATGCTCAAAAAGGAAACTGTGATAAGGAAAATGACGTGAAATCTGTACACGTTAAGTGTACACTCTCAATTATTGACAGTAATCTTGCAATTATTCTTAGGCTCCAAAGTTTTTACTTCAATAAAATATAATTACAATTACTTTGAGTAATGACAAACACAAACTAAATTTAATTAGATGAATAATTAAAATATTTTTAAATATTGCATGCCATTGCATGTACAAAAATAATAAAATAATAAAAAAAAAATTTAAAAAAACAATTATATAATAAAATTACACTTTTTAAGAGAATATAAAATTTAAAAAACAACTCAAAAACAAAACATTAGGTCCAATAGGTCTGAGTCAGGCTACTCGAAACCAGTTGATTTTACTCGGAGTTAGTCTAAGTCACGGGTTACTAAGGTCCTCCGAACATTAGGCGACTGATTGCAAACCTTAGGCCCGAATCTGCTCAAACCGAATGAGAATGGAACTGTGTTGTTAGTGAGAGAACGAAAGTGTATACGAGTGAGAGGAAACTCGGAAACTGTTTCTCGGTCGCAGGGCAAGATTGGGTTGCATGCATTTGATGGTGACATCATAAACTGAGCTGTGCACAAATACTATTCGATAGTATTTAAATACATACAAATACGACACAATAAAATCCACTGTTATGCTATTGTTAAAAATTCTATAGAGTCACAAAAACCGGCGGAGGGCCTAAGTAAACAGGAGACCTGTTTTTTTATTAAATTTGTACCTATGCAGAGCCTGTCTATACGTTATACATCGATAATTATGGTATTTAGGTATTTATAAATTAGATTGACTTGCAGTACAACCGTTTTTGGTTATTTGGAGATATTTCAGTAAGTGCATTTTAAAAGACACACATTCTTTATGTATGTACAAAGGCCGACCGAGTTGTAGCTTGACATCACTAATCATCACATTAGTTATATAGCTAGTTATTTGTTGCTTTTCAATTTAGGTCTACGAGGTTCCCTACGCAGAAAAAAATTTGCCCTCTTCTCTCACAAAAGTGCAATTGAATATCGGCAAAATCAACTGTATCTAGTCAGAACTTCCTTCAAGCTGTGGCTCTAAGCGCGCCTCTTTGCGCGATTTCTAATGTAGTTTGTTATATTGAATTAAAAATGCAATGTAATTTAATAACTTGTAAACGAAAACGCTGAACTGAAAATAAATAGCTCTATCCCCGTTAAAATAACAACGTAGACTTAATCCTCACTGTGAACAACCCACCATTGATAAATATTTTCGCTGATTAGATATTTACAATAATTAACAATTATTGTCATTTTATAGGCGCTCTACCGAACATTTCTGACTTATCTTTGGATTTGCAAGATGGCAGCTCAAGATTCAAACGACTGGTTGAAGAAGGAGGCTGTACCTTACCACCACAACCAGACTTTGGAACCTATACCATCGCTGGAGATAATTTACCCCCAGTGCCTGGACAACTGTCCAAGCAATTTAGTTTGCTGCAGTATAATTGCAATCAGAAATTCTTGCTGAACGGCCCGAACGCCGTCTACTGCATAGATGGTAAATGGACTGCTGAAGTGAAATGTATAAGTGAGTATTCATTGCTTGCTTGAAGACAATTGCATTAACAGTTTGCGATAGGTGGTAATTGAATTGACATGTAATGATTTTATTTGTTTAGAAACGTGTCCACCTTTAGTGTCCGCATCGTTGGATTTTTACTGTTCCTTAAATGGCGTCAAAGTTCCTTGCACGGAGCGAATGGCTCTCGGGACAAAATCAGACATAAGATGCAAGAGAAGCTATATGCCTCTTGCTCTACCAACTGAAACCATCTCCTGTGGATCAGACGGAGTTTGGGAAACATCATATGTTATATGCACTGCAGGTATTTATTCAACTTACAAAAAAACTGGCATGGTCCCTTTCCAGAAATCGTAATTGACAATTGTGTAACCGTAGCGAAAGTAAAATCGTTGGAACCATATTTTACTTAAAATATATAAACTCTTTATATATTCTCTATATATGTTTTATTTTATATGAAACCTCAATTAGAATTGCTATTTGTTTGCAGAGTGTGGAACTGTGCCAACATCTGGGAACCCATATGTGATCAATGGAACAACAGCTGATATTGCAGAATTTCCTTGGCATGCCGCCATATTCGACAAAGCAGTAGCTGGTATTCCAAAGCATATTTGTGGGGGTTCAATAGTTAGCCCCTCTGTAGTAATATCAGGTAAGAACATTGTATACATAATTACAAAATTAGCATAATTAAAATTAACGTTTCATATTCTTCCAGCGGCTCACTGTTTCTGGACTGGCGGAAGCAAGACGCACAGACCTAAAGAAGAATTTGCAGTGGGATATGGAAAGGTGTACATCAACTGGAAGGATCCACGAGATGCGTTTGGGAGCTACACCGATATTAAACACCTGATTCTTCATCCAGAGTGAGTGATTTTTATTTCAAAACCGGATATGCCTACGCAGTTCTAAGTAACGCTTTAACATGAAATATAACTTTTTATAGCTATTTTGATATTGTTACGAGTTATGCGCAAGATATTGCAATTGCGGTGTTGAGGAATGTCATCGAATTCAGCAATATCATCAAACCAGTTTGCGTGGACTGGACACATGAAGGATTTGTCAGGGAAATTACTCCGGGCGCCATTGGAAAAGTAAAGAAAAAGATTTTAAACCAGTGTCAGCGTTATTTAAGATTATAAATTTTTGAATAATTGGCATTTAAAATATATATACAGACCTTAATTAGTTGATATTTCATAAAGAAAACTCTTAACTAAAGAATATACCTATTTAAATCATTATAAATCATATTAGGTTGCAGGGTGGGGTTGGTCGACTGAGACAGGCAGCCCTAGTGAACACTTGATGCAGTTGACAATGCCAGTGACATCCAAAGAGGACTGCAGAGCAATGCTTCCATGGGACTTCCAGCAGTACATCACGAAAGATAAACTATGTGCTGGTCATGCTAATGGTAATACACTCTGCTCTAGAAACGTCATCGGCATCGTTTAACTCTATTTTTCTCATTTCTTTTAAGGTTCCAACGTCTGTCGCGGAGACAGTGGTGGTGGTCTCTGCTTCCCGGAAACGAAGAAGGGTAGAACAGCTTACTACTTGCAAGGGATCGTGTCTGTGGGTCCTAGTAAAGGCTTCGGGTGTAACTCAGGGGTGTACACGACATTTACCACTGTATTGGAATTTCTGCCTTGGCTGAAGGAGAAGAGAGTTCACAGAGAACCTGCTGTTTTCAGATGCACTTCAGGGGAGAATATTTTGGCAGGGTCTATTTGCGATGGGGTTGGTATCATTCTTAATTATTGATTGAATATCTTAATTTAATGTCAATATTGTTACATTTTTAATGCTAGGAAAATGATTGCTCTGATGAATCAGATGAATCACCTGATTTTTGCTCGACTACTAATGATTTAGAAGAAAGCGTGTTTATTGTTAGGTATGGAATTCAGTTAAACGAGTTACAATGCTTATTGGCGTCAGTTTCTTGACCTGTACATCATTTGCAGACCTAAAATAGAAGTAGGAAGTTGCATTATTCCATCAGCACCTGGTAATGGCAGTTATTCTTTCACTGAAAAAGTAGAATCGCCAATTGCTTGGACGCCAATTAGAAATGGCACAAGCCTTAAGTATAAATGTAGACGTACTTATATGTTGAATCGTTTTAAAGATGAAATTGTGTGCATCAATGGTCAATGGTCCGCTACACCACCGAAATGTTTCAGTAAGTTCATTTTTATCAGTGCATAACTTTACTTTCCCGTCCGTGGCGTCATCAAGTACGATTGTGTCTTTCAGAGCCCTGTCCTCCTCTTTTTGAGGATTATCATCAAATTGTGAGTTGTAGTTTGGATGAGGTACGTTCACCTTGTACTGAACCAAAGGCGGTGAATTCAGAAGCTGAAATTTACTGTTTGCCTGACTATGTGCGTCCGTATAAACTACCAAAGATCATTAAATGCACGGAGGATTCAACCTGGAGCACGCCATTAATGCCTTGTCAGCCATATTAACATGGGACGACCTATATATGTTTTATATTACATTCTCATAAATTATGCGTTTTAAAACTATAAGTGTCAAAACCTTAACCTACATTTATTTATCTTACATTCCTTTAAATAGTCACTCATAAATTGCATTTAGTAATTGCCTAAAATATCAAATAACAAGAATTGTTTTATGTTCTTTAGATAAATAGAAATAATATATTACTTTACAAAAATCCTAAATTATACATTTAGAAATTGTAAGTCAGAACTGTGACCCTTGTAAGTATGTAGTAAAATCCCAGGCTGATTCTAAGAACCAAAGACACTTGACTAACCCTTGTTCCACCCTTAGTTTAATATACAACTAGTATATATATAGTTCGTAGAAAGATAATAGGTTAGTCTGTACAAGTTCAAGCAACAATCGAGTAACACCACAATAGCTGTACGTGTTATCTTGATTCAGTAATAGTCAATTTCTATCGTAGATTATTGACATTACCATAATTTTAAGAAATAAAATACAAAAGTATAAATTACAAAAGAAAGAAATCAATAAATGAATAAAGTATATAATGAAATATAAATAAATAAACTTAAATAATTGTTTTATTTACGTCGACTACGACATATGAAGTAATAAGTAAATTAACTACCAAATATAAATATGTTAATTACTTTCGGCTCCCAGAAAGTATACATTAACTTCCAGGTAAATCTTAATATCACAATGTTCAAAATCCTAAAATGGTGTGTCGCTTCCAATTGCCGTACGGAAGACTCAGTTTTAATATTTTGTAGAGGAAAAATTTGACTTTCTGTGTCCATAATATTTTGCGGAAGAGTTAGAATTAAAAACTAAATTTCTTTATGAGAGGTGATGGGGTAAAGGACAAAGCAAATTTGAAGGAGCAAAGTAGTTAATCTTATAAGAACCAAATTCGCATTCACTAATAGAGTTGAGTTAGAGGAGGCGGAAGAGAATTTAATTGAACTGCGAAGCGCTGGTGATAAAGGTAGGCGATGACTCTGTGAGGTAGGTGAATTGAATTTAAACTATGCCTTGCTCAATAAATGAAGAACGGGCGAACCTAATTTGAGAAAATGACAGGTTCAGAGCAGTGCGTCAGAAATTAAATTTAAAGAGAATATTTATTTCTGAGATTAATTTTTAGTAAGACCAACTTAAAAACTAACTTTAAATTTAATCACAAATATTATGTACACGTTACTTTGCAAAGGAGTAAGACACTTATTTTATTTTTAATGTCCCAGGTGTATGTATATATTCTTATATGTTTGTTTTCTTATATTCTTATTTTTTTATATTCTTATCTGTTTACGCGATTCGTATGGTAGCTCGAAAACGGCTTCGTCAATGTTTCTGAAAATTTTCGTAGAGAAAGAAATTCTAAGACTTTTTGCGTCCCCGAATTTTCCCCTGCATTTCGTGGAAACCCGTAATTTTGGAAAAACAGGAAAAAAAATAATCACTTTTTCCTGTATAACTTTTAATTCGTAAAAGATAGAAAGTTGAAACTTTGCATGTGTATTACGGTGTTCAATGCTCACATTTTTCAAAAATTAGAAATTCAGAAATAGACAAAGGAAGCGTTGAAAAATTTCGGGGGCCCGGTAGAGAACTTTGGAGCAAGTTCATATTTTGGATTATAAAATAATTAAGTATATTATTAATAAAAGAAATTACACAATTTTATTTGGGGCACGGGGGCAGTTTTTGCCGAGAGTAAATTTATTCTAGAATGTTGAAATTTTGTATATAGGCAACCTTGGTAACTTATTTACGAATTAAAGGAAAAATCCCAAATTTTGAAAAAAAGTTTATATTTAAAAATGTTTTTATTTTTTTTAATAAGAAAAATATATTTTTGTTAGTCACTTTGTATGAAAAATTATTTGTTTTTATATGTAAAACTAGCTGACCCGGCGAACATTGTTCCGACTTAGAGGCAATAAATGAGCACATTTTGGATTTTCTTAATTTCAATTTTTTATTAGGATAATAAATATAAATAAATAAAAAAATCAAGTATTTTAATGATTTTTTATTGGCCATGTATTTTGGTGCATGGGTTGCACTCTTCAGTGAAGCACCTTGTGATAGACGACATTTTTCGTTTAATTTTCAGGCGCAAAAACAAATAAAGCAGATGGTCTTCCGACCCGTAAACATGCCACATATAATTGAGCATGGGAAAAACATGGATTTTCTAGATTCAGACCACAAACTTTCAAGAATTGGCCTTGTGATTTGTGAATGGTCATGGCGAATGCAAGACGGATCAGAAATTGAAGTCGTTTAAACTCAAACGGCATATCGGCGGGAAGTCCTCGGAATGAGAACTTCGTCGCCTTCGAATTTTCCTTTGAGTATCGTAATCACATTGTTCATCAATTTACTTACCACCAAACGTGTTCCGTTGCACAGTTTTGGTTGGTTTATGTTTCAAAGCATGATTACTAAGGATCCAACCCTTAGTCGTAAATTGTGCGGTGGTAAGCCAGGCACATCCAAGGAGTTTTTCGATTGGATAGTTGGTGGCATCACCTTCATTTGTTACACAATCAATAGATTTGAATGAATGCAGTGTAGCAATGATCTCATTCTGAATAATGTAGTTTAAGTCTACATCTTTGCTAGATCATTCCTAGCCAAAATTGCTCGCTCACTCAACCATTCATTATTTTTGTGGTTAGTAATGATGTTTGGGAATACTTTGTTGATGAGTTCGTCTTTCGATGAGACAAGGTTACAGAAATTCTGAGGAAATGAAATCAATCTGCTCGATTCGTCGACAGGTACTCGACCATTACCGATAGTCAGCAATTGCTCAGAGAAATCTTCAGCAGATGTATCGTTCAGCAATGCAACTCGCATGTTTGTTGTTAGCTGAAGTTTCTTCACATAGCGCCATAGATTCGATGATTTGAGGCGTTTATTCCGTCGGCAGCAGTTGATCTTGGAATTGTGGCAGTGTTTGGCGGAAATCGCCGGACAGTAAAATCATTGCGCATCCAAAACATCTCGAGTCATTGCGTAGATCTTTCATTGTTCGGTTAAGTGCTTCCAATGCACGTTTATGCGCCATTGTGCATTCGCCCCAAGTTGATGATTTTCGATGCTGATAAAACTTTGGCCTTTGCGGAGTGTTTTGCAATATTACATGTTGGTTCTTCAATAGTTTGAAGATTTAACGGCAATTTTAATGCTGAATGAGCCGTACGGCATTCTTCTAACATTGTGGCTGTTATTCTAGAAGAAGCAACTGCAACTGCAACCGCAATGTTGGATCTCGCACGAACATTTCGTGGCTAAAACTAATGACATGAGGAATGTCTTACCAGTTCCACCAGGGGCTTTCAGGAAATATAAACCACTATTTCCATCATCAATTGCCTTCATTAATGTATCATAAACTTCCTTTTGTTGGGGATTCAACAGGGGTACATTCGTTTGAACTACAAAATCTAATTCCAGGTGATCATATTCACGTTCCCGTTCCAATTCTCGATTAAATGCGTCATTCATTTCACGATTTGGCGCCGACATTACTAACCTGACTAATAAACTACCGCACATGAGGTAACACATGTCTTCGATCAAGAGCAAAGCCCGATTATGTATCTCCTCATTCATCTCAAGATCGGGATTTCTTGAACTGACACGAATTTGATGTAAAATATCTTCTGACATATTATTCTTGTATTTGTACCACAGGTTAGATGGGTTCGATGGAAAGCATGTCGAAATGATGATATCAAGTAATGTGCGTATCTGACTTGGAGATGCAGAGATAATTGCTTCAACGATTGTCGTATCCCAATGGGTATCGTTTTCTAGTAAATTGAGTTCTTCACATGCAACACGATATGTTGGGAATATTGTACCATTAACAGTCCGTAGTGACTCAAATGACGTTGGCCCACGCACAATTACTAGCAACAACCGCAAATAGAAGCATTCATCATTCTTTGGATGAGCTGTATACATACGACCAAGAGCATCAGTAGAACGCACATCCGGATAACCAGGAACCGCATCGCCTTGCTGCCGTCGTTGAAAATTCTTCTATGAAGCATTCCAAGTGTATTAACGTGGCATCTCCGATTAAAGCAAAGATCGTGCAAACGGATCGCTTTGGCACATCGCAAAAAAACAGATCAATGTTATCGCAGGAGGTATTTCACGTTAAACAACATTAGAAGCCGTGAAATATACTCGTTGACCATTCTCCAGATGCACCGCCAAATGCACAACAGTAGGATGACGTTTGTGAATAGGGCATGCGAATATACGCCAAATTGCTCCATTGCAGTTCACATACCGACCAACTTGATAGCGCGCAATTTCATCGTTGGTATTAAAGGTTTGGATAATAAAAACCGCCATATCGCTGCCTTTCGTTACATATTTGCAGATGTATTTTATGAACTTTACTGAATTGCAATACTCAACGTTGCAATGTGTCTTGAACGTTTTGGAAATAAGTGGCGAGTATGGAACAATCCAACTGTTGTCGACAACGAAGTCCATTCTTTTCACTTTTGTTGTGATAGTTCGACCGCTATCATCGGGTGATCGATGCCGATGCAGTGGATAACCATCGTTGCCAGTGACGGTCTCCGCCGTTAATTTCCGTGGATATCTCTTGGAACACTTGCCGTTGACTATGCAAGGTGATTGAAGATTGATGGCGCCACACGGTCCATGAATCATATTTGTAATTACAACATCATGTAGGTCTGGATCGGCTTCGTGATCGGGAATCTCGGCACATATGATGTCATCTATTTGGTCTGGTTGAATTCTTTCCACTAACCAAATTAGAATGCCAGAAATTTTTTGCCATTCGATTGAATACATCCAGCATCGAGTATTTCCAAAGACTCGTTGTTTAACAATGTAGTTCATCAGGCACCGCATTTTTTGCCTGAATACACGTGTTGTGATGTCGTGTCGATCACTTGATGTTTGTCCGGGAAGCAGCAATTGAACAATTTCTATTGATTTTGGATTACAGGTAAAAGTAATACAGAGATCTGGCCGATCGTCAAGACGAACATATGTCAATGCATCTTGCGCATATTAATGCAGATGACGCGGACTACCTATGTACGTCGCCGGCAGAATAGTTAATCGACCAATATTATCTGCATTTCCTTCATTACTAATTGCATCACGTAAATGGATGTACTCCTCAGAACGCAGTTTGGCTTGGTTCAACCGAATGAAAGTTAAGCGCTCCGTTTCTATTTTGACGTACATGTCGACGCAATACTGCTAAAGCAATCGACGAAACCGCAGCAAATAGTTGTCAGCAGTTTGACGAATCATCAAACGATATGCGTAATAATTCATCGAGCTAACCTTCTTGGTAGTTCCTTCATCTGAAATTAAAACAGTAGATTTAGTATTTTGTATGTAAAACTTACATCCATATTTTTAGCATAATTATAAAGGGGTGAAGATAAATGATTTTAAATCGGTTGCCAGTCATTTTTCCAATTTTCTCTAAACAAACAGCCCATAATTTTTTACTTTGTTCTTTTCCTGGTAATAAGCAGTGTAATTGGTATTTTATTGGAAACCAAAACTAAAACCAAACACTGTAAAATGTATGCCATGTTGAAATCAAAACTATGATATTGAAACTCACCATTCAATTTTTTTTTTATTTTTTTTTTTTTTTTTTTTTATTTTATTTACAAGGTAATTACAACTAAGCAAATTTGCTTATCTAGCAATTTTTATATATAATAACTACAATACGTATTCCAGATCCAATCCACTGACTAGTTCCGAAAGATTTATATTACACACTTCTTATTGTGTGGTACAGTGGTAGATATCACAGGGTCAGGTCTTGAGGCTTGGTCCTCTTCAATCTACGCAGATCTGTTCTCGTATCGAGTAACTGCAATATTTCATTGTTGTGGTGGTCTTGTAGACGTAGCAAATGTCTACTTGCTGCCTTCTTGATTTCATCGTCTACGGTGGGTATCTTTAAGTCACGATGTAGATTTTCATTTCTGATGTACCATGGCGCATCTGTAATACGCTATCGAACGCTTCTTCAAATCAGTACTTCATAAATTTCTCCATGTGCGTTGAAAATTATTTAGTTGTTGATCTCTGAGGTTTGCTTGACGATTTCGCATTGCCAACCGAGCCGTTTCACAGGCTGCCTCGCTTTGCTCTTGTGATTGAGAAGCAGGAAGTCGAGCCATACTTACGCGGCGCTTTTTACGTGCAATTTCTTGTTCTTCTTCAGTAGTTTCATTCGCAATGTTTTGAATCCTAGTTGCATTACAGCTTTGTCGGGAAAGATTTGATCATCTTGGTCGCGGCATTGTTAATGATAATATCGGCACAAAAAGCTAATAGAAACTCGAAACAAACACATCAACCGGTCAACTTCAAAATTTCTAATTGTCAAATTTACAACCATACATTACGTTTAGCTGACAGTTGTGCTTTGTTATTCCATGTCAGTTGCGATTTGTTTTACCATTTTTAACAAATGAACAGCTAGGCTGATAAATTTTTCGTTTTTCTGCCTGTTGCATTTTGTTATACCACGTTTTATGTCACGTCACACGGGAACTGGATAAAAAGTATCCTTTGTCCGTCTCCTGGTTCTAAGCTACCTCCACTTTCTTTTATATATATAGATTTATATAGAACAAGTTAAATATTTCAATTTAAATTCAACTCTAGTTATATTTATAATACTTCTTGCAATTATTTACTATCTAATTTACTGATGTTATTTTAGAATGTGGTACCCTGCCTAAAGTTGACAGATCGTTGAACTCTGCGGCAGGTATAGTACCTTGGCATGCTTCTATCTATGAGAAGAAACCAGGATTCACTCCCGAACATATCTGCGAGGGATCTCTTGTAAACTCTTACACCATCATCACAGGTAAGTGCAGAAGAAACCAACATACAATTGCAACACAATTTATTTTTATTTATTTAATTTTTTTTATTAGAATATAGCACAGCTCAATGAAATCTACAACTATAATAGACATGTGTAGTGATGTTGCTGTCAACTTCTAAAAGGATCTAGTTTTTTAAAAATAATTTTCAATTTCATATAAATTTAATTTTAGCCACCTCTTGTGTGTGGAATAATGAAGCCGCCGCATTAGCCAGGAGCGAAAGTTTTGCTGTTGGATTGGGGAAAGTC
This sequence comes from Panorpa germanica, assembly GCA_963678705.1. Classification (NCBI taxonomy): domain Eukaryota; kingdom Metazoa; phylum Arthropoda; class Insecta; order Mecoptera; family Panorpidae; genus Panorpa; species Panorpa germanica. The sequence continues at coordinate 7,292,004 of OY783210.1, forward strand.
TACAAACCCTGGAAAGACGCCAGAGAAGAGCATGCCGTCTACAGTGACGTGAAAAATATTTTTATTCCAAACTAGTAAGTATGTCATTATACTTTAAATTATTGAAACAACAATAAAAATTAAACAATACTTTATTAAATGGGCTTGTGAACTCTTTTTTATGGGGTTGGATTTTTTAATTTTCAAATTGAGTTTAAGTTTTGCCGCATGTTGTAGATATGCATAATACGTCGGATGTGACGAATACGTTAGAATTTTCTATCACATTGGATCCCTTTAATAATTAAGTAATCAAAATGTCTATTGAATTGTTAATATCTCCTAATATTTAAGGACTTATTAAAAAATAATTGGACACATAAAGTTGTTGTCGTCTATATTATATAAGGGTAGTTTGATATTTGGAGTTTTATACAAACTGCTAACCCTGTTACTATTTCCTGTTTCCAAACCTGTAGACTTGGGTGGGCGGTAAGATATTTAGGTCTAACAAAGAGGTCATGACTGAAACAAACTATTTTGAGTAGGGCTTCACACGAGCACGAGACTTTTTCGTCTTGTCTCGCTTTTACGAGACCCGAGAGTCTCGATTCTGATCTCAACGTTATTTCAAAAAAAATATTGTGATAAAAATAAACTAACAGCAATATAAACGTTCCATTTTCTTATTACAAAAAAGGTTAGGTTGTAAATTTACGAAATATAAAATCTGGTAAACAAACATATGTTAAATATTTTATTTATAATTTTGTCTTTTACAACATTTTGTAGCTGAACGGAAATGAATATATTAAGGGAAATAAATGTGAATATAAATTATTTACAATGCGATTGTTTGAAGACATTTTGCCGCAAAAAAGGATATTGCTGAAGTGTTCTTTAAGTACATCCATCGGGTCGATTTACTCATGCAACTACAAATTACTAATAAAGAAACATTAAATGTGTGAAATGCAGTCCGTAAGTAATAGATATTGTGCTTGCACCAAACTCATAGTCAAATCGACATAAAAATACGTACTCGTACCCTAACCACAATAAATGGTCTGAAAATGAAATATTTAGTACTGTAATTAATAAAAAATTGTAAACATACAAATACAAAGTTCTTTGTTGCAAGTACAAAATAATTAAAAATAATTTTGAATATGAAAATTTATTTGTATTTATTTACAATTTATATTTTTGTTATTTATATTGCTAGTCTTATTATAATAAGACATAAAATAAAAGGTCAAGCTTCAAGATAAAGATCAACATATAAAAAGATTTTTTATATATAATATAAATACACTATAATTGTTGTATACAACATATCTTTGACCGAGACTAAAACGATACCTATTTTTTTCTAAACTTTATCTTATCTAAACTTTAACTTATCTCGTCTCATGTGAAGCCTTAATTTTGAGGGCCTTGAGAAAATCTATTATTTGGAAAGAATAAAAAAATTTGAAAAACGCTGGACTAAATGTAAAGAGTTTAAAGGATTTTATTTCAATAAATTATTATTTATTAAATTGATAAATAATGATAATATCGAAAGAATATCTTTTATTGAGAAATGAAGCGTATTTTCAAAAAAGAAGTCACTGAAATATATAACTATACCCTCTATAAAATAATTACTGTTCACAGCAATATTGACTTCAGACACCTTGCTGTAATAACTTTAACAAGAAGAATAGACCTGTACCGTAACTATGCAATCCGTCCAATTTGTCTTAACTGGAAAGATCCTATAAGGTATTTGTCACTAAGTCGCAGGAAATCCAAGAAAGGAATAGTGAGTAAATTATATTTTTAAGTTAAGTAAAGTTTATCTTTAAAATGCGTTAATAAGTCAGATGCAAGAATAAAGGAACTCGTGGTATTTATCAATATAACAAAGCCTGAAAATTATACCATATTTAGTTAGGACATCCATTTAAAATATTATACCTCTATGAAAAATTACCAGAGTATTGAGAATTTGAAGCTACAACCGTCTAATTATGTTATAATAAAGTAGCTATGTACAACTTGTATAATTTTGAGGCCAGTATTGAAAAACCAATGTTTTCGAAATCCCTCTGGAAAACATTCTGTGTACTAGAATATATGAAAGTTTGATTTTGTCTAAAATAAATATTTAAAAATTATGTACTGCGATACATTCGTGTTTCTTATAAAAACCAATGTCAAAAAATAACACAATAACCCTTTCGATGCAGAACCAAGTAAGTCTAGCTGTCATTTCAAAAATATACATACTATACTTTATGCACATACCAATTTATGTCATTCAACTGTGGTGTAAAATATGTTTTTTCAAGGTGTTTATTAACCTCATTTTCTGCATATATAAATAAAGAACTTACTTCAATGACGTCTACCTCCGAATCTAATATGCTTCTTTTTATTTAAAGGTAATTTATTAATGTACATACCGTATTTTATACACATGCTCATTATTATCATCGAGATATGATGAGAAATTACATTTGAACATTCACTATAATAAGTGATTTTTTTGTATGCAAGTTTATTTTCTCTTAGTGCTAATATATTACTGCAAATATTTAATTTTAATTATTTCATTCTGTATTCAAAGTAATACTAAAACAAATAACGAATTCGTTTTCTTTTGAACTCTATAAGAGCGGTGACAAATAATGATCCAACTGCGGACTGATAACTTTTCACACCACTAATTTGGATTAATTTTGATTGACAGCACTAGTCGGAATCGACTGCGTTCTTTACCGACGTAATTTCATTTGCGACTTACGACGGTTTTCCGGCGTGCTGACCTGCTAATGTAAATGCGTTTCAAAACAATAACGACCGACCAGTGCGAGATGCAAAAGTAACTTAAACAAATGACAGCTCATACATCGTTGAACGAGTCATGTGACACCTTAGTACTAGTGACACCTATTATTAAATACTAGAATTATAAAGTAGTTTTCACTTCAACAATTCTTTTCTGCAATAGGTCGCTGGATGGAATTTCAATCTGGCGGAGGAAAGTGATGATTTCAAGGTAACTTACGTTGATGTTCCAACCCCTAGGTTTTTTTACATTTATTGCTACAACAGGGCATCAGAAGCTTTCAAAAAAGTGATTCCATTTGGTGCCTTTTGCGCTAAGAAAACCAACGGTAAGTAGATACGGACCATATTTATACTCTTTCGTTCTTCTATACCAGAAACATAAGTTAAAGCTATTCGTTTTCAACCGTTTTCCGTTCCAGTCCATTTTTGTAACGTCTGCGAAAAGACAATTGGGTTGTGAACCATAACTGAATTTATATAAAACTCTGTATATTGAACTGTAAAACTGTATATTGAAAAAAATTCCTATCAAAACCTCAAATATGCAATTAGTTTTATTCAATTCGATATATTATAGAAGTTATTAACAATTGAAATAGTCATTTTTGACTCTTTAATAACTAAAGGGGTAAAAACTTACAAAAAATGACTTCAATTCACGACGTCATTACTTTCTCACCTTCTTCCTTACTAACATTTGCCAACCTTTACAATCACGGTTAAACAAAGAAAGTGCAACAAAGATGCTGTTTAAACGTCAAAGCTATAGGAGCTGGTTCGTGGACCTATAATGTTTCAATATAATATCGTTATATAAAACGAAACATCAAAAAAAACAACCAAAAGCTATCGTGTATTTATGTTGTAAATAAATTTTGCTCCTGAAATTATTTTCAATTTATTAAATCTATTAAACTAAATATTAATTATTTATTTATTAAATACAAAGTGAAAAGGAGTTTAAAAACAATAAAGTGTAAAAACGAAGTAATGGATAATTATTTTTTTATTTGTATTAAATGAAAGTGAGGTTATAATTATGAATAATGACAAGTCTCATGAAGGAGACCTCTTTGTAACAAAAACAGTAAGAAGCAGCTATTATCCACATCGTAATTCAGGAGTGTGCTTGGTAATTCTAAAACCAATTTCTTACAATACAAACCCTGCCTTTATAGCACAATATTTGCGGTCAAATTACAAGGAGATCAACATTATTGCTATCAGCCAAAGAAACATGACAATGGATACCAATAGCCCATTTCTGCCTAATAAAATAATAGAAGACGCCATAGTTTTTGCCTATTACAAAAGCATTATTCCAAAGGATTTGGTAGAAGTGCAGGCAGCGACTAATCGACTTACACCCAGATAATTTGGACGACGTATTCCTACATGACGCAGTAGTCTTTAACAAAAATAGTCGACAATTAGCACCAAAAATTACCAATTTTATAAGTTTTAATAAAATTGAGGAAGGCAAAAAGACTCGTACTTGGAACTGCCTAATATTCTTCGGCGGGGATAAGATCCCGGAGTACATAGCCTTCTAGGGTATCCCTTACCCGGTTTCGGCATATATACGGAGGATTAGACAGTGTCATCGGTGCTGGATATTTGGCCACTCCACTAATTTCTACAGACTGTAAACAAGACCATAAAGTTGACAATAGATCTTGCAGCAAATACTTAGAATTGAAAAACAAAAACGAAGGTAAAGCTAAAGATACTTATATAGAAAAAATTATAATTGATCCAGGGAAAGAGGTATTTAAATTAAATCTCTTCGAGTTTCCCCCTTTGGAAGAAAGTATAACTAAAAAGAAGATTACAGACTGTTATATAAGCGGTGAGCTGGAAAGAAATTCGTAGTGTTTCGAAAATTTTAGAACCCCACAGATACCCCCGAGAAGTAAAGAAAAGGACGTGGAAGCCTGATAATACACATACAGTAAAGGAAAACAAACGATCTGAGCCAATTCCCGAAAATAAAACAGATAAAGTTAAGAAAACAGAGATAATCAAGAACTCAGAGTTAGCCAAGAAATCTGATTTAGAGAAAAATATTATTAAGAATTCAAAAGAAAGAAGAGATTCAGAGGAGATAATCCATAATATTGATACTGACGAAGCAGTTTTAGAAACAGAAACTGTTACTAATAATTTGAAGCCAGAAATTGTAAATAACCATACTATTCCACCCCCAGATAATCTAAATATTGAAATGTTCTAATACAAATATTAGTTAACAAACATAATAAATAATTTATAAAAACACTTATATAATGCAATGGAACTGCCGCAGTTTAAAATCCAAATTGATAAATCTAAAACTATAGATATTGAAATTATAGGAGTAAAAATTAAATGCAGTAATGAGCATTTTAATATTTCTTTATGTCTCAGCAACAGCATCAATTACTACAAGAATATTGAATGCAATATTAAGATCAATTCCAGAACCACGAGTAATTCTAGGTGACTGGAATGTTAAAGCTTGGGGAAACACCTATGACTGTCCAAGGGGTAAAATTATATGTCAGGTGATGGACAATAATAACATGATGTTTCTTAATGATGGTTCTCCTACTCCAATCGACCTGCATTCAGGAACAGCGTCAGCAATAGATATATCATGGACAACTCTATCTCTTGGTAGCCAGCTTTCGTGGAACGTAATGGAGGATCAATTAGGTACAGATCACGCGATTATACTTATGAATAAGGCACAAATTAGTGAATTAAACAGAGGCAAGGACAGCTTTAAGTTAAATATTATACCAAATACAATCGATCTGCGATAATTAGTAAACCAAATTCAGTCCACGACTACGCTTGAAAAAAAATATAGTTGTCTAATTGACTCAATTAAATCTGCAGTTAAAAAGTGGGGGAAAAATATTGCAAACAATAGAATTTCAAAATATCCGCCAAATCCTTGGTGGGATCATTAATGTAAAGAGGCTGTGCAAAACAAAAAGGGCATACAAAAGATACCACCGAAATAGTTCTGAAACAAATAAAGTAGCCTTAAAAAAAGTAGAATCTGAAAAGACCAACTTACTAAAGTTAAAGCTAAACCATAATTAAAGTACTAAACAATTATGGGAAAAATTAATATGATGAGACGAAAATGCAAGGAAACATTTTGCCTAACTTATTAGGACTTGTTATGTGAACTTTCACAAGTAATAGCACCGCCCTGGATACCTGAGCAAGAAAGCGTATTATATGGAGTAACTCAAAACGACTCTAGTAAAATGATGATTAAAGAAATGGAAATGTGGGAGTTACAATCTCACCTAATAATGACGAAAACAACCACGCCCGGTTCAGATGGAATATCTTATGAAATGTTTTGCCATCTCCTATAAATCAATAATAAGTTATTATTAAACTTATACAACACAATTTTGGAAGAAGAACTAATTCCTGAGTCCTGGAAAAATACTGATTGTTCCAATATTAAAAACAGATAAGCCAGTAAATCAACCAAGCTGATATAGACCTATAACTCTCATTAATTGCTGCCCAGCCTTTAAGAAAATATTAAAAACGAGATTAGAATATTGGTTATATTCTAAGTCGTTAATACCAACACAATTTTTAGACTGTAGAAGTACTAAGGATGGGATAGTTGCAATATCAGCTAAAACTGAAGCAGGAGAAAACGAAGGCAATGTATCAATGGCCAGTTTTGTAGATATAAAAGCAGTTTTCAATAATGTTAACATCAATTTTCTTTTCAAATAATTGTACGTACTAGGAGTACCGAAACTAATAATAAATATGCTAAAGAATTTACTAAGTGGTAGGAGAATTCAAATACAGTTTAATGGATTACTATCGGACTGAAGAATATGTTCCAAAGACATTTCACAAGGCTCAGCACTAAGTCCTCTCCTCTTTAATGTGATGGTTAGATCGAATAAATCTTATCTGAACTTAGCAATATCATGGATATCATATGTGGGTGACTTAGTTATCACAGAAAAATACTATAGAAGAGACTGGAAAAAAATGCAAAAGATTGTAAATAATTTAGAGGAATGGCTTAATGATGCTTGTTTAGAAGCATCAACCGAAAAATCTAAACTAATGGTTTTTAACATGCGTTTAAAAATATCACACCCACCTATAATTACTCTAGGTAAACAAAAGTTGGAATACACAAATAAATAAATATACTTAGGATTTCCATTTTCCACAAATAAATACAAAAAATCAATAATACAATAATAAAAGGAAAGCTGAAGCAGTCAATATACTCAAAATGTTTGCTGGACAAATATGGGGACTAAATATATCTTCGCTATTAAATTTATATAAATCATTATTCCGCACCCATTTGGAGTATGGTGCAGAGGTACTAATAATGTGTAAAAAGAATACGATAGAATCACTTAAAAAATTACAATATAAAGCTTTAAGAATAGTATTAGGAGCTATCTGTACAACTCATACCCTTTTATTACTGGCAGGAGCTTGTATGTCACCATTAAAAGAAAGATGGATAAAGAAAACGTTTTATTTTATGGCTAGCGCTTTAATAACTAATAACATACTTATATATATTATAAGGACAAATTTGACGAATTATTAAGAATAGGTTCAAGAACTCATGAACTTAATGCAATTTGGATAAATGAAAAAAGGAAATGGACAGAAAGAGTAACCCCAGTAGAAATACCAATTTTCGAACTAGATTATTATTACTCAGGTAGAGTAACTCCTGTAAATATAACTATTGGCAAGGAGCTAAATATTAGTAACATATTACCTGAGCTAATAACGATAGACTTACAACAAAAATTGGATCAACAATTTCCGAATTATTCAAAATTATATACTGACGGCTCAAAAGAAGCAGATGGAGAATTTACAAGCTTCATAATCAATCATCCATATATACAGCTGAGTTATGTGCCATAGATGTAGCTGTGGATCTAATCATTACTGATGTTAGAGACAAAACTTTAATATTATCTGAGTCGTTATTAGTCATTCAGACGTTATGCAGTAAGGGAATTAATAGAAAATTAGACAACAAAATTTATTATATCAAAGAAAAAATAAATAGGGAAATAGATAAGGGCCGAAATATTAACGTAATTTGGATACCGTCACACAAAGGAATTAAGGGAAATGAAAAAGCTGACAGCTATTAAAATCAGATATAAAAGCTGAATTAGAAAAAAATGAAATGAAATATTGGCAACACAAATGGGATAATTCTGATAAAGGTGGAGAATTCTATAAAATACAAACAATACTGAAATGTAAGCCATGGTTTTATAAACTAAAATGGCCAAGAAGATTAAGACAATGACCTCAAGATTAATAAGAATGAATCATACTGGAGCTCCGAAACATCTAGCAAGAAACAAAATCATTCCGAACCCTAAATGCGAATGTGGTGAAGAGGAGGCAGATCCTGACCACATCCTGTGGCCATGTAAAAATGCAATGGCAAGAAATGAACTTCAAGAATGGCAAGAATGGCCAGAAAAATTCAGCAATGGAAGAAAGGGCGGTGCTACAGACTGCGCAGACGCTTCCTGTTAATACAACCTTTTTGATTGAGAAAACCGAAATTTATAACAGCAGTGGCTATTAACAGATCATTCTTCTTGTCGGGATACAAAGTTTAGTTAATGTAAGATTATTGTTAAAACAGAACATTATTAAACGCGGTAAAAGGCTGCATAAGACGCCCGAGAAATTATATATAAAAAAAAAAAAATAAAAAATCGAAACATAAATAACTATATTCTATGCAGTTCTTCGTACATTACTTTTTACGTCAATTAATTTATATATATATATATATATAAATATATATATATATATATATATATATATATATATATATGTAGACTTTTTTTTATCTACATTAGTAGTTTTTGAATCTAATACCATCCCGGTTCAGACTCCGCTTTGCAGGTTAGAATATACAACCACACTTGTTGAGATCCTAATTTGCAGCCTAGAACTATTTAATCCCATATAAGCCTCAATTTGTAGAGTAGACCCTCTAACCATCCAAATATATCCCGGTTGATCAATAAGTCTGGTTCTAAGGTTAAAAATAATCTTAACTGAATATTTTTGATTTCGCCCTTATCCCGTTGAGAGCCCCCAATTTGTAGGTAATTTCTACAACTATCCGTTGAGACGATCAATTTGCAGTATAACATAACAATATAGTTTCTTTTATACGAGCAAACACATGATTTGGATATTGATAGTTCATTTAATATTTACACAAAATATTTACACAAAATTATACAATTACATCTGAATAAAGCGAATTAATCGTAATTAAATTCACACGAAAATAACACTTGATTAAAATACAATACAGTTCTTTCAATGTTTTTGCATGTTACCCCCGTAATACGCAGTTTTACGATTGTTCATAGATTACCAACACAATGTCCTTAATGATAAAACAACCTAGTATTTAACATTACATTTGCTGCATAACTCTAATATTAACGCTGATCACAATAACAAAAATATTACACCTAGTAATAAATTTAACTGGATTTAATTCACAAAACAACGACCATATACAACCTATGTATAATTCTATCGCCATTTTACTTCTGACTACTCTTGCTGTACGTATGAGCCAACGCCCTGATGTGTCATCATCTTATACAGCTAGATAGCGAACGGCGTTCTGCTGTTCGCTGTAAGCAAACTGCTTAGCATGTTCCAGTGAACGGCGATAGGGTCTGCCACCGGTTTATTTGAAACATTTAAATATACCCCGTTCTTATCCAGGATTTTTACCTAATCTACAGTGTTCTTTATATTTCTATTTCTTAAAACTAATTATATTTACACTTAAAACTAATCTTAAAAAATAATCCCACATATATATATATACAAATACTTGAAGAATCTTTTAGCTTAACTAAAATGGTGAGAGGCGGTGTCATGCAGGCATCAAAGGATAAGGATGTAATACTAACAATAGACCAAAAGGTGGACTCTCTAATAAGACGACTAAACGAAAGATTCCGCAATTAGAGGATGCTATTATGATGAAATCAGTACACCCAGGTAAAGTAACTTGCTTTGCTAACAAGAGCAGCATAATACAGGACAATGGAGAAGAACAAACTGGCAGTACCTATACATACTTAGTTGGTCTAAATGGGGCAATATTAAACAAGGAAAACGTAAAGGACGCAGTGACAGCTCTCGACAGAGCTAATTTTTATATGCTCTAAAGACAGAATGGAGTTCGGTCTTAGAAAAGCGATGGAAGGACCGGAAAGGCGACAAGCAGAGAAATAATGCTAATTAAACCGAAGGGAGAAGGAAAAACATATGTTGATACTGTTAGAGAGATGAAGAAAAATATTGATATAGAGGAACTAGACGTCAAAATAAAAAACATCGAAAAAACATCGGAGGGCTACGTAAAGCTGAGTGTTTCTGGAGGTAAAAGTGGAAACGGGGAATCACTGAAAGCAGCGGAACAACAGAAAATGGGAAATTCGGTGGAAGTAGAACTTGTCCAACGACAGAAGAACATAATTGTCATCGACATAGATGAAACTATCTCCGAAGAGGAAATAGTAGAAGCTATACAGAAGGAACTAGGTGACTCCAAATCTGGTGAGAAAGACATCACTATAAAAATGGCAATGAAGCCAAACAGCCGGGGGCTTCGATACGCGAATTTTATGTTACCCGTTGATAGTGCTTTACGTCTCTTGTCTAATGTAAGGTTGAAAATAGGATGGAGTAGGTGCAGAATAGTAGAAAGACTAGCACCAATCAAGTGCTTCAAATGTCAAAACTACGGACATTTTGCGAGTTCGTGCAAAAATGAGGAAGACACGAGGGAAAAATGCCTGGAATGTGGAAAGGTAGGACATAGGGCGAAGGAATGCTCTAATGAAGTGTATTGCTGGACCTGCAAGATAAAGGGACACAGCGGAAGGGAAATGATATGTCCAAAATACAAATCCCTAGTGAGTAAACTAATGAGGAAAAGGATTGACTCACCCGCTAAATATGGAATTAAGCGTTTGATCTGCTGCACAGCACCTGCCTCAGCAGGAACATAGACATCGCTATTGTTGCCGAACCGAACAAGAAGCAAGTCACTAAAGGACCATGGTTTAAGGACATGAATATTGACGCAGCCATTAGAGTATACAACAGAGAAGTGGATGTGCTTAAATGTGGCAATGAGCAGAAATGCTTCGTATGGGTAGAGCTAAAGGTAGTAGTTATCTATTCGTGCTACGTATCGCATAACATATCTGTGTGCGAATTTGAGCTGTACCTACAGCAACTGGGGGATAGCATCAGAATGCAAACCAAAAAGGTGATTGTAGCTGGTGACCTTAATGCGAAGTCACGTATATGGGGTTCTACCAAAGAAGACAAGAGGGGCCTAGCGCTTGTGGACTGGATGGCCGAACTTTCATTAGTTGTGCAGAACAGAGGACACGAGCCAACGTTTGTAAGAAGAGGCAGCGAATCACATATTGATGTAACTCTGACGTCTGAGCTAATAGCAAATAGAATAACAGAGTGGAAAGTAACTGACGAAGAAAACCTTAGCTACCATAGGAACATCTACTACAAGGTGAACTCTAAACACACTAGTATTGCACAAAAGAACGAAGTAAAATGGAGTATAAGGAAAGAAGGCATACCTATCTTCGTGGAAAATCTTGGAAAAGAGATAGACAGCAACCAAGGACTTGATGCAAGTACAGGCATGATGGCAATAAAACGAGCCTAGACAACACATTTTGTAATAGAGCTAGAGTAGGAAAACGAAATCCAGTGTATTGGTAGAACGACAACATTGCCCAATTTAGGAAAAAGTGTCTGAAAGCAAGGAGAAATCTCACCCGCGGAAACAAAAGCAGAAATGTCACTGAAGAAAACAAGGAAAGCTTGAGAAATGACTACAAGGATAATCGGAAAGCGCTGAGAAACGCAGTCATTAGAGCAAAACAAGAAGCATGGGAGAAAACCTGTTAAGAAGTGGACGAAAACTTATGGGGAATGGGTTATAAAATAGTATGCAAAAAGTTTAATATGATGCCCCGTATTAAACTAAGTACACTAAAACTAAGAGAAACAATTAGGGAATTATTCCCAACACGCTCGGAAAACAAATGGCTACGCAAAGACATCGACGATACGTGCATACCCTATTTTACGAAAGAAGAATTGCTGGAAGCGAACAAGAAATAGAAAAACACCAGGACCGGATCAAATACCACCAGAGATTATCAAAGCAGCAATTAGGGAATTCCCAAAAGAATTTCTCGAAATTATGAACAAACAACTGGAAAGTGGTATATTTCCAGCAATATGGAAGACAGCAAAAGTGGTATTGGTGCAGAAGCCAAAAAAACCAGGAGATCTTGAAGAAAAGTATAGGCCAATATGCGTCTTGGATGTTATGGGGAAAGTCCTGGAGCGGCTCATAGCTAACAGATTAGATGAAGAAGTCGAACCAAATCTATTGAAGAAGCAATACGGGTTCAGAAGGAAGAGGTCGACCATCGACGCTATGTGGAGCATTATGGAATCGGTACAGAGCATCAAAGCAAAAGCCCACCAGAACAGAAAACTAGTGTTGGTTACGCTCGACATTAAAAACGCTTTTAACTCAGCACCATGGGACTGCGTCATGGAAGCGCTGAAAAAATTCGGAGTCAGCGAATACCTGATTAGAATAATAGGAAGCTACCTGGAGGATCGCTGGATAACAGTCGAGGGAGAACAAATAAGGGTAACCTGCGGAGTCCCACAGGGATCGGTACTGGGGCTCTTACTATGGAACATACTATATGACGAGGTTCTTAAGATCAAGCTACCGGAAGGCGCATCTATCATAGGATTCGCAGACGATACAGCTCTCATAGTAGAGGCAAAAACGGAGCAAGTGTTGGAAGCTCACACAAATGCGGCGCTGCTTAGGATTGAGGCTACATTGAAGAAGAAGCAGCTAAAACTTGCGCCGGAAAAAACTGAAGCGATTGTACTCTACGGTGGAAGAAAGCTAAAGGAAAAAACTCTGGAGGTAGGCAGCACGGCAATTAAATCTAAGGAATGCTTAAGGTACCTGGGGCTTTACATTGCAAGAAACTCAAGCATGAAGCAGCATGTTATTCAAACAGCTAGGAAATCCGAAGAGAAATTGATGACGCTAAGCAGATTGATGCCAAATCTGAAGGGTCCCAAGGCAAATAAGAGACGGGTGCTAGCTTCTGTAGTACACTCAGTAATGCTGTATGCTGCACCGGTATGGGAAGAAGTAATGAGGCACAAAAAGTACAGGAGTATGCTGATAGGTGTACAACGCAGAACGGCAATACGCGTTGGCAGCGCTTATCGAACCATTTCGGCAGAAGCGGTGCAAGTGATTACCGGAATTGTACCACTGGCACTAATGGTGGAAGAGAGGAAAAAGTGTTTATGGACAGAGAGGTGAAACGCCAAGAACTAAGGTCAGAAATAGTGCAGAAATGGCAGAAAGATTGGGAGAAGGATACCCGAAGGGCGGTGTGGACAAAAAGGCTGATAAAGAACATAGGCACATGGGTAAATCAAAGCACGGAGAAGTTTATTATTTTGTAACACAACTCCTTGGAGGGCATGGATGCTTCGGGAGCTACCTGAAGCGATTCAGAAAGAGAGAGACCGACATGTGCTGGTACTGTGAGCAGGTCGATACACCGGAACACACGTTCTTTATGTGCGACCGATGGGCGACTCCAAGACAAGTAGTACGAACGACGACAGGAACCATATTGACATCAGATAATATTGTCAATATAATGCTGGAAAAGGAAGGGTACTGGAACGCGGTTCAAGCCTTCGCTACGGAAATACTGAAAACGAAAGAAGTGGACGCCAGCACGAAAACATAGAGAAATCGGGTATCAAGAACCAGCTTGAAGTAATGCATTATGCGGTTCCAGGCTGAATTCTAGGCGAGTAAGGGGAGGTGGTTTTAGTTGGTAGGCGGCCTCGAGAAGAGGGCGAATCCAACACTTCTTTCCGCGCAGGAGCTAGCCTTTGGAAGGTTTCCCCTCCCCTACAACAAAAAAAAAAAAATATATATATATATATATATATACAAACAAACTAAATGTGCTACATATCTAAAACTGTGAACATATGTTAGAGACGAGTGTACCAACATAACAAAATAAAAAAATCGATAATCGAATGTACGTAGCTCGCGAAATTTGAAAATTCACCTTAATTTTTGAACAGACCTCGTTTATATATATATATATATATATATATATATATATATATATATATATATATATATATATATATATATATATATATTGTTGGAAATATTATAAATATTAAACAAAAAACTACAGAGATTGTGAAACTTTTTTAAAGCTCAAACACATCTATAATTTCTTGTTTATCTACATTCTCCAACCAATGTTAAAAATCACTTGCGTCTGTATTTGGCTCATCACGTATCTTTGGCTCATCACGTTTTTTTGTATCGCAATCTATGCGCGGTAAAACAGGTTTCAAACTTCATTCTTCGCCATCAGCTCTATAAACTATAAAGAATAACTTTATTTACAGAAAAGATTTTGCAAATTTTAACACGATCTTTAACACGATTTTTAACCTATCGTGGATTAAGCCAGATGAAAATCTTGTAGTTGCTTATATGCAAGATAACATTAAATATTTTCAGAAGTGACCATCTGCAGAGACAATGTTGGAGCTGGATATGCATCAAAAGAACTCCACAACAACAAACAGTTATACTTCTTGGAGGGAGTTGTCTTCTCCCCGAACAAAACAGTGTGCAACGACGAGTATACTCTCTTTATGGACCTGATATATTATAGGGATATTTAGAGGAATATAAGATCAACTAGAACCAGCTGAGAATTGGCTTTGTTTGAATTGTAAACTCCGTCATAGATTATTGTTAATGTAAATTTATTAAAAAATAAATTCATTTTTAAACAATATATATGTTAATAAATGCATGCAATATTTATATTTCTATCTAAATATCTTGCTTATATTTTAAATAATGTTAGATTTAAGATTTCTTTGTTTCAATTCATCATTATTTTACACATAGTTCATTTATTTACACTGCTCTTATAGTATATAATAGGCGATAATATAATAATAATTTTTGTATAAACATCTTCTATCTCACGAGTTGATTCTATTGGTTTCCGACACTATGCGTTTGTTCTTATCTTTTAAAACATCAAACGTGCAGGACGCTTAACCTTTTGGTGCATATATAATAATAAATACTCATATTTTAATTTATAACTTACACCCTTAGACCAAATATATATAGAGAGTGACTAGCCTATATTTCCTATACATTAAAACTGTGTCCAAAATGTGTGCGACAACTGTCACTTTCGACGCATGCGCATAGAGAACAAATAGGAGCATATACCTTTCTCTCTCGCACACATTTTGGACAAATTTTCAGGTCAGCATTCTCTCCATATCTATATATTGTCTAAACCTAAACCGCGAGTTACATTTGCTTAGTGTCTTAACTAAGATTCTTATAAACTAGACTATAAAAACAAATTATATGTAATTTAATAGTGTAGTTAAAAATAAATGTAGAATAAAAATGTTTTTATGTTTTGCTGTGTCTTTAAATAGAAATAAAAATACTGTTACCTACTGAATAACTAAAAGGTTCTTCGCAATTAAATTGTGCACCCACTAAGAAAGGAGCTGAAAACATTGCTGTTCGATAATTTGGAAACCGCCGACAGATGATAAATACGTCGTAGTCATATAGATTTCTATAGGTCCAAACTCCACAAACAATATATGTTGTACAAGTATATATCCGGATCCATACTCCCCATTTCATACTAAATAAAGTAAAGTTAACCTCGTCTCCTCTTAAACATTATTATACGACCCCCCCCCCCCCCCCTTAGTCATAAACAAAATCATGATCCTATCATTTTATATAATTCAAACTTTGTAAACCTTTTTTAAACTTAAGATGGTTAAAAGGAATACTACTGGTAAGGGATATGAATATGAAATAATGAGATAGAGAGAGATAGATAGATGCAATAATGAGTTAGTTAGAGAAAGATAGTATTATGTTTGTCGGCATTAATATTTTGCTTCCTTTGGTATTTAGATTTCATTGAATAAAGATTGAGTGCTAAATAATAAATAAAAGACATGTTTTAATTTACCTGCTAACTAATATTTGTAACAAAAATTGTAGAAATCGATGGTAAGTACATATATCGTATTTTATTGAATGTTTTTTTCTTTTTATATCATTATTTTATTTCATATATTTCTTTTAATCAAGTTTGATCGTCGTTTTTTAATCGTCATATATAAATTTAAATACAAAAATATAAATATTTAATGTCATTGTATTAACTAAAGTTAATTTTTTTTTGTAGATGATGACGATGACGTCGATGATGATGAGAATGATTACGATGACGACGAAGATAACAAGAATGACATAACAATGAAGTAATTTAATCAAAATATATAAAACATTTTTGCATATTAATTTTATAATTTATTTACTAATATAGTTTTAAACTGAAAATATAAGAAAGACCTTTTTATTCTGAAGTAAACTTTGGAATATATTATATATCTATTATTTTATATTAAATATTATATATTTATATAAATATATAGATATGTAATACATATCATCGTCGACACAGCAACACCGCGTAACAAAATATAAACTACGCGTCACTCAGGCGTGGCTAAGTTTGTATGAGGTTTTCAATGTTATTCTCATTTGAACCTAAACATCGTAATTTGTCCGCAATGAAGGAGCAAAAATCCTATGTTAACAGAAACTAGAAACGGATAGGTGTGCAATAGGGTCAAAATTTCGACTCGGATAAATATAAACTTTTAATACAAAAATATGTCTTGCTAAACTAATTTACTATTTAAATTATTAAATAATCAGATAATACATGTTTATCACCATAAAAGATTTAAGATGTCATACATTTTCATACTCAGTCATAAATACCATAACTTCTAATGGATTACAACAAAGTAGAACTGAAAAATAAGCTCAGGATCTTAGGTTTTAGCTTAGTAAGCCTATGAGTTATTTCGAGGATTTATAAAGGTTACCCTTTAAAAACTGTTTTAATTCTGCTAAATAATGCGACTGACTTGTTATAACATTTTCTGCACAAGCACGAAGAGCTCTTAACGGACGAGCTATCCAATGATTTTCCGAAAGCTAAAATATGATTCGATGAAGAGTTGCAATTAGGTCAACTGCTTCAGATCTAAAATCTCTATAATTTCCTGATAAATTGTTGAACTCTGCTGCAATAGCTTTATCACTAGATCAACAGGAAATTCAACGTTCTTATCAGCAATATTTGCGGAATTTTCATGTATAGTATTTATTATCTCCAGGTTGCTTGCTTTAACGGCGTAGTGTAATGGCCTTCCTTACAAAGTAGATTTGGATCTGCTTTGTTTTTTTTTTTAAAAGTCTTATAACTTCGTCTTGACTTTTCTTTACTGCATAGTTAATTGGCCTGTATCCGAGAGGTTCCAAGATGTTCACTTCTACAGCTTTTGCCAAACAAGTTTGAACAACTGTGATCGAAGGTTCAGTCACTTTTAGCAAATTTGGGATGAAATTATCTGTATAATTTAAAGCGGTTTTTCCTTTGTTATATTCTGTGATATTCCACATATGGAATGAGAAACATAAAGTTGTTTTCGACAGTTACGCGCTGCGAATACTTGTGGTCTTCAGGTAACATAATGCAGAAACAATCCTAATTGAGGTTTTCCATAGATATTCATTGACAATAAAGAGGTACATAAAGGCAATTATGAACATTGTAAAAATTCTGGGGATGAGAATCAGAATGGAAACAATAAGAAAATCAACACAAGTACCTCAGTGTAAACTTTTCCAAAGATTTGGACATACACATAAATTCTGCGACAGACAACCTAGATGTGTTAAATGTACGGGTTCTCATCTGACAGCATAATGTAGAAAAGGGAAAGACGAACTACCAAAATGCATTAACTGTAACGACAATCATCCAGCAAGTTACAGAGATTGCATTGTGGCAGTAGAAATACAAAACAAAAGAGGTGCAATAAAAACTAATAGACAAAGAAACAACAAACCAGCTCCAAACAAAGAAACAATTGGAAATATTCCAAACAAAACAAAAAATAATAATTCACTTGTAACAGCCGTGAAATCGTTTGCTCAAACAGCAACAATAAACACTATACATGAAATAGAAAAACCAAACCAACCGGATCTTATTACGCAGACATTGCAAATAATTTTGGAAAAAATAACCCAACTCAAAAAGAAAATGGAAACAATTTATATTAGAGTAGATAGAATAGAAACCAGCGTTCAAAATGCTGTAAACTTTACAAATCAAAAGAAGGCGCTAATACATTGAGAATAATATCAGAAACTCACTTTGCGAAAGAATCATTCGTAAAAATTAAGGGTTACAACATATATCATACAACACATCCAGAAAATAAAGCCAGAGGAGGAACCGCAGTAATTATTCGTAACCAGATATCCCATTACGAAGAAAGCAAGTACGAAACTAAGGAAATTGAAGCAACAGCTATTAAAATATGTAACAAAACCGCTACAAAATTACAATAGCTGCTACATTCTGGCTACATTCGGGTTAGAACCGCGAACCAGAGTTATATTTTATGGTTTTGGCTGTTATTAATCTAAATTGAATATGTATACATATTCTTAAATTTATTAGGCGGCGGTGTGGTTCACACATATAAGACAACGACAACATAAATACTGCCAACATGGCAGGAGGTCATCGGTGATAAGACTTAGCATTGGAAAAAGAGCTACGTTTAATTAATTAATTAATTTAAATAAATATATATATATATATATATATATATATATATATATATATATATATATATATATATATATAATTTTAACAATAGGTATAATAGGTAATACGCAGACGAGTCCTTAATTTCAAAAATTTGTTTAATAAATTACATATAAAATTAGTACACAAATGTGTCATATATATATATATATATATATATATATATATATATATATATATATATATATATATATATATATATATATATATATATATATATATTATTATATATATATATATATATATATATTTTTTTTTATTAAGCTTTGGCTCATTCAGCCTTCTTGCTCTATTATGACATTTACAAGTATTTAAGTATTACAAGTATTACAAATATTACATTTTATAATCCATAAAAATTATTTATAAATATACATATAAATATATAAATATATAAATATATATATATATATATATATATATATATATATATATATATATATATATATATATGTATAATAGTTTTATTAAGCATTAAATGTACATTAAATAACTTTATTGATGTCATAAAAGGTTATGTGAATTATTTATAAAATGTATCCAAATGTCTATTTTGATTTAAATATAGCATATGTACGTCTGTATTTTAAAAGACGTGAACATGCGTATTTTCTTCAAGGTTTTGTTCAATTACTGTTTAAGTAATCCTTCGTTTTACAGACTCGATATTGCGTACAATCACAGACAAAATACTTGATGCACCGCTGCGGGACAGCTGAAAAACTCTACAAAACATAAAAATTCACGTATTTTGATAACAAATAAAATATCAAAAGCTTTTCCAGTTATTCAAGAAGCTTTGGAAGTCTTTTCCGAGAATGTTCGGTCTTAATACTTCAGTATTAACCCGTTAATACTTCAGTTGTGTTAGCTGATTTTGTTTCCATAATTCCAATTGATACTTTGCGAAGAAAATTTTTATAAAATAATAAAAATAACACACCTAAATTAATAAAAGTCAAAAAGAACCTGGGTATTACCATTCTTCGGAAAAATTTAACAAAGTCCGTATTAACCCTCTATGAAATAGTTTGTGATGCTTAAAGTTTTATATATTTTATAAACAGCACAAAAAATAACATAATATAAATTTTAAGATTTCATATTAAAAATACATGAATAAAAAGTGTTTGTTGTCAAATTTTTTTGACTTTTATTAATTAAATTAGTTCATATTTCACATTTCGTTTGGCTTATTTCGTTGTTTCATCTCACTTGTTCTTATAGCAAGGAATTATAAATAATATTAATTTTAAACTAACAAAAATAGTATTAGTAATAGTATAGTATTGAAGTAAATATTTTAATAATATTATAGTATATTTTGTTATTAATTCAGTAGTACTTGAGTGCTTTATTTCGAATTTATAACTAAACTAGAAATATATAAAAAATTAGTTAAAATATTTTACTCATTTTTGTTTGAGAACTGTAATCGATTATGCGTGCCATTGGCTCCCAGTTACCACGTATATGTTAGCATTGTAGCGTAATCATATTTATTTTTTAGGTTCCCTTAATTGTAATTTAAAAGATGTAGAAACAGCTACATTAATTGCATTATTTTTCAAAAAAAATTAAAGCAAATTACCAGAAAAAGAAAATGCGGATCCTGAAAAAGAATTAGAGTCTGAAACAGAATCAAAGCCCAAAAAGCAAGAAAGAGTTGGAGTCTGGAACAAATGAAATATTTCAAAGAAAAATATGATGGGTTAAATATTATTATTAACAATAAAATAAACAAGCAAAGTGCTGTACAAATTTACATGCAAAAAATGTAATTGAAACCTGCAGAAAATTCAAAAATATCCCAACAAGCGTCTTTAAAATAAAAAATAAGTGAACAAATTATTACAAAATTGGTAAAGAAAATCGGGATATTGTAAAATTAAATTCGATACCCAACTGCGTTGATACATCAAATGAAAGACAACTTCAACCGACCTGCAACGTATTTAATACAGTTCATAGTTTAAAGAAGCTGAGCCGTCCATTTTTAGATATTGAAGATGAAATTGAATTGCAAATAAAAAATGAATTTAAATGGATATTAGCTTACATTCGCGTAAAGCTGCCGTGAAAGTAGTCGATTTTATCGCGAAAGAGATTCAGAAGGAAATATTTTCCAAAATCATTGAAGAAACCTTGAAAATTTGTGTTATTATTGTTGAAGCTTCTTCAGTGACAATGAAACCCGTAATAGTAGTTTTAGCAGCTTGTTTTGGACGATTTAATTAAAGACGTAAGATTTGATAAGATTTATGTGATTTCTCATCAATCAAGTAAAAATCAGCTGGAAATTTTTAATATATCAAAAAATCTTGGACAGAAAATCATTAAAATTTACGCAGTTTACGATTAGAACCGCATTTTAGCAAAATGTCTTTATTGTCAACTGCATTACAACAACAAAATATCAATGTGTTAAAAGCTGAGAATTTGATAATTGGAACAATCAAAGCTTTTAAAATGCTAAAGGAAGGGAAAGGATTGAAGGAACAACAGTTGGAAGAAACTATAAATTCAAATGAATTTAAAAATATAGAGCTTATACCGCGTGAAAAGCTTTTGAAAAGCACAATTAGAAATCTAAATTTGAGGTTAATGAATTCAGGAACTTCAGGAACTTTTTTTTTTAATTCAAATCGTCTAATAATAATTAAATATCTGGAGCCTAATTATTGCAACGAAGAAATTATCGTTCCATGGAAAGAAGCAGCAGATAAACTTTTACAATTTTATGAAATTTTTAATTATGAAATAAACATCAATGACTAGAGATTTTCTTGAAAATTTCTTAAGAAATACAGACCGTCAGTTCAGCAAAAGCTGAGAGAGTCTTTTGCCTAATGGATAATATATGCACAGAAAAACGAAAGAGACTGATCGTTTCAAATATAAGTAATATTATGGTTATTAATTTGAATAGTTTGCCTTTAATTCCTCCAGTACCGTTCCTTTCGTACCAGTTCGAAGAAACCTTGCGTAAAAACAAAAACGGAAGTAGAAGTGACTGAAAACTTAGGCTATTTGGCAATATTTTAAAGAATTACATATCCTTATGTATAATTTAAATAAATATACTTTATTGAATTTTGTAAAAAAATATTTTTTTTCGATTTTTCGAAACTTCATTCGCTAACTTCACCCGCTAAATTCCTGCGAACCGGTTGTTGAGCAAATTGAATCCCATCACTGTGTATAACTCTGGCGAAGTGACACTTTTTTAAGTTGGCTAGATTATTTATATTATTAACTGAGACTAGATTCCATGGTGGCAATATATTGTGAACAGTAACTTTATCGTGTCTGATAAAGTATCTAAGCTAATGTTTACCTCTGCTGTTATATCTTTAAACAGAAGACTAAAAGGCTTTCTTATTGCATTCCGTTTCCTGTATGTTGCTTCATACTTTGGAAAGAATATAATATCATGTACCATATTGGATTATTAGATGTAGTGGAAACCCTTATAGCATATTTCATAATATTTAGTTTTCTTTTAAGTTCTAATGGCATTTCTCCTGACTTGTTATCGGGGTTGTCCTAAAAGCGCCAGTACGTATCATGCAAAACGTAATAATATTTATGTTAAATATTTCATATCGTACAATAAGGTATGCTGAAGAGCAAAACCTTTAATTATATAACATAGTTTATTTTCGTTTATATTATAATATGTTAACGTTAAATAGTCTAATAGACTAGATTGTAATAGTTATAAAATTAAAATTAAAAATTAAGAAAAATTAAATTGTAAATGGAGTCAAGTCCGGGAGCAATATTCTTAAGATTCCTAATGACAGTTTATAACTCATTTATGTGAAATGGTAAGTTATGTTCTTGATTAGTTATTTTTTAAAAGATAACTTCATTCATTTCTTGTGTTTCACTATATCCTATGAATTTCAGGTTGTAATCTTCATCACCTTCTATTTCTTTGTAGTCTTTTGTGATATGTTCTGCTTTCTTCTTATTGTCTGTGGATAGTATATTGTCAATTATTATTGCATTTATTTTTATTGATTTTCTTTTACCATTTAAAATGTGTATTACTTTCCACATTTTATCAATGAAGATGTTGACATTTATTTTCGAAATGAAGTAATTCCAACATTCTTGCCTTTTCGTTATTATTATTATAGGTGCCATCGCCTTTTTAAAATTGTATAAAATACTCTTTAAAGTTCTTTTGTACGTTTTCTTTCTTTGCCTTATTGTATTTTGTATTTCTTTACATGACCATGGAACGGTTGGGTATTTTCTTTTTAGGAATTAGATAATATATTCACCATTTCATTACTATCTGCATTACTGTGATCTTTTTGTGTAGATATGATTGCAATACTTGTAGATAAACTTCATTTTCAATATTATCTCAGTTGCGATAATTTGCAAATCCTTTATCCGAATTATCTCCTTAGAATAAAAGTTTTCTTGGATGTAAGTTCTCAAAGGATGCCTGCAATCCTTGAATGTAATCCTGTCTATATGCCACATATTTAGTTATATTAAAACTTTATTCTGGATCAAATGCGAATGCAAATTGTATAGCGGATCCGCGTGGTTTATGTTGAATTAAATATTTAATTTCTGTTATTTTTTCAGTGATCCGTTCAGGTTCCACTGGATAAAACAGATGTTATTGTTTACCTTGTTATCGCCATCTGCTGAATAGTACGACATCGTTTCTGTGTTGTTTCAGTGTTTCTCTAAGTTTTTTATTAGTTTTGTGAATTTTCGTTTCTTTTTACTGTTACATATATACGGGATATAGTGTAATACCTATATCTACTGGGTTTTTCGCATAAGTTCTTGAGTATTTAATTATTTTGTTATTCCTTCATGCCTTGTATAATTTTTTTCAGATTATTCAAATCCATTATGCATTCCATTATTAATAATTCATTATTTTTTTTTAGGTGACATAATTTTTTGGGAACAGGGGACTGAGTTTTATTCAAATCGTTTACTTCTGTTGTTATTTTCATATCTGAGGGCCTAGTTTCCAGCTCAGATGACAACAAAATTTGCCGTTTTAAAGAAGCTGTTGTAACCTCTAATTCATCTGGATGAATTTCGATATGCGATTTCGTGACGTTATTTGCAATTTGATTGTTATTGTGGAATGAACAAACTGGTAATATAGTGATAGTGAATATATTATCATCTTCTATTTAGTTGTTGGTTTGTATTAGGGCAGTAGATGTGTTTTGAAAGAATTATTCACTGAAGGTGAGATATAATCTATATACATAATCGTCTTATTGTGTTGTAATTGTTTTTGGTAGATCCCCTTCTTTTTCAATGTTCAAATAGAATTGTCTGTTGGTGTTCGAAAGTTTTTCCAAAATTACGGGTTTCCAGGAAATTCAGGGGAAAATCAAAGGACGCCAAAAGTCTTAGAATTTCCTTCTCTACGAAATAGACAATTTTCAAGAGAATGCGCGGAGCCGTTTTCGAGCTGCCATACAAAATTCGTACAAAACATATAAACATATAAGAATATAGGAAAATAAGAATAGAAATATACACTTGGAACATTATAATATAGAACTAGCACTTCGCTCCGTCGCTTAGCGACGTGAATATAATATTTACGCTTAAATAAAAGTTATTTCCTAAATTGAACTTAATGCAAAATATTATTTTTGAGTAATTTTCGCTAAAATATATGTTTTTCTAAATTTATATTCCTTTATTTTGTTCTAAGATTATAATTTTCCCTAATTACGCACTGCACTGAACAATGTCCAGTTTTTTGCCCTTGTCATCACCTCTTCAACACCAATCATCACCTCTTGGCTTCATGCTCTGTATCGTTCCCGCACTTTCAAATTTATTCGTCTGCACGTATGTTACAGAGGGCCCACTTCCAGTATCGAGCGCCCTCTGTATCGCACTTTCGCTTTACCGCTATTATTAAATAATCCTTCGACGACACAGTGGGCGAGAGCATTGATGCTTTACGCCGACTGCTGTGTCTTCGGGTTCGATCCCCGGACCAGATATATATTTTCTGGGTTTGGTTATTATGAACTTATATTGATTATGGTCATACATAATCGTACACTATTCAGTGGTGTAGCTCACATATATGAGGCCACGACACCATAAATACTGCCAACATTGAAGGAGGTCGTCGGTGATAGGACTCAGCATCTTAAATAGGCCGACGTTAAATAAAAAAAAAAAAAAAAAAAAAATAATAATCCTTCGCTTATAATTAAATAATCAATATTCTCGAATAACAATGGAAAAGAGGCTCAGATAAGGGAGGTAGCAAAGAAGGCGGAGTTAGCAATACGACGGGTGTGGGGATTAGGAGAAAAGGTATTTGCGGGGGACATACAAAAGAGAATATGGATGTTCGACAGATTGATAACCAGTATGATGATGTATGGAACAGAGATATGGGGGTAAAAGGAGCAAGAGAAGTTGGAACGAATACAGGAGAGATACATTAAATGGATACTAGGGCTGGACAGGTGCACGCCAGGATATATGGTCATGGATGAGCTAAAAAGGGACAAGATAAGAACTAAAGCAGGTGAAAGAGCAATAAAATATGAGGAGAAAATGAGCAGTGCTGAAAGCAAAATTTTAAAGAAAATAAGGGAGGAAAGTATAAAGAAGGAGGGGCAGGCCCGAAAAAGAGAAAGGAGTATTTTGAAGAGAACAGAGAAGAAGAGAAGGAGGCGCAAGTATGGAAGAGGAGCTAAGGAGAAGGGATAAGGAGATACAGCAACAGGATAGTATGTAAAATATCGAGAAAAGCAATTACAATACAAGATATAAAAGGATTTGGGAAAGTAATATACCTCAGTACTTAATAGAAAAAGACATAAAAACATAAGAAGAAAAGCAAGGTTTAGATTGGGAAATGAGGAAAATGGAAGCAGTTACTGGGAAAGTAGAGAGCAAAGAATGTGTAGAGCACATTAAGTTTGATTGTAAGGAAAAAGTAGGGAGTGAAATGAATATTGGGCAGCTCTTATAAGGGGCAAGGAAGGGAACAGAGTGATGGCAGAAATAACTAGAAGAAGGAAGGCTGAAGCTATTTAAATCTTTTTAAAATGTGCAAAACCATTTATTTTCTTGTAGATATTAGGAGAATTGAGGTTTTTGTTTTTGGTTCTGGTAAAGGAAATATATATATATATATATATATATATATATATATATATATATATATATATATATATATATATATATATATTTAAGGATTAAAATGTATTGTACTTAGGCAGAAGAATGTAATGCCGAAAGGTAAAACATTAAATAAATAATTAAATAATCCTGCCCCCTCTTCCCTAAATTCGCACAGTTGCTGAGGGTAATTTTTTTTTTCGCAAATATGCAATATGTAAAATTTACATTTATTACAATATGTATATATATATAGAATATGTTACAATATGTAAATTTATATTTAGAGTAAGGAGTTAATAAACTTGACCTCTAAAATAAATTATTTATTATTGAATGGCTAATCAAAACTGTCGTTTACTGAGGTTAGTCTTTGTTATTCAGGAAACTTATTATAAATATAGAATGTGTAAATATAGAATGACTACACGAAGTGTCTTGACACTTAAATTTAAGATTTTTAAAAAAATGGAATTGTACAGTGAACGGCTCATATTTGGATAGCAGTTAGTAAAGAAGACGAATTATTATCGTTATCCCTTCAAAATTTTAATGATGGCGTAACAATTTGTGATTTTTTTTATGAAACATCGGAAGAAGATAACAATGTAAATGCTCTAAAGTGATGATGATAATGAAGGTGAATCATTGTCGGAGCTAGAAATATTGTCGGAAGGCCACCTCTTTCTCCGTTGTTGTTGATTATAGTAAGAAAACCTCAACAATTTTGATTTTTGCTGTATATGTATATTGAATAACTGAAATACACATTAGAAATGAAAAAGCAAACGACGCCGCACAACAAGCAGCTAGAACAGTAGCAAGTGGAAAAATGCAATATGAAGTGGACTTATTGGCAAAGAGAATTTAGGGAAGAGGGGGCAGGATTATTTAATTATTTATTTAATGTTTTACCTTTCGACTTATTGGCAAAGAGCAAAAATGAAGTGAAAGAGAAGTGGCGGGTATGTGGAACAATTCAGAGAAAGGAAGAATATTTTTCAGTTTACAATCTTCGGTGTGCGGACGTCGTTGGTCGTGGAAAGCCCAAGGTCTGAGAAGAGTGTTATCACTTATCTCGCGACTGAGGGTAGACCAAACAGGGGCATTGGCACACCTTAAAAAAATCACTTGGTACAAGAAGATATGTGCAATTGTGGAGAAGGGGCAGCAGATCCAGAACATTTAATCTTCCAATGTACAGAAAGGGTGACCTGCAGAAATAATTTGTACAGAGTTTTGGTAAAATATGGAGTGGTGTTGCCAACGAGTATGCAGGAACTACTAAGATATCTGAGGTAGCCAATGTGCTTAGTGATAGGCAGGATATGGCATAAAGCGGGTTAACCCCGCTAGGGGTTAGTTTAGGTGTAATAATAAATGAAATGTAAATATGTAAAATGTTAATAAAATGAGTTAAGAAGGGCGGAAAAAGGACCGCGGTCCTAAGAAGTCCGTCAAGTATTATTTAAAAAAATACACATCATAATACAGTACAGTCTCGATATAACGGGTTAAAAGAACAAAGTGGCCAAAGAGGCATTGCGTACCCTGACTACACCACTGAGTCGAAGATAACATTGTTTCATGTGAATATCTTTGAGTACTGTTTATAAACATGATACTATACAACATGTATTACCCGTTTATAATAAATAAATGTGTATGAGATAAAAATATATTATGTTTTAATTGGCCACTTTCGTTAAAAACAACTATTTTTTTATTTATATTGTTTTTTTTTATTTTTGATAGTATAAATAATACTATATGGTATAGTATAGTATAGTATTAAAATTTAATTATTTAAACCTTGATTAAAGTAACTGTAATAAATAGACGTTAACTGTAATGAGTAGACGCGTTGGTGATCTTGCTGTGACGTAACTTAACTGGTTGTAAATCAGTTGGAACCAAAAACACTGGGTTTAATTTAAATATCTTTAATTCACTGGTTAGCCTAATTATTAAAGAAACGGGTTTGAAAAGAAGGAGAGGAAAGTGCAATGTTTGATGGCAGTTTGATAGATAATGAAATGATTTGTGAATTAGTATTTGATTAGGATGGAATTGATTGTTGTGGTGCGATGTCTCCGTAGTGCAGGGAAGAATGACTGAAATTATGCTACCTAAAAACGTTTAGGTAAAGGAAGATCGGAGTGTCTTAAGGTGGGGTAAAAGAAAGGATATAACTAACCATCTATAATTTCTGATAGGAAATATCAAAACGAATATTTTGGACCATAGATACTGCTAATGTTGGTTTTCGTCCAGAGGTCTTTATATAAGGACGCTCGATTTTAAAATGTAACTAAAACTAGTTGTGTGTGAGATATTCACTCAAGGTCTTTTTATTTGAAAGTGTATTTTATTGCATTAAGTGTGGAATTCATGTGGATAAAAATCCCATAAATTTTACGGAATTTGCTGGATGGTGTTTGCTATGATGTCTTTAAGAGCATGAATTATTTCTGTCTATTCGCACAAACCTGCGATTTAAGATAGCCGATAGTCGTACGATGTCGGTGGCCAGTACACGCTGCCGCCGATCGAGGTAAGCTTGCCCTCAAATGGCTGGTGCAGAATGTCCATCGTGGCATGTGCCAATTAGATACGTAACGTCGTCCTGTTGGAATCACGTGTTATCGATATTCATATCATATAGTTTACGCCACAAGAAGACACCAATCATCGATTTGTAACGCTCGTCGTTGGCGGTTTAGGCAATGCCAGTTTCATTTTGAAAGAAGTACGAACCGATGATTCGCTACTTTATTCGCTATACTTAAACAAATTTCGAGCGTCCCTATTTTTTTATTATTTTATTATTTTTTTAGGCTTTAGTATTTTTTATTATTGGCTTGCCTAAATATCTCAAATAGAAAATATTACACATAAATTTTACATTTATTTTTAGCGTCCCCATTTTTTTTTTATTAATACTTCACGGGTTCATTAGGACCACGGTCCTTTTTTTTTACA
Organism: Panorpa germanica; assembly: GCA_963678705.1. Taxonomy (NCBI): domain Eukaryota; kingdom Metazoa; phylum Arthropoda; class Insecta; order Mecoptera; family Panorpidae; genus Panorpa; species Panorpa germanica. The sequence goes on from OY783210.1 coordinate 7,320,911, forward strand.
TCTTTACATTTCCATTATTATTACACCTATACTTTAAAACCCGCTATATGCCATATCCTGTCTATCACTAAGCACACAGGCCACCTCAGATATCTTAGTATTTCCTACATGCTCATTTCCTCATGCTGTTGGCAACACCCCTCCTATTTTTACCAAAACTCTGTACAAATTATTTCTGCAAGCCTCCGTTTCTGTACATTAAAAGATCAAATGTTCTGGATCTGCTACCCCTTCTCCACGATTGCACATATCTTATTGTACCAAGTGATTTCTTTTAAGATATGCCAATGCCCCTGTATGGTCTACCCTCAGTCTCGAGATAAGTGATAACACTCTTCTCGGACCTTGGGCTTTTCACCACCAACGATGCCCGCACAGCGAAGACTGTAAACTGAAATTTTTTCTTCCTTTCTGTGAATTGTTCCACATACCCTGCCACTTCTCTTTCACTTCATTTTTGCTCTTTGCCAATAAGTCCATTTCATATTGAATTTCTCAACTTGCTACTGATTTAGTTGCTTGTTGTGCAGCGTCGTTTGCTTTTTCTTTTCCTGTGATTCCTTTGTGAGCAGGAATTCACACTAACGGTACATCAAAACCTTTAATCTTTATTCTATTTAGATTTCTTCTTACTGTATAAAATATATTTCCCGCTTTTCTGATAATCCCAATGCTTCCTCCACTGCTTTTGAATCTATGCATATTACAGCTTTCGACCATTTTTTGTTCTCAATTGTTGAAATAGCTTCTTTGACAGCTAACAGCTCTGCATCAAAAATTGATGCTGTATTTCTCCTGGTAAAGTTATTATCTGTTTAGTAGACTAAATCACTACTCCCGCTCAGACCCCGTTGACATCTTTGACCCGTCTGTGAATACTCTAATGTGCTCCGGCCAAATGTTATCCATCTTATTTTCTCTCACTCGTATATACGTTCGTTTTCTCACTAACAACACAGTTGCAATGACATTCAATTCTGGCAGATTTGAGGCTTAGGTTTGCAACCAGTCGCCCCGTGTACGAAGGGCCTAAACCGCTTAGGCACATTTGAAAACACCGCTAGGGTACATAACCTGAAAACTTAGACCCAATTTCTTTCGAATTTTCGCGGTTACTCATGCGGCCTATTCTAAATCTATTGAATCTCAATTATATGTTGTTAGCTTCAACCTTAATTAATTTTTTCTATATTGTAAACAATAATTTCTTAATTGTATTATAGCGTTGAATTTGCAAGTGTGAGAAATGTATCCATTGAAAAAACATTGAAATAAAATGTTTAACACAGTAAAAAAAGAAATGCGCCACTGCTAATATATTCAATACTCGTGTACCTTTAGCTTTAATTATCGTGGCCTAGCAGGGACCGCCACGTAAGAAAGCGAATTACGCATACCTTACAAACAGATTGCCACGCAGTGTACATAACAGTGGAACACACAACTGACGCAACCCAACGCACAAACACGCAATGGAAATGGAAAACAATCGCCATGTTAAAGAATCCATCAAATGTAAGTTCTAATATTATCTTATTATTTTCTATTAACTCAGTGATTCATGGGTATTTTTTTGAAGGTTTACAAGTAATTCCTTCTCTGTTAATTTTAGTTTTTACTTGCTGCAGTTCTGATCCCTAATCTAAGTTTTAGTAAAAGTGTTAACCTCAAACAAAAGTGTTCCTACTATAAACCTATGCTTCTGCCATTTTTGACAGATAGTTTTAAAATTTTAGTTACAACGTCGCAAACGGATTCTGCCGTTATATGAACAACGATCGTTCAACTCAAATCGCTCTGTGAGAATTAGATTGTAGAAGTAGAGATGTAATCAAATGTCATGTCAACTACTTACAGCTGGCTCGAGCAACACATAAAGCTTCGATATTATTAATGTATTGAACAAAGAAAAATAAAATCATTGACTTATTAGTCTACACGCTATAATACTTGACTAGTGAGAACTTATGAATGATTCAACGTTCATTTTTTTCGAACTGTTAACATTGATTACTAATGACGCATGCACACCAACTAAATTATCACACGTAGAAATTTCAGAATATATGCATATTGCGAAAATCAGAAATCTACAAACACTAAATTAAAACGTAAACTAAATATTAATAAAGTGAGTAGTAAAGAGGCTGTTTGAGTTTTGGTATATTAAAAAATAGTTGAAAATCAAATTGTAAAACAAAAATTAAAATTTTAAATAGCAATATCTGCGTCAATTTTTCAATATTTAAAATAATAAATAAAAATATGTTTCAATCAAAAATTAAAAACAACCTCTAAAATATTACTTCATAAACCCATTACTTCAAATTTCACAATTATAGTAATTTTCGGGACCAGAAAACAGACGCGATGTTATTTTACAAAACAACATTTCTACATTTTAATTATGTAATTTTATTAACAAACAAGACCATATAATACTGATATAAACATCTTAAGCAGATATTTGTCGTCATATTTAATATTTAAATATGTTCAATTGCGACACAATGAACACCTGTCACTGTCTACTACCAGACGTTAGGGATATCAGTGGATGTCACTTGACACTAACAACTGTATTATTTTTAGACATCAAATAGGCTTGTGAACCACGACTTAATTTCTATAACACGGAACTGATAAAGTTGGCTTCCAAAACATCAAATGTCCAATTATTTTTTAATACCTTTTTATATTTTAGGAGATATTAACTCTTAAAATTCCAATTCATAATACGGCACATCCGATTTTCCATCTCTTTTATACAACAAAGACGCATACGAGTGTATGTGTAATACGTCATTTGCTACTAACAGTTGGGTTGTGTATCCCATGATGTATTATATTACGAAGGTTGTGAACAAAGAAAAGTAATCTCAATTACTTAAAAGAATGACCTCAACTATCTAAAAAAAAATATCCAATCGCAATATTATAGAAGTTATTAGCAATAAAAATAATCATTTTTATCATCACCTTCTTCGCGCTTGCCAACGTTTACAATCATTGTTAAAGAAAAATGCAAAAGGGATGCAGAATTAAACGTTAAAGTTTCAATATAAAATCATGATATAAAACGAAAAATTGATAAGATTACGTCTCGAGTTATTAACGTCATCAACTACTATAATAACAGCAGGATGTTACGCATGTTACGGTGATGGAAATGGTGATTTATATTTCCTGGATGCCCCTGATGGAACTGGTAAGACATTCCTCATGTCATTAGTTTTAGCCACTGTTCGTGCGAGATCCAACATTGCGGTTGCAGTTGCTTCTTCTGGAATAGCAGTCAAATTGTTAGAAGGATGCCGTACGGTTCATTCAGCATTAAAATTGCCGTTAAATCTTCAAACTATTGAAGAACCAACATGTAATTTTGCAAAACTCTCTGCAATGGCCAAAGTTTTATCAGCATCGAAAATCATCATCTGGGGCGAATGCACAATGGCGCATAAACGTGCATTGGAAGCACTTAACCGAACAATGAAAGATCTACCCAATGACTCGAGATGTTTTGGAGGCGCAATGATTTTAATGTCTGGTGATTTCCGCCAAACACTGCCAGTAATTCCAAGATCAACTGCTGCCGACGAAATAAACGCTTGCCTCAAATCATCGAATCTATGGCACTATGTGAAGAAACTTCAGCTAACAACAAACATGCGAGTTGCATTGCTGAACGATACATCTGCTGAAGATTTCTCTGAGCAATTGCTGACTATCGGTAATGGTCGAGTACCTGTCGACGAATCGAGCAGATTGATTTCATTTCCTCAGAATTTCTGTAACTTTGTCTCATCGAAAGACGAACTCATCAACAAAGTATTCCCAAACATCATTACTAACGGAATGAGATCATTGCTACACTGCATTCATTCAAATCTATTGATTGTGTAACAAATAAAGATGATGCCACCAACTATCCAATTGAATTTTTAAACTCCTTGGATGTGCCTGACTTACAGCCGCACAATTTACGACTAAGGGTTGGATCCTTAGTAATCATGCTTTGAAACATAAACCAACCAAAACTGTGCAACGGAACACGTTTGGTGGTAAGTAAATTGATGAACAATGTGATTTACGCGACGATGCTCAAAGGAAAATTTGAAGGCGACGAAGTTCTCATTCCGAGGATCCCGATGATCCCAACCGATATGCCGTTTGAGTTTAAACGACTTCAATTTCTGATCCGTCTTGCATTCGCCATGACCATTAACAAATCACAAGGCCAATCCTTGAAAGTTTGTGGTCTGAATCTAGAAAATCCATGTTTTTCCCATGGTCAATTATATGTGGCATGTTCTCGGGTCGGAAGACCATCTGCGTTATTTGTTTTTGCGCCTGAAAATAAAACGAAAAATGTCGTCTATCACAAGGTGCTTCACTGAAGAGTGCAACCCATGCACCAAAATACATGGCCAATAAAAAATCATTAAAATACTTGATTTTTTTTATTTACTTATATTTATTATCCTAATAAAAAATTGAAATTAATAAAATCCAAAATCTGCTCATTTATTGCCTCTAAGGCGGATCAATGTTCGCCGGGTCAGCTAGTATTTAATAAAATAGACACGCCAATACACATTTATTAACATCAATTTCAATCAACAATTTAAAAATCGACTACTAAAAAATGAGGACACAAGCCCATTAATGCCTGGTTACTTCATTTGCGTCTTGGATATTATTTCGATCAACTACTCATAGATGGCATTGTGAACTTAAATAGTTTAAGTCCATTTTAGTACATGTTTACTTTTTAATTAACTACTTATTTAGAAATCTTTATTAAAAATGAACTAAATACAATTATTCTATTTAAAATACAATCAATAATTTTAAAATATTATCAATATAACTTTGTTTGTTTTCTAGAATTGATAAAGTAAAAATTAGTTAACTCTAGCTAGCTTTGTACAACGCACAAATTCTCTATATATGTGATTTATCCCCCCCTCTTACCTGATATAGCATTGAGAAAGCTCCTATACCACTACAATGCAGCTATCAGGCTACTATATGTTCCTAGTCAATGGAAAGTAGCTAAAGTGATAATGCTACCTAAACCCGGTAAACCTCCAAATGAGATTACAAGCTATCGGCCAATGTCATTATTACCAGTATTATCAAAAATATTCAAGAAACTATTGCTGAAGAGACTGAAGCCAATAATATCTGAAAGAAATCTAATCCCTAGCCATCAATTTGGATTCAGAAGTAAACACACGACCTGTGAACTAGTCCTTCGGATTACCAATATTATTGAAAAATCACTGGAAACACAACAACTATGTTCAAGCGTCTTTCTTTATTTGGCACAGGCATCGACAAGGTATGGCATCAAGGATTATTATACAAACTGAAAAAAGATCTACCTGGTGATTGGTACCATATTCTTAAATCTTATCTTGAATGTAGACACTTTAGAGTGAACGTGGACGATTAGTACTCAGATATGAAACAGATAAAAGCAGGAGTTCCGCAAGGCAGCGTCCTTGGTCCAGTTCTGTACTTATTATGTACACGGGATATACCACAACCTAAGAACACTACAATAGCCACATTCGCAGACGACACAGCGATAGTGGTTGTTGGGGAAAATGAGGAAGAGGTTACCAGAAAACTACAGCATTCACTAGACGAGGTTTGCAAATGGACAAAAAAATGGCAAATTAAGCTGAACGAAGCCAAATCCACGCACATCAACTTTACAAATCGAATAACTACTCCTCTCACAGTTACTATCAACAGCCAAAAAATATGTTATTCTAACACAACCTTGGCATGTTAAGACGTCGCTGAAGTTAGCGAAAATTTACAGCGAATATATCGAAAATGCGCAGTACTAGTGGTGTCCAACTGACATTCGCGCAAAAGACTATTAATACTTGTTGGATTTGATATTTGCAAGTGAATTATGTTTTCTATTTAAATAAATAGTTAACAATGCGTACGCAAAAAATAAAAAAAACATAATAAATAATAATAATATGGTATAAATACCATATATTTGAATCAGACAAAAAGGGTTTATAGCACACATGGCAAATGTTCATTTTCTCCGTAAGTGACAAAAATAAACGGCTTAAATTTTGCAGTGAGCTTAGTAACATTATAACTAATTAAATAAATACAATTTGAATCATCTTAGGTATATTAGATAAAAAACTACAGACATCAGAAATTCCACAACTCAAATTCACTGCTTGCATATGAACAGGATTTGTAGTAACCTTAGAAAATGTTTATTTTATCCGGAAGTGACTAAAATAGACGGCTTAAATTTTGCAGTGAGCTTAGTAACATTATAACTAATTAAATAAATACAATTTGAATCATCTTAGGTATATTAGATAAAAAACTACAGACATCAGAAATTCCACAATTCAAATTCACTGCTTGCATATGAACAGGATTTGTAGTAACCTTAGAAAATGTTTATTTTATCCGGAAGTGACTAAAATAGACGGCTTAAATATTGCAGTGAGCTTAGTAACATTATAACTAATTAAATAAATACAATTTGAATCATCTTAGGTATATTAGATAAAAAACTACAGACATCAGAAATTCCACAATTCAAATTCACTGCTTGCATATGAACAGGATTTGTAGTAACCTTAGAAAATGTTTATTTTATCCGGAAGTGACTAAAATAGACGGCTTAAATATTGCAGTGAGCTTAGTAACATTATAACTAATTAAATAAATACAATTTGAATCATCTTAGGTATATTAGATAAAAAACTACAGACATCAGAAATTCCACAACTCAAATTCACTGCTTGCATATGAATAGGATTTGTAGTAACTTTAGAAAATGTTTATTTTATCCGGAAGTGACTAAAATAAACGGCTTAAATATTGCAGTGAGCTTAGTAACATTATAACTAATTAAATAAATACAATTTGAATCATCTTAGGTATATTAGATAAATAGAATAATAGATAGGTAGTTTTTTATCTAATATACCTAAGATGATTCAAATTGTATTTATTTAATTAGTTATAATGTTACTAAGCTCACTGCAAAATTTAAGCCGTTTATTTTTGTCACTTACGGAGAAAATGAACATTTGCCATGTGTGCTATAACCCTTTTTGTCTGATTCAAATATATGGTATTTATACCATATTATTATTATTTATTATGTTTTTTTTATTTTTTGCGTACGCATTGTTAACTATTTATTTAAATAGAAAACATAATTCACTTGCAAATATCAAATCCAACAAGTATATAGTCTTTTGCGCGAATGTCAGTTGTACACCACTAGTACTGCGCATTTTCGATATATTCGCTGTAAATTTTCGCTAACTTCAGCGACGTCATGTTAAGATAAAAAGGGAACAGCTTAATAATGAATTCAGGAAAATGCTTACAGTGCACAACAAACTGTTATTGTATAAGCAAATACTGAAACCTATATGGACTTATGATATACAACTTTGGGGATGTACCAAGAAAACAAATTTAACAAAAATTCAACCGTTTCAAAGCTCGTCAAAAGCATTACAAATGCGCCCTGGTACATACGAAATGACAAATTACACCGTTATCTATAGATGCCCACCGCAGACAAAGAAGTCAGGAAGGCAGCAAGCAAACATCTACTGCGACTGCAGAACCACCAGAATGAAGAAATTCTGCAGCTGCTTAATAACCAAGCCGGACCAAGCCGAAAGATTTGACCCTGTGATTCTGCTACTACAAACCACACATGTGTTTTTTTTTTTTGTTTTCTTTTTTTTGTTATGTTTAAAATTTTGGAACTAGTCAGTGGACTAGAACTGGACAATTATATTTAACTTTCTATATATAAATTACTAGATAAGCCACGCTTAGTTGTAATATTCTTTGTAAATAAAAAAAAAAAAATGTTCAACGTTGTTCTTGCTTCGGCAGAACATATACTAAAATTGGAACGATACAGAGAAGATTAGCATCCTTAGCGATTAGACTCCTAAGGTTTTCAAAAAATCTAAACAAATTTTAGATTTCTTAAAATTTTAGATACCGTAGTGTAAATAATTTCCGAAACAATATTATATTACATTTTACTTTTTTCATGCGTATGAAAAATACTTTTAAAATTCATAGATAATATTACACCATAAATTTCAAAGAAAATTAAATACTAAAAATTTATACACTTGCAATGGTAAAAAAATAAGGTACTCTAAATAGCTTAGGCACATTTAAACACCGCTAGAGTTCATAACCTGAAAACTTAAACCTAAAGCCTTTTGAATATTCGCGGTTAACTGTGCAAGCGACGTTGCCAAATCTTAAATCGTATTTTGACCAACGGAAGTAACGGATGATTATGGTGATATTGTTTATAAAAAATGTCAACTATTTTTGTTATTTTTTCGCAAACATACTATTTTTATTATTTTAATCGAAAGCTTGATGTTTTCTGAACCATATTCAATTGAAATAATAATTTTCTCCATTAGATACTTACATGCAATTTTCAATCAAATGCATAAATCCATTTTTTTTAAGTAATTATTTCCTTAGTAGTTTCCTTAGGATTTCCTAAAGTTTTTTTTATTACAAAAAAAGGTTAGGTCGTACGTTTACGAAATATAAAATCTGGTAAACATCTGTTAAATATTTTATTTTATAATTTTGTCTTTTACAACATTTTGTGCCGAACGGAAACGAATTTTTTAAGGGAAAATAAATGTGAATATAAATTATTTACAATGCGATTGTTTGAAGACATTTTAGCCTTTAGTACATTTTAGTAGTATCGACCTAAAAAAAAGGTGAGACGAAACCGAGACTAAAACGATACCTATTTTTTGTCTCGTCCTTAGACATCGATCATAACCTTCGTTTTTGACACGATCTCGCCCACCCTTAAATTCTCTAGCCCAAGTATACACATGATTCTGAGATAGTGTACTTTTCCCAATCTGTGCCTTCCATAGACTAAAAATTTCCAATGATTTAACGCCCTCATTGGTTAAAGATTTTAAGATGATGCGTTGTGCAACAGACAAATGTACCACTTTATCGGTCATGGTTGTACTGACGACAGAACCAAGCGTACCCCCTAAGCCGGTTCTCCCCCTTGTCAAAAACCAAACAAGAACTGTTCCCCACTTTACATCATCTAGCTAGGAAGTGCGTGGTTAGCAGATAACAAAAATAACGTTTATATTTGATTTACCCTCGTACATTTTTTGTAATTTAAACATCCTTTTATTATCCTTTAAATTTCCTTTTAGATTCTCTAAATACTTTCTACGATGATTCGACTATTTTTATTACTGGTGCAACCGGCTTTCTAGGGAAACTCTTGGTAAGAAAACTGCTGTTAACTTTTCCAAACATAAATAGAATTTACATTCTAGTACGACCAAGAGGAGGAGCCTCATCTCAACAGCGCATTCAAGAATATTGCAGTCAAAAGGTATGATGCCAATATTCTTTAAAATACCAGTAGGACCAGCAGGTAATCTTCATTTGTTGCAGATATTTGATGGCCTGTCGTTCAACTGCCCGGATTTCACGAGCAAAATAATTGGAATATCTGGTGATATTAGTGAGCAAGGACTGGGGCTATCCACCGCTGATGTCATTATGCTGAAACAGGAAGTACAGGTTAGTTAGAACGCGGTTTTTTCCTAAAATCATTTTCTCTTCAATCTATTTGAGTGACGCTCGACCTTAGACCTCTCTCACACTGCTTGGCCCTGCTACCCCGACACAACTTGTATTCGACTTGCTTCGCATTCGGACACTTTTTCGTGAAATGAACCTCCTACTATTATGTTTATTAATACACCACTGCACTGTAGGTAAAAGTGTTAATTATACAGGGTTACTTGTAAAATGGAACTATCCCTTTAAAGAGATGTATTGGAGATCATTAGCAATTCAATTACGTGCACCATTTTTAAGATATTTACAATTTTATTATTATTTAGAAAAAAATTACCAGTAACCCTGTTTATCTGTATCGTTTTCCCGTCTCACCGTTCCACACGCAATGAAATAATAATAAATCGTAAAAAGATCAGCTCACGTTATGTACGAATATGCATGTTCCGGATACATGCGTGTAGGTGTGACGGCACTTTGAGCGTGTAAAAGACCTATTAAACATCAACAATCGCTCTTATATATGCATAGCAATACAACATTTAATGACGATTTGACGACCTCATGAAATTTAAAATATTTACCAAATCCTAGCACCCAGGTAGAAATGTAAAGCTGAAATTGACTTATAAACTTGCACTGTTACATAATTTTCTACCAGTGACATATACAGGGTGTCCCAATATTCAACGATAAGCGGGCACCAGAGGGTGGTTCTGCTCATGACTACACAAGAAAAAAAGAAAAAAAAAATATCTCATTTTGTTTAGGAATTAGAAAAAAGAATAAAAAAATTTCGAAAATTGAAACACCTTAAGATGTTTTTAACTACCATGTCCACAATATTTCAAATGATAGTATACTCGATATAAGTGTTAAATAGTCTTAAATTATCCTAAAATTGTCATGACAGTTAGTGGAGTAAGCCTACAGGTGAAACCACGGTAAAAAAAACGCGCCGAGTACACTACCTCACAGGTGGCATGGAAATGTATGCATATCATGTATCTGAGAATCGCGACTCTTAGAATCGCGATATCTCAGGAATGGTAACTCTTAGAAAAAAAATTATAAGGACTATTTTTGTAGAGAATTTTAAGATCTACAACTTTGGTTTGAGGTTTTTTTTTGATAAAACTTACCATTTTCGAGAAAAATCCAAAAAACCTCAAATTTTGACCTTTGACCCCGAATAACTTTTGAAGCACACATAGAATCAATGAGGATTTTTAAAACTTTATTTGTAATGATAAACCCTAGCTCTCCACCAATATTTGGCTCTCCGGCATTTTTTGTTATTTCAAATGTCTATCTTAACCGGGCTAATATCTCTTTTAAAACATAGTAGTTTCACTGTGTTATAAGTTAATTAATTAATTTTAAGATTTCAACTTACCTACTAATGGTGTTAATTTAAACTACTTTTACATATACGGACACAATACGTCACTGTAATTGCAATGTGATATAACTTATTTACATACTTGCACTCAACTAAAGTTTGGAAGGCAATGTGTCTTTACTTTATAATATTACTTTAGAAATATTTTGAGCTCTTCATTTAAAATTTTACAAGATACTATAAGCGCCCTTACTGAAATGAAATGAGCCCTTTTTGTAATTTTTAGGTTGTGTTTCATAGCGCCGCCAGCGTCCATTTGAAAGAACCACTCAAAACGGGCTTAAAAACAAACACCAGGAGTCTACTGGAACTACTGGCCATTTGTAAAGGCATGAGTCGGCTTAAGGTACAGTTTGAAATCTAAAGTACAAGTAATCGTGCTGTGAACCATGATTTAATTTTTGTTAATTATTTATATTTAATTAATATTGATTACATAAACGCAAAAATGAAAATGTCTAAAGATACGAGTAATACGTGACTAAACAGAAAGTAGTTTCACACTTATGATCCCAATAGCCAATAATATACCAGTGGTAAGATGCTAAACCGGTCAATGTGAAAAATTCCATATTAGAATCATTAAATTCCATAGAAGTTACATGTTTTATCTTCGGTTCTTTAAGGTGTTCCTTTTAAACGCACATAGTGAATATGATTAAAAATTTAGAAAGCATCGTTTTGTCTAATTCTATAACCTGTTACGTTTTCTCTAAGAGAAGAGGATTCTGTTTCTATATATAGATAATTAACGGTTAAATACATTTTGACGGCCAAAGTAGACATTCATCTTTTTAACTTTAACAGATGTTGATGAATTCATAGTGATATTAGCCGAAAATTCATTTATATCTCCTCTATTGATTGAGCTTTGACATTGGCTATTTTACTATTTGAAATAGTAAAATTCTTTAGATTTAGATTAGAACCCAAAAGCTCGAATGTAATACACTGCTTAAATCACACTACCAAAATAATAACATTCATTTTTTTGGTCACTGATACAGAAGTTCATAACCGAACTTTCCTGTCAATCTCATTGAATATAGATTCTATAATATTCGTATGTTTTTGTTTCCATTTCTAGTGTATTCTGAGCGTGTCCACCGCTTACTCTCACAGCCATATTAGAATTACACCAATAAAGGAGGAGTTTATACCATCAGAAGTAAAATACCAAAATATACTTAAGGTATCATATTTAATTTTCACGACTTTTTTGAGTTAAAGTAGCTAAGTAAGAATAATATTACGCGTTTACAGAAACATATATTTATTAACCTATACTACAATATATGTTACTGTCAAATAGCAGTACCGAAATCGAAATCTTGCACAATATATAAAGCGATCCGGAGAAAAACACAGCATCAAACGAAACAATTACAGGTTGATATGACAGCAAATACGATCAAAGAGTTCAAGGCTGGCAGAAGTTCTCATTCAGTTGATATGGAAGGACTAGGCGAATATAACCTAAGATGTTAAAATTACCACACAAAAAAAAAAAGAATAATGTTTGAGGGAATAATTTTAATCGTATGTATTGGTTTATTATTTTAGTTGGCTGAACATTTAGACTCTGATTCTCTCGCAAGAATAACACCTGTCTTAATAGGCCAATGGGTGAATGAATATGTATTTGCAAAGTACTTAGCGGAAAATATTTGCTGGGAAAGCGATTTACCTGTTGGAATATTTCGACCAGGAATTGGTAATGTATACTTTTCAAATATTAAGGTTGGTAGGAGAGTATACCCGCTAATGCACATTACGTGTATCTACCATAAGAAAGTTGCCTATTACAAGAAAAGCATCTATATTATATAATTTATAAAATAAACCTTTTTTGCTTAATAAAATGATGTCAGATATTCATGTTTGTGTTAGCGGGTATCTTCTTGAATTGCGATTCTCTTAAAAATTAATTTAAGGTCCTCCGCAAATGAGGCGGCTGATTGCAAACCTTAACCCCCTATCTGCCCGAAACGAATGAGAATGGAACTGTGTTGTTAGTGAGAGAACGAACGTGTATACGAGTGAGAGAAAACACACGGCACGAACGTAACTATACTGGTTTTGAGCACGTTTTCAGCTAGTCTGTTTCTAGGTCGCAGGGCATGGTTAATTGCATGCTTTTGATAGTGAAATCATGATCAGAGAAGTGCACAAATACTATTCAAAAGTATTTAAATACATACATACATTCATACACATACGACACAATAAAATACCCTATTATGCTATTGTTAAAAATTCTATAGAGTCACGAAACACGGCTCGACTAGTTTGCAATCAGTGGGGGGCCTAAACTGCAAGACGGACGGACTCATTCAGGTTTAAAAATGTATAAATTAATAGCATCTTATAATTTTAATCTATAATTTAAATGTGTCGTCTTAAGTAACTATTTAAAAAACTAAAAGAAAGAGATCCAAGAAAACGCTGGCACTAACAATGTCGATAGCTAAACACTGACGATATTTGGGAAACTGTGCTACTTATTTAATGACGTGCTCTTTTTGGGATACCCTGTATCTCCACAACTTATACAAAACAAGCAAAGGTTATTTCTATTGTGTTCCGGGCTGATGGTTGCATATATTTATCTTATCCAGCGAGATCCATCTAAATTCTCTTTTGAATGCCAAGTCAATTACATTTGCTATTACAGCTCGTCGCTATTTTCTAAATAAAGTACAAACACATTTATTAATTGACAGACTACATAACCTCACTTTCCAATATTACTAACTTTTTTTCTACATTTTCGCAAAAAAATCCACCAACATCAACAACGAAATCAATTAAAATCATTTTGTCTAATCACAGATTCACTTCGAAATAATAATAAATAAATATTTCATAGTTTAACAGTTACTAAACACTATCTATCGCAAGACCCTGATCTTATAATTTTTCCAGCAACTACAGTAACCGTTCACCAGAACACCTTATTATTTAACGATTAAATTTTAAGATGTTACGAGTATATACAAGTCGCTAATTGAAGGAGGAAGCGCTAGTTAAATTACGATACATTGTTGTAACATTTCTAATTTCTAATCAAAACAGTGCTTTCAACATATCAGGACCCTCTAGCTGGATGGACTGATAATTTGTACACTATCATTGGGGTTACTACTCTCATACAGTCCGGTATAATGCGCTGTTTAAGAGGCAATCCCGAATATTACAGCCATGTTGTGCCCGCCGACAGCTGCGTCAACGCAATGATAGCAGCTGCTGTTGAAATATATGAAACGTAAGATGAAAACTATCAATGAGGAATTCCAACAGCGCAGTGTTCTTAATAATAGTACTTTTTGTTTGATCTTAGAAGAAAAGTTTCTTCGGAGACTCCGGTTTACAACTACTGTTCCGCGGATAACCCACTGACTTGGCAACAGTATTTCTCAAAACTCCAACTGGGAATGGAGTATCCTCTCAAAGACGCCATATGGTAATTCTATCACTTAATTATTTAGTATACTTATTTCGCTACTACAATCAAGTATTGATTAAGTAATCGATTCGTTACTTTATATGCGTATCTACGTGCACCACCGACTATTGTCGTCTTTCTCCTCCAACAGAGATAAAATTACTTATACACTACTTTACTATTACTGCACTGCCGTAATGCCCAGATTTGTTATTATTTATAAATGAATTGTATAAGCAACGTGTTACTTCGGAAGATGGTAGTAGACGACGGTAATGTCATCTTCCTTTAGCAAGGCAACTTGTCCTCAAACACGGAAACTTATTCATGCACCGTCGTATATGTAATTGTAAAATTGTACCCTCTACGTCTATCTGTTTTAGTACTATTATTATTTAATGTTATCGCTATTAGTCACTACATTCTTCCTCCTTGAATCGTTAATTCCTAAATTACATTAGCTTTATTATATACTAATATCTGCCCTTTCTCACTCTTTCTAAAAGAAATATACAAACAAAACAGATAAATTTAAAACCCTACTGCTTCTCTCTTCCTGCTACTCTCTCTCTCCTGTTTCTACTCTGTTCCTTCTCTCTATCTTCGCCACCCACCGCTTCCCTTCACTGTCTCTCTTTACTAACTGCACAATCTTCTTTCCTGCTCATGCTTTCCTCTTTTTTTTCTGAGTATCTGCTGATTTCTCTTCTTTCCCCAATATAAATCTTGATTCTTCTAATCTAATTCTCTTCCTTGTGTCTTATTCTCGTATGTATTCGGGTATCATTATCTTTGCTATTAAATTTTTTTTCTAATCTTTTTCTCTTCTTCTCAGTGCCTCATCTGTCGCCATTCCGTTCCTTTTAAAGTACTCTTTTCTTCTTTTCATTCTTCCTCTTCCACTCTTCTTCCTACTCTATTCGCTTATTTTCTGTCCAGCCCATTTTACATAACTTTCCTGGATTTTTTGCAATTTCTTTTGTTCTTTCCTTCCTCATATCTCTGTTCCGTACAGAATCATACTCGTCATGAGCCTAACAAACATTCACAGCATCTTTTGTTTGTCCGCACCAAACACTTTTTCCCCTACTATCCACACGCTTCTCATCACTAAATCCGCCTTCTTCGCTACCACTCTTGGTTTTTTTAAATGTATACCCTAGATACCTAAATTTTTCCTTTCCTTACCTTTACCTCCTCAATGCCATCTACTTTAAATTTCCACCTTTTCTTTATTCTTTTTCCTCCCGTTTTTTGGAACAACATACTTTATTTTTTTTCGTATTTTTTCCGTATTCCTGCCTTTCTAAGTGCATACGCGTAATTCACAACTTCATACTTCAACTGGATTCATAAAAATGGAATAAAAAGTATAAATCAGTAGATTTAGAGAGAAGAATGACAATTTATTTATGTGTTTAAGGGCTCCTATTTTGTTCATCTGTTCAACCAATATGGGGTACAAGATAGCCACGTTATTTCTGCATTTTCTGCCCTCCTACATCAGTGATCTATT
This sequence comes from Panorpa germanica, assembly GCA_963678705.1. Taxonomy (NCBI): domain Eukaryota; kingdom Metazoa; phylum Arthropoda; class Insecta; order Mecoptera; family Panorpidae; genus Panorpa; species Panorpa germanica. Next base: position 7,336,901 of record OY783210.1, read on the forward strand.
TCTTTTAATGACAGGAAAAACACCAAAGTAACGTATTAAGTAATTCGTTTAATTACACCCATAACATATAAATTTAATTTAAATTATTTCCATTTTAGATATATAAAAATGTATAAGAAGTTGCAGACACCTTATATGGATGCTCTAACTGATGGTTTTATTCATAGATGGCACCACGAATACAACAATATTCATAGACTATGGGACAGACTTAGCGTTGAAGTATTTACATATAATACATAATGTCTTGGACAATCAGGGCTAGTGTTACTTTATTTATCGTTTCTGTTGCAGGACCGCCAGCGCTTGCCATTCCACATGCCAGACTTGTCATGGGATGAATACTTTAAGCAATACATCAGAGGAATTGGAAAATATATGAAGAATCAAAAAGATGAAGATCTACCAGCAGCTAGACGGAAATATTTCTTGTAAGTTAGTATTCAGGAAAAAGCATAGCTAGAGGTGTCTGTGGCAAGGTCGTTCAGTCAACTGTCATCGTTGGAATAATTGTATAAGGCCGTCTGCACATGAGTCGACTAATTGCAAACACGAGCCCCAAATCTGGCTGAACCAAATGAGAATGCAACTGTGTTGTTAGTGAGAGAACGCACGTGTATACGAGTGAGAGTACACACACGGCACGAACGAAACTAAACCAATTTCAAATTGGTTTTAAGCGACTGTGTTTCTTAGTCGCAAGGCAATTACGTTGCATGCTATTGATGGTGATATCATGAGCAGAGATGTGCACAAATACTATTCAAAAGTGTTTGAATACATACATACATACAAATACCTCACAATACGACACAATAAAATCCCCTATTATTATGCTATTGTTAAAAATTCTTTGGAGTCACGAAACACAGCTCGTTTTTCGTTTACGTTGGAAACTTCATTGCGCGACTAGTTTGCAATCAGTCGATCCGTGTGCAGATGGCCTAAGAATAAAGCAAAGGAATGCGAGGAGGATGCATGATCGTACAACGTTCGGCTATCTGAGATGCAGCTACTTTTCGAAGCAAAGGCCGCGTCCACACACGCAAAACTCTTATTTGAGGTTAAGTGTACGTGCAGGATTATTCGCCGACATTTGTTTTTAAAATATAGCAAATATTCAACAACCAAACATACGTCCAATCCGAACGATCGTGACATATTCATTTAAATAAAATAAGAGTTAGATTATTACAGTTATTTCTTTACAATAACAAAAATATCTGGCATAAATTATTAATTATGTGTAGTATATGTTTAGATACGTTCCTTCTGAGCGTTGTAGGTTATGTTAAATTTCATAGTCGTCACCGCATGTGTGTACGGTACCTCGAACATGACCGAAGCAAATATTTGGCGGCTTTCATCTATTCTTTTTTACCGACACTATACTGAAAATGTTTCTAGTAGTGTACGGATTCCAAATGTTACCAAATGAGTTCGAATTTTGTGTCCACATATGTCTTTGTACACAAAAACCAAATGTTTGGATCTCAACACGCAAGTGTGAACGTCATAGACATATTGACATACAAGTGTATCCAGTAAAGTAGCGTGCCTTAGACGGGCCCCGTATCAAAATTTGTTGAGGGGCCCAAATGATGGGTAAACATTTTTCACAAAAGGAACAAAGACCCTCGCATTGATTTAAAATAATTATATATTATTACGTTATATTATACGTTATTACCTATAACTAATATTCCTAGGAACTAAGCTGAAAAAAAATTGTGATTCCGTACATTACTTTTAAGGACGATCCCAAAATAATCAATTGCATTACGATTCTCTTGAAAATTTAAATATATACTTGTATATATATTTTTTTTTTTTTATTTAGGCTTTGGCTTATTCAGCCTTCTTGCCATTGAATTTTATTTGTAAAATTATATAAAAAATTTACATATAAATTATAATTATTCTAATAAATACAAATAAATTGATTCTTTTTAAAAAATTAAACTTAAAATATACTTGTATATTTAAGAATGACCTTTATAAGTACAAAAAGTTTTAATGCTTCTTGTGGTACTAAATTTTTAGATATTGACTGTTAAACTTTTTATTTTTACATATGAGTCCTACCTGTGCTGAAACGGATGTTTTGTAATATACCAATGATAATTTTCTTGCGATTGTTTGAAAACTTGAAATTATTAATTGAGAATATGACAATTACTGCACCCTAAAAAAATTACAACAAACTGTATTCGTTTTTCATAAAATAAGTTTAAAGTGAGCTACTTTTCATCATTTTCATCTGTTCTCACTTAGCATAGTGACTAGAAGATCACTACTTGGCAACGTCGCACCACGTGGGAAGTTTAAATACCGCAAAAACACAGTAAAAGGAAGTCGTGTCAATCTTACACATTTTGTTCATCAGAAAATAAGTGATGTCTGCCGGCTTTGGGATCTCACTCTAATAAACATATTAAAAACAAACCGAGCGCGCGATTTTAATCGCAATGTGTGGTAGGTATACAGAATTAAAACCACGCGATTTAAATCGTAGTGTGTTCCAGCTCTTAGATAAATGTTATTTGGGACCAATAAATCAATGTAACTTTCTGCACTTAAGATGTAGCTGCTTACGTGTTTCCGTGATGTGCTTTTTCTAGGTTAGGCGCCAATCTAAATAATGTTTATTAATACACATATGTCCGTGTTCATTTAATGGTTTATATTATGTTGATCAAAGTGCCGCCTTCTACTTATATGGATGTTACACGACGATCATTACTAAAAACATATAATACCCGTATCAAGGGAAGACAGGACTTTGGTCAATATACGTATGAACTGTAAAATGAACACGCACTGAACTGAACATTGTTTTAAACAGTAGTGTATTGATTAAATTTAAAGTAGAATCTTCAACTTATGATAAAAGTTACTAACACGAAACAACTCAAATGTTACGAACTTAAAGTATACTAATCTAGTATGATAGAACCCTAGGTCAGAGAATACAGATTATATATCTAATTTATTGCAGATTTCGTCTCATGAACAAATTAATCGTGGTCCTTCTGGTTGGAGTTACGATGACGCTTGTTTGGATGCTTTTCTGGTGAATTTTAAGGATTCGTCTCTCATTTCTTTTCTACTATAACCAATATTTTTTGTTATAGAACAATTCAAACTGTTCTAGATTGAAGCATTGTAGATAGCGATACTGTTCATCATTACAAATTTAATGTTTTGAATGTGTTTTTGAATGTCTAAAAATAAATTTAATAAAATATATAAAAATTGAAAAGAAGTGACACAATGAAATAACAAAGTTAGACTTTAAGGTGACAGTTGTAAACAGAGTGTACATTTTTGGTGGTGAGGTGGACTTGATAATAATAATAAAGAAAATTTATAAAGATAATCTAGGCTCTCTGCTTTTATTATTAAGCTATACGAAAAATTATTTTTCTCTTTATTGTGCATGCGCATCAATTATTTCTTACATTTTAAATAAATAAAGGCTTATTTTTCAAAATACATTTTCTTATTTAATTTAGCTCTTTGCTTTTCAGTCCTAATTATTATCTTATGTACTTATTTCATTTAACGTTTTTGTAGCTAGATATCACATTTTTTACATTGAACCTTCCTTAATTTAACTACCACTTATGCTAAGCTTAACACTATTCCAAATTTTCAAAACCATTTATTGCTGTTCTCGTTTACCTATATCTATATTTTCTTACCCTCTACTACTCCTTAGTTCACTCTCGGTCGCTTTCTTCTATGTACTTACTCGTACCACAAAATGATTCATAATCTTATAGTACTAGTAATGTAATAATAAGCAAATTTGGGATAATGGACATCTTGTCCTTTTGTAATCCGCTTGAATTCAATACTAAGGAATCTGGAGGCATACTTCTCGTACCAATTTATTCCAATTAGTTACAAATTTTATAGTAACAATAATACCGCATGTTTCAATGTGATTCCTTCGGACCCTAGTATTAGATTTATTTAAATAAGTCATGGACCATTATTTGAGTGTACAAGTGGACGCTCCTAGCAGTGCACGTACTAGATCTGATCTAATTTTTAAGATAGAAGCGTGAACGAGATGGCAATACAAATTACTAAATATCAATTGAGATGTATAATTACACCTTCATTAAATTCTAAGGATTAATATATCGAGTTTTTAAGAAAAGGATACATGCGAGATGGTTATACGAAAATAGCATCTATTGCTTTCCTTAACGGCCTAATTAGAAACCGCATATGTTAGCAATTTGATTTTAGCGGACAGTCGAGTTTTGTGCATTATCCGATATATATGGTGCGTTCCACTAAGCGGTCACAGCGTCCTCAATATTCGAAAACGTCCATAATGACGTCATTAATTTCGCTCACGCCTAGCTCACAACGACCCGTCTGAAGAGTTGGGTCGTAGTGGTCATTGTTGAGCATTTCGGCACAATGTCTAAAGATAACGTAAAACTTAAAGATGATGATGACAGAAAAAATTACTTTATATGATTCGGAAAGAGATATTTTATTGGATTTTATTTTATTATATAATTATGTTAAGGAGGTATAGGACGTAAACGTAAATGATGAAAACGTCGTGAAATTTGGAAGGTCGATACAAATAGTTAAAATACATGCTGTCTCAAAATTTTAGAGACCTAGGGTTCATAGTTTTCTTTTTATACATGATTAAAAATAGTCATTTTCCATACAAATCATAATTTTTAGCTCAATTTCACCATATAATATAACTTTTAACTATAAAAAAATGGTGACACGCCTTTCAAAAACTAGGTGTATATAAAATAATCTTTTCTGTAACTATTGCAAAAAGAAAATATACCTATTTACGAATATATTAAAATAAAACTTTTAAGAAACAGTAAATGTAGGTTATAAGCCGGCAACGTTGCAAATGCCAATTTGAGCGGGAAAATCAAAATCGGAATAAATGTTATATAAAATATAAGAATTTATTGGTCAAAGAACCAAATCACGCATGCGTCAACACACGTAAATTTGCACCGTTGCTTTTTTATTATTCCTTTTTCAAAATATTTAATTTGTATTTAAATTGAATTAATATAAATTTGATATTAATTATAGGTAATTTTTAATTTATTAAACTACTAGCTGTCCCGGCCACGCGTTGCTGTGTCTAATGTTTTTGTCATATTACATTACATAGCGCCATCTATTGAATATTTACTCAATCTAGTCAACAGAATATTTACTCAATCTAGTCAACAGATGTCGCCATCATCGTCGCCAGATGTCATATGTCATATACAGATAATTAATAGACAAATAATTTGCAATAAGATAATATTGTAATCATAAATTGAGATGTAAGCTATCCTATCTTTCAAGTTGGATCAAACTGCACACGGTGTACAAATTTGATTAAAATCGGTTAAGTAGTTTAGGAGTCCATCGCGGACAACACAGTGACACGTAATTTATATATATTAAGATTATTTGCATAAAAAAATCATTTTAACAAGCAAAAAGCAGTTTAATAGGGAATTGAAAAATTCATTTTCAAAGGTACAGTCCCAATATTTGCTCGTCCCTCATGTACTTTGTATTTTGCATTTCATATTACCGAGAGATAAACTTTTTGCATTGATGGTACGTCCCGTACCTCCTTAAATAAGCTTAGGCCCGGTTTTATGGTTCGTCTTACTACCGAACTAAATAGCTAACTCCCGAATTAAACGAAAAATGAGTTTTATGGTCAAGGGTTAACGCTAACTCGGAACTAAAATCGCGGAGTAAGATATCCCGTCAAAAATCAAGGTTTAAATGCCTAACTCCCGGAGTAAGTGTGCAACAGAGATAAAATATCATGCTATCTCAGCCAGTTTAGCTATCACTATTATAATATTTTAGGTTATAATATTAATAAATTAAATTATTTATGATGAATTCTTTATTATTTGTGAGTGACCATAATCAATTAGCAATAACAGATGATGAGGAAGACCAGCTCTTATACGAATATAGTATTAAGTTGAGAAATAAGAAAATTATTAAAAAAAAACCAAATTATTTGCATGACTTAAATGACATGCATTTCTATGAAAAATTTCGCTTCCAAAAGGCAACTGTATTGAAGATTTTAGATCTCATTAATGACAAGTTGGAATTTTCAAGTAGCAGGTAATATATAAAACACAGCTATATGTATATACTTATACTGTAAAATCACTTAAGCATAACCTTAAAATAATGCACACTTTCAGAAATGATACTACGTCTCTATCTCCAATGAATCAGTTGTTATTGACTCTGAGATATTATGCAACAGGGAGTTTTTTAATTGTGGTTGGAGATTTTTCTGGAGTGCATAAGTCAACAGCATCTAGAACAGTTCACCGAGTCACTACTGCAATAGCAGAATTAAGACCAGCGTATGTGAAAATGCCAACAACTGTCTCAGAAATACAAGCAGTAAATATGGGCTTTTACAACATAGCCAGCTTTCCAAGGGTAATAGGAGCCATAGACTGCACCCATGTTAAAATACAATCTCCAGGAGGTGCCGATGCCGAAGTATATAGGAATAGAAAGGGATATTTCTCGTACAATGTACAAACAATATCTGATCATTCCTTGAAAATCCTAGATGTTGTAGCCAGATGGCCTGGCTCAACTCATGATTCTACAATTTTTGAAAATTCAAGGATACAATCACAGTTTGAGTTAGGAGTATTTGGCAATAATGTATTATTGTGTGATTCTGGTTATGCATGCAAACCCTTTATGATACCACCACTGAGGCATTGCACTTTACCTGAACATCAGTTGTTCAATGAGTCGCAAATTAGAACGAGGAATGTTGTGGAGAGACAATATGGTGTATTGAAAAGAAGATTCCCAATCTTAGCTATGGGTATTCGGTTAAAGAAGACATCAGTACAAGGCATAATTGTAGCATGTGCTGTATTGCATAATATTGCTATAATGGAGAAAGAACAAGAGCCACCAGAAGATTCAGAAACAAGAGTAACACTTGCAAGAGCTATTTCCGAAGGGAATATTTCTGCTACTGTTGAAGATAATGGAAGCCAGATTGGAAGCAGAAATGTATTTATTTCCTATTTTCGCGACAGAATTAGAAACAGGGATACCTAATTGTCTAAATTAATATATAATATTATCTAATATATAAATATATATATATTTTTTTTGTACTATAGTTTATTATGTATTAATTGTACAATTTATAATATATCATCTTAATTGAAATAATCTTTATAAAGTATTCTTTCATTTTTTATTTTCAAGATTTTTTTTTAGTAATTTTAATTTAATGTTTTCACATTCTATTTCTATTTCTATTTTTTTTTTTTGTAATATATGTATTTCATTTCTCCTGTTCTCATTTTCACTGTGTTCTTTTTTTTGTAACTGGAGTTCATTTTTTCTTTTCTCATTTTCCCAGTGCTCCTTTTCGAGAAGATGTATTTGCGTTTCTGCTACATTTGCTCTCGCTTCAACCCTTGAAGAAATTTTTTGCTTTTTCTTTGACTGCTTAATTGTCTGTGTAATTGGCAAACTGGGGAGTCTTCTTTTTAGTTGAACAGCATGCGTCGGTGTTGCTGCATCTTCGTTGCTGATCACTTTTGCTATAATTAATATGTTTATTATTGTATCTGTTATTGTTGTAACATATATCATTATCAATGTTATTATTATTACACGTTGACGCTTCTACGTTTATTGGAGTTTGACTCAGCACATTATTTTCGTTGGGTTCTTTTAAAAAAGGATGCACCTTCATGGACAACATAGCTGGTGTATAATCATCCCAGCTATGTTGCTGTACAGGCTCTATAATGAAGTATAATAATTATTTATTCGTCTTCATAATTTTAAGTAAACATTTTCAAAACCACATAATATTTTTACTTTACCTTCAGTATCCTCTTGTTGCATTAGTTCTCTAACATATGCTCCCTCATCTGTTGCCATACGAGACTCTTGGGTATGTGGTATCGGACCTTAAATTACACGTATTTATATGCATAGAAATATCATATCGAGAATAAATGTATTGAGTACATGAGTTAAATTACATACCAGGTAAATTTATAATATCCGAATCTAATATACCTTCTTCACCCTCAGCCGATAACTTAATGAAATCTTTAACTCTGTAAAGGACATTGTTCATTTGCGGATTTGTTGCCGGTCCACCTCCTGTACCAAATATTGATTTTCTATCTGCTGCTGATAATTTTCTTGCATCCTTTTTTATTGCCTTAAATTTAAGTTTGAGGTTTTCTTTAGACCTCTGCAAGACGCTTCTGGTGTTAAATATAGCCGTAATGTCATCCCAAGCCTTCTCCTAGTAATTATTTTTCTTTATTTATATGAAATACTTGCAATAATATTAGACAATTAGTACATACCTTAATTCTGGAAGTGACTCCATCCGTTTTCGTGTTTAAAACAATTGGCTTGAAACTTTCCACCACATCTATTAGAACTTGGCAATCCTCAATAGAGAAATTAAACGTACGTGTTCTCTTGTCAGACATTTTTAAAACAATAATTAAACTGAATCTGACATTTACTAATGTAAACAAATATTCCCATTTCATAAACATTTAAATCTACTACGTACCAGAGATAACCACTTGCCGTAAAATGAATGGTTTACGTTACGATTTATTTATTTATCTCAGTATTAACTAACCCGGGATTAAATTTGGACCATAAAACCCGATACAAAAATAAGTACCGAACTAAGCTAACTCGGGGTTTCGTAACCCCGAAGTAAATAAAAGACCATAAAACCGGGCCTTAATGAAATTAATTTTAATCCATATTTAACTGCCACTTATACACTTTTTCTCATACCATAACCTAACTTAATAAATAAACAATGTTCATTATCATTTAGAATATATTTCTTTTATGAAAAATGAATTTTGTTTGTAGACATATCTTTTGCTAGAGAGCTATTGAATGAACTATCGCAATCCTTATTTTTTTAACGCTCGCAAGCAAGTGGAACGGGAAAAACGCAGTGATTGTTGTGAACGCTTAGAGCTGGAACACACTGCGGCTTTGTAACACAATGAAAATTAAAAACCCGTGGTGAGTGCATGCTCGCATGATTGCATGTGTTACAAAACTACGCGATTTAAATCGCAGTGTGTTCTAGCTCTTAATGCAACGCACTCATAGGGTTACTGGTAAAACGTCACGATCCGTTTAAGGGGAGGTAAGGGGTTACAAATGTACAGTACTTATAACTATCAAAAAATTGATGCACTCAAGTAAATATTAAAAAAATATACATTTATGTAAGGTTTATAAATCAATTTAGGTTAATATAATGTAAGATTTATGTTTTCTGGCATTACTAAAACTATTAGAGCAGATTATATAATATAACATATAAACATAATATATTAGTAAAAGGACATTGTGGAATAAGAGAAAACGAAATTGCGGATAAATTGGCAAAGGAATCAGTAAATTTAGAAATTGAGATGAAAATGAAATTACCTTCATATGAAATTTTTAATATAACCAAAAAATTAAACTTCAATTTGAGAAACACAGATTTCATTAACAAAAGTCAGTTAAAAGGAAGAGATTATTATATGTTACATCCAAATTTAAGTAAGAAGAGATGGTTTAGAAATGAGTCCCGCAAAATTATATCAACTATAATCAGAATCAAAAGTAATCAATCATTGCAAAACTCCAGCTCACCTGTACAAAATTAATATTAAATCTGACGATAGATGAAGATGTGTTGAAGAAGGAACTTTGGATCATATTATATTTGAATACATAAATTAAAATTTAGAAAGATCAAAATTGAATAGTGATATATTAGATGTGATTAAAACTTTTCCTGTTAATACTAAATTTTTGTTAAGTGATTCAAAATTAATTAGTGAATTATTGAAATATTTAGAAATTTGTAAAATTAAATTATAAATTATAGAAGATGTATAAAATGTTTGATGGTGGCTATGACGAAAGAAAGTCAAGGCAAATAAGTAAATAAATATAAAAAAAAAAAATGGTAAAAATTTTTTCACGTGTTTTGAATTTAACTAATGACCTTGTAACAACTTATGTAAACTTTGGTAAATAAAGAAACGTAACGTTAGGAAATATTACTTTAAATAATACACGAATTTACGTTCCGTGTTTAGGAGTTGAGATATGTGTATTATATTTTATGTTGTTAATATAAATAACGTACACCGTAATAACATAACGTACATCAATATATTTTATTTTTATAATGAATGATAAAAGTAACTCGTTTAATTATGGAACAGACATATGAAAAACAAAAATATTTACAATTTATAAAAATAGACATCTATTAACGTTAGCGACACATTCTAGCTGACATACGAGTACATGGAGGCATATAAATTACTGGACGACTCACGTATCCAACACATTAGTAACAGTATCATAATATTTTGCTTTTATTTGTATCCATACATCATAAACATGAAGATGCAAATTATTCTCCTCTTGGTCATCCTGAGCGCCACTTTGATTAGAGCACAAGAAGTAAGTATATATTCTATGATATTCGTTATTTGAACAACTTTATAAATTTGACGCATACCTACCAATTTTGGTTGGTATATTTTGTTCTCAAATAACCTTCCTAAAACTTATTTGTACCCATAATGCTGTTAGGGAAAACAACAATTTATTACACGTGTGACGCAATACGTGGATGTTGAATAATGGATGTTACCTTGCATTTATGCAGTAATACATTCATATGTATTTATTGTATTTATTAATTTAATGTGTGCGTCGTCAGTCTTTACATTCTCATTTAGTTCTCCTAGAGTTCAACCTAGTCTCATTACCAACCTAAACTTAAAACTATTCTAACATTTATAAACTCTTGTTTCTATATCTTATTATTCTCTACTCCTTATTGTTTCCTTTCCTCTTTCTCCTTCTTTCTTGGCTTCCATCCCCGCCTTTCTTTTGGAAGTATAAAAAATATATTTTGAAATAAAACATCTGCCATCTATATCCTTGTTTGTCTCTTTTAGTGTCTCTGTTTGTGTCTTTCTTTACTGTTTCCCCTCACTGATACTCTTCCTTTTCATCTGCTTCCTTCTTTCTTCTCTATACCTCCGCCATCGACAATTTCCCTTAGATGCATCCTCTCATTACTTTTCACTCTTTATTTTGTAATCACATGTCTCTTTAACGTACTCTAACGTTTCTATTTCTTACTTGCACATTCTGCATACTCTTTCCTTTCTTCTTTCCCAATATCTGCTGCCTTTATCTTCATTTCCCCTTTTGGAACTTACAATTCTCCATACATTTCTTATCTCTTTTCATTCTATAAAATCTGATATTACCCTCTCCCATAGCCTCTTGTATCTCTCATTATATTTAATTTTATCAATTTCTTACATCCTCTCTTGTATCTCTCTGTCTTTGCTTTTTAATTCCTCCTTCTTCTCTGCTTCTCTTTGTCTCTTCAGCTGCCATTCTATTCCTTTCAGAGTATTCGCCTCTCCTTTTTATTCTCCCCTTTCAACCTTCTTTCCTAACCTCGCGTATCTTCCTAAAGATCTCACAATCTGCCTTGCTCATTCTTTCTTTCAATCTTACTGCTTCAATTCTTATTATATTCCTGAATTTATGTAAGTAGACATATAGAAATGATAAAATAGGTCTAAAATCCATTTATCGTTCAGTGACATATGCTTTATTTGGTGTCGTAAAACCTTCAGTGATATGCAAGTGTTCTCATGGTTTGGTAAAAAAAACTCTCTAAAAGTTGTTTACCTACCTACTGTAAGAACGGTAAAAGGTTTTATAAAATGTTTTGAGTTAATTTTGTAGAGAGTAAAATTCTGCATAAATTGTCTTTTGACCTTTATCCCTATTTACCATAGTATAGATGCTAGAAGTGTAGAAAATGTAACGGAGAATGGAAATGTTTAAAACATCATAAATAATAAAAAATTATTACTTCTATCTTTCTTTTTAAAGATTTTTTTTATTTGTTTGTTTAAATGTTTTTTTTATTTTTTTAAATATAGATTTTTGGGCTTCGTAGGCACGTAGCCTTTTATCGCCCCTAATACTATTCTGTCTTTTCTTATATATTATACCCAGATAACAAGAATGATCTATTCATGGCTACTGCAGTTATAAATCTCGGTTTCTCAATCAAAAAAGCGGTGTTAACAGGATGTTTAAATGTTTTAGTAGATGTGATATTATACGAGAACATACCTAAAAATGATTTATAACAGGTAAACTTGTTTATTTCAAATGAACCTTAAATAGATGTATCTGTCTTTGCCGGGTATATTATTTAAATCAAGATTGTTGCTTTTCCAATACAAAGTACTGGCCATATATTTGTAAATACAATTAATTACAATTAACATTTTTTAGTCTGATTCTACGGATTCCGGATCTTCTGAAGATGGAGGAGTAGATTGCGATGGTGTGGTGAGTGCGACTGGATTTTTCTTTTAATATTTCATAACCTACAGTAAATGTTTGCTTAACACATTATTACTTTTTACAGAGAGCATCCTTATACGATTTGGTAGATACCGTTTTAGAAATAATTGACTGCTAGGACTTACTATATAAGATTCAATTGTGTACCACTCAGACGCTATTACGTATTCATTAAATTAAAACATGTAATACCGTATGAATTTCTTTTATTTTCCTTGTTCTATTCTATCCATTTTTAAACCTCAATACGTTTCTATTTTAAAAGTTGTGTGCGGTAATACTACGTAGGTACTGCGATTGGAATGATTTGTACCTAAATAAGCAAATACTTTTATCAGAATCTGTTCAACGTGTTACGTAAACAATGTTATCTAATACAACGTTTTTTACCCTATTTTACGACTTTAGATTAAATATTACAAGGTTATGTTTATGAGGAATATTACGTAAGATATGTTTAAAGAACAGACATATTGATTTTTAATAAAATATTCAATTTTAAGGTGTCCTTTTTTTTTCTTCTTACGGTTTCTTTTTTATATATACAAATACGCAAATCTTCTATTCTTAGTTTTATTTTTTATTAACTATAATACTACAACTAAGTATAGATATACTTATCTAGTGGCTTACATTTCAATAATTACACGGTGTGGTAGAGATTGCTCCAATGAACAATTCTACATGATTAGATTACTAGGTCCGAGGGTTTAGTCCTGCGTAGTCTTCGAACATCATAACTATCAAGCATTAGTTATTTTAATGAAAAATAAAGAAACTGGTCAACTGCGCGTCTAATGTATTGTATTATTGTATAATTGACACGAACTTTGATTGAATTTAACTCTGCCATTTCTATTCTTTTGCCATTCTTTCACATAATTTGAATTATGATATTTTGCGGATATGTACACCTTCAATACTGCAATAGATTCAGGCTTACCCTCATAGACAAGTTGGCGTAACTCCACAAAGAGAAACTCTAATCGCGTTAAGTAGCATGACCTTGCAGGCCAAAAGTTCAAATATTGTAATCTTTGAACTTTGATCTCAACCAATTAATTTTAAATTGTATCTTCTGCAATATAACATGTAATCCCATCTTGTTGGAACCACATATCGTCCGTATCTATATAATTAATTTCCTCCAAAAAATAATCTGTTATCATGGAGTTCAATTATTCCTCATGCATTAAATGCACGAAACCATTTATTAAAATATTACGTGAACCATAAATTTCACGACTGCGCGATAATTTTATTTTTACAGATGTCTGATTTTGATAATAATTTCTTTTATTTGAAAACGTTGTTGTGGCATAAGATGATGCAAGGTTGATTTGTTAAACCTTAAAGAAAGATAATTTTAATTAAGTGTTTTATTTCAATTTCAAATATCCTGTTCAGGGTGATATTTGAACGCAATAATTTTGCAGCGACAGCAATGTCAATGCCATGCCAATTTTTATAATAAAACTTTACGATTTTTATTTAACAAACGTATTGATGTCATAATTAATGTTGCATCTGAATATAATTTGACAATTTTCAAAAAGCTCGAAATCGAAGGAGGGCTTATTAAGTAAGACGCTTTCGATTTTATGTTGAACTAGCTGACCCGGCGAACTTCGTACCGCCTAACAGTAAATGAATGTCGTGTTACCTTTTAGCTGAACTAATTTAGGCTTTGATGAACGTAATACAATGATACAAAATAATATTTATTAATATAGATAGAAACATAAAAGTATTTTATTATGATGAATGATGATGAAAACATACAGAATGAGAATAGTAGAACGCATATCTGGATAACCAGGAACTGCATCGCCTTGCGTCCGACGTTGAAATTCCTTCGATGTAGCGTTCCAAGTGTAATAACGTGGCATTTCTGAGTAAAGCAAAGTTCGTGCGAACGGATCGCTTTGACAAATCGAAAAGAAACTGGTCAGTGTTGTCGCTGGAGGTGTTTCTGCACGTTGAGCAGCATTGGACGCTGTGAAATATACTCTCTGACCGTTCTCTAGATGCACCCCCAAATGTACAACAGTATGATAACGTTCGTGAATAGGGAATGAAAATATACGCCAAATTGCTTCATTGCAGTTTACATATCTACCGACTTGATAGCGCGTGATTTCATCGTTGATATTGGATGTTTGGATACCAAAAACCGCCATGTCGCTCTCTTTCGTGACATATTTGCAAATGTATTTAATTAACTTGACCGAATTGCAATACTCAACATTACAATGTGCCTTGAATGTTTTGGAAAGAAGTGGCGAATATGGAACAATCCAACTGTTGTCAACGACGAAATCGTTTCCTTTCACTTTAGTTGTGATAGTTCTTCCATTATCATCGGGCGATCGACGCCGATACAATGGATAACCATCGTTGCCTGTAATGGTCTCTGCCGTCAATTTTCGTGGATACCGTTTGGAACACTTGCCGTCGACCATGCACGGTGATTGGCGGTTGATAGTGCCACACGGTCCATGAATCATATTCGTGATTACAACATCATGTAGGTTTGGATCGGTTTCAGGAGCAGGAATCTCCGCACATTTGATGTCATCTATTTGATCTGGCCGAATTCTTTCGACTAACCAAATTAGAATGTGAGCATGCGGTAGGCCTCGTTTTTGCCATTCGATTGAATACATCCAGCATCGAGTATTCCCAAAGACGTGTTGCTTAACAATGTAATTCATTAGTGACCGAATTTTTTGCCTGAAAACACGTGCGGTGATGTCGTGTCGATCACTTTATGTTTGTCCGGGAAGCAGCAATTGAATAATTTCTATCCATTTCGGATTACATGTAAATGTAATGAATAGATCTGGCCGACCATAATGACGAACATATGTCATTGCATCTTGCGCATATTCATGCAAATGACGCGGGCTACCTGTGTATGTCGCCGGTAAAATAGTCAATCGACCAACATATTCTGAATCTCCTTCTGTGCTAATTGCATCGCGTAAATGAATATTCTCTTCTGAACGCAATTTAGCTTGATTCAACCGAATGAAAGTCAGGCGCTCCGTTTCGATTTTAACGTACATGTCAACGCAATATTGTTGAAGCAGTCGACAAAATCGCAACAAATAATTGTCAGAATTTTCACGAATCATCAAACGATATGCGTAATAATTCATTGAACTAACCTTCTTGGTAGTTTCCTCACCTGGAACAAATGCAGTAAAAATTGTATTTTAGAACCCCTAATAGGTTAACGACTCTTACAGCTACTCTCTACTAAATTAGAATTTACAACTTTTTTTGGGCACTAAAAGCAAACAGAACAAAATGTATATCAAGTTTAAATGAAAACAACAATATTGATCTTACCATTCAATGGATTAATCATTTTGATATGAAAGTGATATTCATCGTCTCCTTGCCAAAACATCAGCGGGTATTGTAACGCGTCATATGAACGGTGTGTTTCATATATTCTTTGTAGTTGCACAGTATTGCGTCGTGTAAGTACAATATCACGTGTTTCCAAGTTTTCACCAACAATCAGGATTGCCACTTCATCGATTGTTGGAGCATTAAATGTGCGTTCATGTGTTCCAGCTGGTCTTTTATCTGCTCTGATCACAACTTTATAGTCATCACTTGGCATGCGCTCTAAAGCAGTCTTGAACAGCCTGACCAATGCATGATGTTCATGAAGCATTTGCTGCAGATCTTGGAGAATTGCTCTTTTCGTAGCTGTGTTGATCCCTTGACGCCGGTCAAGTTGTTCTTCCATATTGCCCATGAAGTATATTTGCAAGAATTTATGCTGTGCATCTTCTATAGGTTGCAATAATCCAATGCGATGGCAAATCTGGCATTGAATCTGTAAAGTCAAAGCCATAGTTATAGTTAGATTTACAAACACTTTTTTTACGAACACTTTTTTTTTTCAAATAATAACATGCCATTTTTATTTCAGAGACAAATACAGAAATCTAACAAACTACATTCCAGATTTTTTTTACAATCATAGAAAATATAGTTTTTAACGTAAATTACCTTAAATGTCGGATTATATCCGTGTTCTTCGATAATTTCCGCCCCAAATGAAGTCATTTGGAAACAGACATTGTATTTTTGAGTGTTCGCTAGAAAATGTCGTAATTCTAGTGTTTCGCCATAAAGCAGGGAGCACAATAGCTCTGGTGGCGGGACCAATGATGGCAATTTCACTTTACCACTAAGGCAGCACAAACCAGGCGTTTCACCAGCAAACCTCAATGCTCCACAATGCTGGCAAACAACGTCCATTGAACCAATGCAAACTAAAATATGCAAGCTGTAGTCAATGGTGCAATCATATAGAAACGCTGCTCGATTCAAATCAATACTTGAACCATTTCTTCTTGCACTTCGAAGATTATTCCTCTGTTCATCTGCACGATAAGCTCGACGATTTCTCGTTTCTAACCTAGCCGTTTCACGGGCTACCTCTCTTTGCTCTTGTGTTTGAGAAGCACGAATTAAGGCCCTTCTTTGCTCCATACTAACGCGGTGCTCTTCTCGTGCAATTTCTCGTTCTTCATCAGATAATTGACTCGCGATATTCCGTTGTCTAATTGCATTACGGATCCGCTGGGAAAGATTAGATCTTCTAGGACGCGGCATTGTTATTAATATTAATACTGAATGTGCACTCGCATTAAACCACAAAAAATCACTTTCGAGACATAGACAATAGCTCAAAGAGTATATAACCACTACATATGAATAGCTTATCAAGAAAAATTATAGATAACCTATAAAAAGACATTTACACTTTTGTTAACCTGTACAATAAATCTTAGGTATTATTTTCTGAAATTAAAAATTAAATAATTAATAAATAATTTACACAAATTAATGTCTAAAACAAACAAATATAACAGTACCTGAACTTTCGAGACATTTTACAAAAAATAAATTTCTGAACGCACACATGAATAGTTGTTACAACATGTTGTCATGACAACAAATGTTTGACATGAAATAAACAAATCAGCATTTATTGAAATAATTAAGTATCGAGTTTTCAGTGTCGAGTTTTTTAAATATCGAGTATTATGCTATTCGGGGCGGAGACAAAGCAGATCTCGAGTTATAAGTGTTGTAACAAACCCGTCTTTGTTTTATATATTTTCATTGTTTTTAAGATGTATTATGCTATTCGGGGCGAAGACAAATCCAACGAATCAATAACCATGAATATTGGTTCAGCAGATCTCGAGTTATAAGTGTTGCAACAAACCCGTCTTTCTTTTATATATTAAGATGTAACAGTAATGCACTAATGTAACAGTGCAACAGTAACTAATATTTTGTTTTCTTTCTTAGACAAACGTTCAGTTGTGTTAAATAGTTTAAGCAACGCTTTTAATTTAACATAGTAAAAATTGGTCTACATTTTACATAAAATTTACATTTTTACATTTAACATTATATTTATCATCAAAATCTCAGAATCATATTTATCATCAGAATTTTTCTTTAAATGTTATACTAAGTTAATAGATGTCATTTTGACTCTAATTAATTATCTTATAGAGAACCTATTTTCTTGAAAACAAAACTGTTAATGAAAATCAAAATTAGTTTTATTGATTATTATTTTCTTATTTTATTGAATATATTATTTTTGATTTAAATTCAGGGCGCGCGCTGTTTTCTTTTTCATAGCATCAACGATCAGCTTTATAGAAATATCACTAACATTATAATAATTTTAGTTTTTCTAACTACCTGTCAACACATATCAGAACGTCAATTTCCAAACTATAATACTTTATATGTATGTAAATGTAGGATAGTGTGATTTAAGTTAAACACTGTAATTATTATAATGTGTATGTAAATTACAATAAATTAAAATAAAAGTCTTTGCATTTCAGAGAAACACATAAGTTTGATTAAAAATTTACAATTTCTAATAAAATTGGAGATATTTTCTTGTATGTATTTACATATATGTACAATGGGCGAGAGCATTGCTGCTCAGGTTCGATACCCGTACATGCGCTATATTTTCTGGATTTATAATAAAATTTAATGCATTATATTCGTACACAATATGAGGTCCTGACACTATAAAAGCTGCCAACATAGTAGCAGATAATAAATATAAGATAATATTAAAAAAATGTTTCATTTCATTAGAAAATAAAATTATTTGAAATTTTTCTAAAAATAATAACTAAATTTCATTAGAAAAAAATTGAAATATTTATGAAAAATAAAATAAAGCGTGTATTCATCATAAATAACTTTTCGAGGAATTTGAATTAATTATTGACATCAGCAACAATGTGACGATACTACGGAAGAAGTATGTGTTCATGTGGGAAAGGGGAAAAAGGCTGAACCCAGTAAACATTTTGGAGTAAATTCTACTTAATTTCTATTACATATCATGAGTTTTTTGTCTGGAACGTGTTCGTTTTCTATTCAGTCGTTCATAGGAAAGGCTCTTTTTATGAGCTACAGACATTGCAACGACGGTTCACTGCTGAATTAAAAGCGGAGTAGGTTTATGATTTATGACCGGCGTTATAAACTTAAAACTAGCAGGGGTATAAAACTTAATTGAATTCTACATTTTAGAGTCTGCAAAATATAAATATTTAAATGAAGAAATAAATAGATGTAATCTTTAGTATGGATCGTGATTTTTTTAATGAATATTATTCATCTTTAACAATCCTCGTTATATTAGTTTTTTACATTGTTTTGGTGATTCAAAAATCCACGATCGGCAGTTCTTCGTTAGGTTTAAAACCTCTGTCTTAGCATCGTATAAGTCATAAACTTTACACTAGCAAGGATGGCAGGGGTATAAAACTTAATGGAATTTTACTTTTTAAAGTCTGTAAAATATAAATATTTAAATGAAGAAATAAATAGATGTAATCTTTAGTACGGATTGTGATTTTTTTAATGAATATTATTCATCTTCAACAATACTCGTTATATTAGTTTTTTACATTGTTTTGGTGATTCAAAAATCCACGATCGGCAGGTCTGCGTTAGGTTTAAAACCTCTGTCTTACCATCGCTAGGTACTATCTTCGTTTATATACATTCTATTCGGGGATTGAGGGAGATAGCGTCTGTCTATTACCGTTAAAGAAATATTTGTTGAAAAAGGATAGCATATACTTTAAACATCTGTACAGAACGAAATATTATACAAGAATACAAGTGTAACGGTGAAAAATATATTTTACTTGTCTAACGCATCTCGTTTCTCTCTCACTTTAAATAATAAACGGATAAATGAAATAATTGTGAATTTAAAAAAAATATATCCATGTGGGAAAGAAACAGAAATACTTAATGAATGATGTTGGAAAAAGAAAGAATATTATTATGAAAAACTAACACAAAATCTGTGACAGGTAGAGAACGCGTAAAGCGTTAGAATAGAATTGTACGAGTGACTCGAACTTCACCAAATAGGGCACTTCACCAAATTGTTTACTGGGAAGGAACAAGAATTTAGTAGCTGTGAATATAGGAAGTTAAGAAGAAGAGCCAGAGCCAAAAGAGTATTTACAGACGGCTTAAAGATGACAACGATTACTGATGTGGGGGTACTGATAAAGGATGCTGTGTGTTTGATAAGTTTACAAAGAGAAATGTCAATATTTGATGCAGAACTTATAGTTGTCAAAGAGGCTTTATTGAAACAATAGCTGGTCGAAAGCTGTCAAATGTGGGGATTCGAAAGCAGTTGTCGAAATGTTCCGGAGTAAAGAGGCTAACTGAAAATTAGAAAACCTAATTTATACCGTAAGAATGATATTAAATAGACTAATGATGAAAGCGTTTGATTTACCTTTAGTGTGGATTCCCGCTTACAGTAAAATATAAAAAAAGAAAGAGGACAACAAGCAGTTACGGGCACAGGAAATCTTTATGATGTGAACCTCTTGTAGTGGCAAAGTGTAGAAGCGAAGTGAGAGAGAAGCGGCATGGTATATGAGATGAACTCGGAAAAAGGAAAGGAATTCTTCAAAATGCAGCTTTCGTTGTGTAGGCCATGATGAGGCAAAGGTCAAGATTCCAGAAGTGAGTTGTCACTCATCTCGAGATTGAGAAAGATCATACAGAGACATTGGCGCATCTGAGAAGACACAACATTGGGCGGAAACATATTTGTAGGTGTAGAGAGAAAGTAGTCGATGCAGACAATGTAACTTTAGAATTACGGAAAGATGCAAAAATAAACTATAGACGAGGATGGACTGGCTTCGCCAACAAATATACAAGCTTTATATAAATCCTACGTGGTCTACGTGTGTTTTGCCATTGAATAGATTTGGAAGTGGCAGGATATAAAATATATTTTAGTAGTGTAATGTCATGTCAAGACAGGTATTAGTATAAAGATATTGTAGATTAAGAGACCGTTATTCTAAGAAGCCTATAAAAGCCTCCCTATTGCATTCTTCCTTATCGTTCTTCTCTATTCGCTTTCGTTCCTTGTCTTGCTATGTTCTTTGTTCTTCGCCTCTTCCTTATTTTCGTCATCCATCTTCTTCCTTCTCTTTTTCTCCTAGCAACAGATTCTCCACGTTTCTATCACTTTCCAAGTTCCCCTCTTTCTATATGCAAGAGGGGCCCTTTCTTCTTCTCCTGCGTATCCTCCTTCCTCCAATTCTTGGTTCCTCTCTCTTTATTCCCCAGCCTCATAATATTGCTATTTCTCTGTTTTCTAGGTACTCCGGTATCCTTTTCATCCACAATCGTTTATACCTCGTATAATATCTTACTTCCCGTATGTTCCACATTCCTCCAGCTGCTGCATTTCTGTATCTTTTTCTATTTCCATTATTTACTGAGCCTTCCTCGCTTCCTCCCGTTCTATGCTTTTATCTCCTCTCCCGCCATTCCTCTTCGCAGTATCTTCCAAATCCGATACCAACATTAAATCATACAAAGAATAAACAAATAAACATGCACTCAAACATTATAATATGTGAGGATGATGATAATAAAGTTTCTCGTTTAATTATGGAACAGAAAATAGGAATAACAAAAATATTTACAATCTATAAAAATACGCAGCTCCGTTAACAGCACATCGCAAATGACGTACATGGAGGCATATAAATTACCGAACGACACGCGTATCCAACACAAGGTGTATTTCTACGTCAAAGAATACACTTAATAGTATCATAATTTGCATTTTGCTCATTTAATATCTGTCCATATATTTCAAGAAAATGAAGATGCAAATAGTTCTCCTTTTGGTCATCCAGACTGTCACCTTAATTACACCACAAGATGTAAGTATTTATATAAAGATATTTAACGGATATCTGCCAATTTTGGTTGATTTCAGCATCAAACATGCTACACAAAACTTATTCGTTGATATGTTCCTGATGAGGAAAATTTACAAATTTGTGTTTTCTACCTTAAATATCCTACTTCTCCTCATACGTTGCACATTTTGTGTCAATTCCTCAACGATTACAACACAATGCATTCTGACCGGAAATATTGGTTCAAATATGTTCCTACATTTTCCAACTTTGAAATAAAACTCTTTGAATACTAAAAGATATTAATCATTGCGCACAGTTGCAGATAGGTGTTAAAGAAATTTGCACTTGGAAAAATAAGGTACCCCTTTACAGGCGTATCTAGGCTAAGTTAGAAAATGTATATGTAGAGGAGACATAAAATTTTCTACAAATTTATATGAAATAGAATAAAAAAATTTTACTAAAAGTTAAGCCCATAATTTGTATTTTATTATGTTTCTTTCTTAAAGTTTAATATTGTATCGTTTCGTATACATACCATACATTAGGCAAGTCAATTTTTGTATTCATTATTTTCTGTTTTCTTTTTTGTAAATTTTTACTTATTAAAGTATTTACTCCTTCTTTTTACCACTTGTGAATAATATTCTCTAATTTATTAAAAAAAGATATTTTTTTTGACTGTATTCTTCATACGTGTAGGTACAACAATTTATTTGTACTAAAACAGAGTATGTTAAGGAGTTATATACAGTTATTAGGCCCAAAAGAAGCGATTTTTTAAGAATTTTTCCTGACTTTTAAATGATGGTAACTTTTAACTGTATTTTAGTAATTAATCCAAGGAATAAGCAAAATCTTTTTTTTTAACAAAAAAAGGCTTCTCAAAAAAAATATCGATTTTTGACCAAAATTTTGGCGTTAAATTGTTTATAAAAAATATACTTAAAAAACTTGTGTTAAAATTTGAGACTGGTCAGTTTAGCCGTTTCTGATAAATCTTGGTCACCGATTTTAAAAACACAGTTTTCAGAAAAACTCATTTAAAGTTTCATTTAAAGAAAAAACCTTTTTTTCAACTTGCATATCTTTGAAAATAATCGCCGGATTTACTTGAAATTTTCTGTGTGTGTATTTAAATATATGCACATTACGTAAAGTAAATAAAAAATTTGAAAATATTAACTGTATATATAACCCCATAATTGCAATAAAGATTGAAACATATTTGCTTTTTTAACTCTAAATTGTGAGATCTTCAAAACAAAGTACCGCCAAGATATTTGCAAATGTACTTCATAATACGTTATACTCTTCCTTTTAGTCTGATTCTACAGATTCCGAATCTTCAGAAACCGGAGGAGCGGACTGCGCAGGTTCGGTGAGTGGGAATGGATTTACTTTTAATATATTACAAACCGCTTCAAATGTTTATTCAACTTATATTGCACTTCACAGACTGCTTCTCTATATGAATTAGTGGAAACAGTTTTAGAAATAATTGGCTGCGGTAATTCAACCAACAACAATCACGGTAGTAAGTATAAATTTAATTTGATTTTTGAAAAGTACAGTTCAATATATATACCATATCAAATGAAGTTCTTTTGATACACGTTTAATACATTTTTACTATGCATTTTAATTTAACTTTGCTATTTATTAATACGAGTACAATAAGGCCCACCGCACACGAGTCGACTGGTTGCAAACCTTAGCCCCGAATCTGCCCGAATTGAATTAGAATGGAACTTTGTTGTTAGTGAGAGAACGAACATGTATACGAGTGAGAGAAAACACAAGTCATGAATAAAACTAAATTGGTAGTCGAGCCGTGTTCCGTAACTCTATAGAATTTTAAACAATAGCATAATAAGGGATTTTAATGTGTCGTATTTGTTTGTATGTATGTATTTAAATACTTTTCAATAGTATTTGTGCATATCTCTGTTGATGATGTTATCATAAAAAGCATGCAACCAACCATGCCCTGCGACCGAGAAATAGACTCGCTGCAATCGTACTCAAAAACCAGTTTGAAATCAGTTTAGTTACATTCGTGTAGTGTGTTTACTCTCACTCGTATACACGTTCGTTCTCTCACTAATAACACAGTTGCATTGTCATTCGGTTCGGGCAGATTCGAGGAGAAGGTTTGCAACCAGTCGCCCCATGTGCAGACGCCCTAAGTGTCGCAACAATAGTTACAAAAATCAATTTCTTTTGTATCCGTGCAATGTCTATCTGGGCTAAGTGAAGTAAAATAAAAATCTCGCAAGAAATAAAAGCATAATAGACAAATAAATTAAATACTCAACAAACTTTCATGAAATGGAATCAATAATTATGTAGATATCAGACTTTTATTTATTTATTTTTGCACGTTTTACTTTAATGTTATTTATCGTATATAGCATCCAGAGTCGACTGCGATGATACGGTGAGTGGACTGGATTTGCTTTTAATATTTTACAAAGTACTGCAAATATTTATTTAACACTTTGTTACTTTTTACAGAGTGCTAGTCTATATGAATTTATAGAGAGCGTTTTACAATTACTGGGATGTGGCGAATAAACTAAGGACAAGGACAAAAGTAAGTAATCATTTAATTTTACTTTTGAAATTACTATATCAAATGAGTTCCTATAATATCTACTTCATACGTAGCTTTGATTCACGTTTCGATCATGAGTTCAGAGACGTACCGAAGGGGGTTGTAGAGATGTTACGCCTGCGTAACACGCCTCAGAAACTGTATATGGAGTTATATATGACTAGATACAATAGATTTTACGTGATGCAAACCACAAATAATGATTTAGATAGGATAGATTTTGCCTTAGACAAAAAAATACCCCGCCTAGAACATAGCCTCACAGAAACGGTTTATGTAAGAACTTATAGAACTTCACTGGGTGAATTTCATCGACTACACTTTCTGCTCTTTCTTACAAACTTCTGAAATTTTTTAAAATGTTACTTTTGAAGATTTTCTTTACTCTTATTGCAAGTTCAGACAAGATTTTCTATTCGCAATATGGTGCAGCGCTAAGCATAACATCATACTAGACCAGTAATTATTAATAACTACCGGAAAATATAATTATTTCAATTTGGTATTTAATTTCAAAAGAAACGGATATTATAACGGTTATTATTAATACAAATCGGGTTCATTACATTAACGGTATGGAGTTAAATGGATTATATCTGCAAGTGCATGTGACGGACGTATTTACTTCGGAAGTAAATCGGCGGCTTAGTTTAGCTTCTAGAACTCTCAAAGCAAGCCGACTGCTGTGATCTTTGCATGTGTTGCGTCACAAGTTGTATACATATATACAAGTCAAACTTGTGTATTGGAGTTATTTTTCAGTAACATAATTTATCATGAGCAAACTTTAGTTTTAATTTTTATCAAGACACCACTGTTATGAAAGAGTCTATTGCATTCTCCTTCATATTTCCTTCCAGTGTATTCGTTTGGTCCGTTTCATGTATTCCCAGGTGAAAATGAACCTTGGAATCAGCTTCTAGCAAAATTAGCAAGTGTGAACCTTGCACAGACTTCATTTTCACCTTTTCATATAGAAATTGTCTTGTAGTGCAGTTTCACATTTGGTACCTACCTGAGAAGTTATGAATTGAAAAATTATGTAATAGTAATTGAAAGAAGTTTTAATTTTATGTGGATCGCTAAAAAATAACGAAAATTTTATTTTCTTTTTCAGAAAAGGATGAGGCTTAGAAATATAAATAACTAGAGTTTACCCCCGTCGCAATGCGATGTCTTTTTGGCGTGTATCACATTTAACTCTATTTTTAAATTGAAATAATAAACTCGCACACATTATACATTGACACATATATCTTGACTAAAAAAATATATTTTTTTATCAAAATAAAAAATATTTTCAATTTATGCGTTATTTGACAAACTTTTTTTTTCAAAATTTGGGATTTTTTTTTTCGATTCGTAAATAAGTTACCAAGGCTAATTATTATTTATTTATTATATTATATTAGTAATTATTATATTAGTTATTTCAACTTTCTAACACAATTTTTACTCTCGGCAAATACTGCCCCCGTGCACCCAAATAAAATTTTGAAATTTTGAATTTTTTTTAGTTAATAATATACTTAATTATTCTAGAATCTAGAATATGAACTTTCTCCAACATTTCTAATTTTGCATTGAAGCATTGCATTGAATACCTTAATACACATGCAAAATTTCAACTTTCTATCTTTTACGAATTAAAAGTAATACAGCAAAAAAGGGCTCACTTTTTTTCCAGTTTTTCCAAAATTACGGTTTACCAGGAAATTCAGGAAAAAATCCGGGGACGCCAAAAGTCTTAGAATTTTTTTATCTACTAAATAAGAAATTTTCAAATACATTGATGGAGCCGTTTTCGCGTTGCCATACAAAATTCAGTACCAAACATATAAGAATAGAAACATATAAGAATATAAGCATATAAGAATATAAGAATATAAACATACAGTTGGAACATTATAATATAGGATAATTCCTAATTTTGAAAACGCCTGATAAATTTAATTCAACGTTTTTAATTCGGCTGTTTTAATTTGTAAATATTGTAAATTTAAGAGCCTATTTTGTAACTGCTTGCCTGACGTCTGTTAACTTCTGACGATCTTTCAAAGGCCTATATTTTCTAAACTAAGCTATGTAAGTTTACACAAAACTATCAGAAGACCTTAAATAAAGAGCAAAATAAATGGCATATCTTAAAACTGGCCCAATTTGTAAATTGTAGAACTTTGAAATGTCGTCAGAAGTATCAGTATCTCCTTAGTTTTATATTGTAATTATAAAAAGTCAAAATAGAAAAATATTTTAAATGTGTAAGAAAAGTAACGACTAAAATTTAAATTATCCGAACAAAGAATCCATTTTAATGGTTTAAGCCATCTTGGCGCTTGAAAAAACTAACTGGCATAAAAGGAATATCTCAATTTAGCGCAACTTTCAAAAAAACTTTATTTTAATTATCGCTAAATACAGTCGCTAATATTTATTATATACGTGATGCATTCAATAAGTAGCGCGAATTAGTAAGGAGTTAAAAGGCCCGCGAAAATTATTTTAAACAATTTTTTTTTCTCACTGTTAGCACTCAATTTCTACACCAAATATGAACGTCTGTCTGTTTGTTTACTGTTCTTGCTTAAATCGGGCCACTTCAATAGTGTCGTAATGATTTTTGCTTCATTAATTCAATAGAGTCAAAACCGGTACCCCAAAACGGCAATTTTAGTTTTCCTCTTCAACTAATTCATTATGCACCAAACCATGAATATCTAAGAAAACAATGAACATCACCCTGACTTTTGAGCGATGATCTCCTGGGCCTGCTTGGTCGCTTTGTACTACTCGAAAGACGTGTTTTTGATAAGACTAATTTACCATAGTTGTTCCTAGCATTTGTAAGTGCGTTGGCACACGAAATTCATTTCGTAACACAAATTTAAGGCAAACTTTGTCAATTATTTCGTTCATGGTAAAAATCGACATATACTACTGACTGATTCAACCAGCTGTTGTGAATAAACAGGTTGACATAACAGGCTGAAATAAACAGGGAAACAACACTTATGTTATTAACATCTGTTATTTTAATAACAATTTTTTTATGTAAATACATGTATTTATCAATGTATTCGACAAGTGATAATAGAGACTATATGCTTACCCTTTAGTGACTTTTTTGTAATCCTAGAAAGAACCGATCTATTAAAAATGATGGTGTACTGTTATGATAAGCGTCTGCAGACCAGCACGGAAAGCAGTCAACTCATTCTTTTTAATGAACGCTTATCATTGCTGTAAATTTAATAAAAAATAAACCGTGAATTTGAAAATGATCAGTAAATATTAATATAGAATATATGAGTATATGAGGGCAAAGGAGAGTGACCTGAAGAGTGTTAGAAGAACAGCGAGATCTAGACTGGGGAACGAAGAAAATGGAAGTAGAGACTGGGTGAACTGGGAAGAAAAGAAGTGAGGTATGCAAAGCAGAGGTGGAGACACTGGAGGACATATGTGATGATTGTGTGTACAGGGTGGGCAGCAGTAGAAAGGCTATTAAAAGGGGGAAAAGAAGGGAACAAATAGATGGCAGAAGAAATGA
This sequence comes from Panorpa germanica, assembly GCA_963678705.1. NCBI lineage: Eukaryota > Metazoa > Arthropoda > Insecta > Mecoptera > Panorpidae > Panorpa > Panorpa germanica. The sequence goes on from OY783210.1 coordinate 7,364,835, forward strand.
GAAGGAGGAAGTAAAAACCAGACGGTTTATGTCTGAACGGAGTGATAGAGGTAAATGGCAGGAGAGGGAAAGCAAAGATAATAGACGGTTTGTCGAGAGGTGTCAAGGAAGGCAAGAGGTGAGAGACGGAGGTGTAGGCAAAAGGCAAAAAGAAGCAGAAAACGGTGAAAAAGAAGGAGGTGTAGGGAACATGAAAGGAGAGGGTAAAGAGATAAAGAAGCAAAAAATACTGTTGGAAAGAGAAAGGTCTAGAATAGTTCAGATTAATTTTAAGTTGAAATAAAATGTTGTAAGAAATATTATTATAGATTGTAAAGCCGAAAGGCAAACAATTAATAATATAATAAAAAAAAAATAGAATATATACATATTCATTGAATTTGAATTATTATTTCCTGAAGTGTTAAGGAGGTACAGGAGGTAAACGTAAATGATGAAAACGTTGCGAAATTTGGAGGGTCTATACAAATAGTTAAAATACATGCTCTCTCAAAATATTAGAGACCTAGGGTTCATAGTTTTCTTTTTATACATTATTAAAAATAGTCATTTTCCATACAAATAATAATTTTTAGCTCAATTTCACCACATAATATAACTTTAAACTATAAAAAAATGGTGACACGGCTTTCAAAAACGGTGTATATAAAAGAATCTTTTCTGTAACTATTGCAAAAAGAAAATTATCAAAAGGATACCTATTTACGAAAATATTTAAATAAAACCTTTAAGAAACAGTAAATGTAGGTTACAAGCCGGCAACGTTGCAAATGCCAATTTGAGCGGGAAATTTAAAATCGGAATAAATGTTATATAAAATATAACAATTTATTGGTCAAAGAACCAAATCACGCATGCGTCAACACACGTAAATTTACAGCGTTGCCATATTTTTTATTAATTTTTCAAAATATTTAATTTGAATTTAAATTGAATTAATACAAATTTGATATTAATTATAGGTAATTTTTAATTTACTAAACTATTATATGCATAAAATAATCATTTTAACAAGCAAAAAGCAGTTTAATAGGGTATTTAAAAATTCATTTTCAAATGTACAGTCCCAATATTTGCTCGTCCCTGATGTTCTTCGTATTTTGCATTTCGTATTACCGAGAGATAAACTTTTTGCATTGTAATTGTACAGAGCATTACATATTTTGTAGTTACGTATTACAGATGCATGTAGACATTTTGATTTTTTTTATATAGTCACTTAAACTTTTGAGATTATAATGATGTCACCTACATATGCGTTTAAGTGGTATAAACTTGACATTGGCGCACCATATCCCCTATTTACTGTGAATTTTTCTGTTTTTTTTTTAGTTTTCTGTTTGGTGGAAAAAATAAAGTATTCCATTCCCATGTCTTTGTAATTTTTTTCTAATTTTAATTTAAATCTTTCCTTTCCTTACATTGTCTAGTCTGTGAGATACCCTCATTCTCTTCCAACTCTACTCCCTCCTTCCATCCTCTCATTTCTATCTGTAACGGTTGATGGTCTTGTTCGGTTCTTTCTTCTATCCTGAACCTGAAAATATGTTCCTGTCCTTCTCTCCTATCGATGTTATCGCATAGTCAATCACTGTCTCCCAATTAGCTCCCACGTGCTTCCCTCTGCGTTTTGTACCTCATCTTTAGTATTCCTTTATCTATCCCTCACTTTGTTCACTCCTCGCATTAAAGTCACCCCCAGTTATTAATTTTTCCTTGCCTTCTACCCTATCGTCAACTTCAATGCATTTTTACCAGTAATCTTTAGTCTCACTCACGTGATAATGCTCTCCCTCTTGTTTTGTCCCTTTCTGCTCCTTTGAACTTCCACCTAGACCATTTTGACATCTTTTTTCCAGTCTTTCCCACTCCTTTTCTTCCAACTATGTTTCCACAAGCCCAATTATATTCCTTATGTATTCCTAAAAATCATCTCCCTTATTCTTTACCCCTGGTATATTCCAGGATCCTTCTACCTTCTCTACCCCCTCGACTCCTCGGTCCACATATTTACTTTGAACCGATACTGTGATCTAGCTTGTCTCATCAAATTTGGATTTTCTACGTGCCACTCGTGTAAGTTATGCATGTTAATGTAACCATCTTATTTAAATGTCTACTCCTCCGACCATTAAACTATCTGTCTCGCTCACACTTCATAAAACGACTCTCTCGACGAAATATAAATGGACTGTCCTTAATATCGCATGTTATGTATATATATATATATATATATATATATATATATATATATATATATATATATATATATATATATATATATATATATATATATATGTGGGTTATTTTTTAAGAGTAATTTTAAGTTATAATATAATTAGTTTTAAGAGATAGTAATAGTAAGAAATCTGTAAATTAGGTTTAAAACATTGCTTAGATCATGATGCATTCAAATATTATAATACAGTACTTGTAGACCCAGTTCGCTTACCGCGCCAAGAGAACGCCTGAGGGAATGGAGGGCAGGACCGTTCACTTACTGTTGAAATGATGACACGATGTTTTGGGCGAGGCTCAGAAGAAGGACTTGGATTATAATTGCAAATGGCGATAGAAGTATATTAGGTTTTATATGGTCGTTGAAATTGTGAATTAAAATCAAGTTAAAAATTATTACTAGGTGTAATATTTTTTGTTAAAGTGATCAGCGTAAAATTAGAGTTATACAGCAGATGTAATGTTAATTACTAGGGTGTATTTTTCATTATAATATCAGTGTGTTGTAAACTATGGACAATTGTAATACGCAGTACGAAGCGAAACGCAAAACATAAAAGGGACACTAAAATATAAGCATTGTATTTTAACTGAGTGATGTTTATTCGTTGTGAATTTAATTACAATTAAATCGTTATGTTCAGTTGTAATTGTCTGATTTTGTGAAATTATTAAATGAACTATTAATATCCAAATTATGTGTTTTCTAGTATAAAAAAGACTATATTGTTATTTGTACTACAACTTGGAGACTTATGTTAATCGTAACTTATAATTGTGGAAATTACCTACAAATTAGGATCTCAACAGATGGTTAGAGATATAACCTACAAATTGTGAGCTATCAACAGTGATTGAATAGTTATAGGCTGCACAATAGAATCTCAACACGTGTTTGTAAATTCTAACCTGCAAAGCGGAGTCTGTACCGGGATGGTAATAGGTTCAAAAACTACTAATGTAGATAATTAAAAAAATCTACAAATTGGGGACTCAGAACCGGGATAAGGGCGAAACCAAGTATATTTAGTCAAAAATATATTTAACCTTAGAACCAGACTAATTGATCAGAACCGGGATAAGGCAAAACCAAAAATATTCAGTTAAGATTATTTTTAACCTTAGAACCAGACTAATTGATCAACGGGTTAAGGTTGAAATCAAAAATATTCAGTTAAGATTATTTTTCACCTTAGAACCAGTGGAATCAAGAGGAAAACTTAGTGTACAGTTTGCTCATTAAAGTAATTGTACTGCAGTGAAAATTATAACCATGTCACAAGAATTGGACAATTTGTCAGTGGCAGAGCTACGACAAGAACTTAATTTTGTTGGACTTAGTCAGCGTGGGAATCGTGCAGAATTATTGTCAAGAATGAACTCATTTAATAGCCGCGTCGGTGAACAGAATAGGTCTGTAAACAATGAAACAGTCAATAAAACTAATTATACATTTTTAGATTTAGAATTGGCTTTACCTAAATATGATGGGCTTAAAAATGTCAGATTGTGGATTAAACAATTTGATGATTTCTGTGACCAGGCAGAAATAGATGCAAAATACAGATATTTGTATGCCAGGAGATTGTTGACTGATACCGCAAAACAATTTGTTAATTTCGAAACCAGGATAATAAATTGGGATACATTTAAATCGTATTTGATTGATGAATTCGATACGAGTTTAAATAGCGCACAGGTTCACAAAATGCTTCAACAAAGGGTGAAGAAAGCTGGTGAAAGTACTCGTCAATATGTGTATGATATTTTAGATATAGCTAGACAAGCAGACGTCGAAGAAGCAGCTATTATGGATTATATCATAGCAGGAATTCGCGACAGTGCAGCCAACAAGGTAATACTTTATGGAGCTGAGAATATTGGACAACTTAGACGTAAGCTGGAACAATATGAAAAATTGAAAATGGATACCCAGGACTATGATAGGAGATCTAGGCCAGGTACAAAAACTAAAATCGAGACAACAGGTGAGAAGATTAAATGTTTTAATTGTGGTTCGATATCACACTCATCTAAGGTGTGTCCTGATAAAGACAAGGGTTATAAATGTTTTAATTGTGGTAATTATGGACATGTTAGCCGAAACTGTAATACTAAAATAAAAACTGTTAAAGCGGAACATAATGTTATGAAAGTTGAAATGATAAAATCAATTTGTGTTAATAACAGGAGTAATGTAAATGCTTTAATAGACACTGGCAGTGATTTGTCAGCAGTGCGGGAAGATTATTTTAAAACATTAAAGAATGTTAAATTATATGACTCTGAAATAACAATACGTGGTTTGTCAAATTCTAGAGTAAATTCTTTAGGTAGAATTGAATTGGACATTGAAATTGATTCAGAACAGTACGTAGGTTATTTTGAAGTGTTGCCATCTCATGCAATGCATATGAACATGGTGATAGGATTGGACATTATAGCTAAAGCTAAAGTAGTTATTGATAAAACCGGGGTTAAATTTCATAAACTTTATAGTGATAAAGATGTAGATGAAAGTGAGGTTAAACAATTAATGACAATGAAAATAGACTATGGTGATAAAGAAAGTGAATTAGATTTATCTCATATAAACGATAAAAATGTTGTTAATAAAATACACGAGTCAGTGGACAATGACAAACCAAAAGAGTTACGCAACTCTGAAAGTGAAAAGACAATTATATTGAAAAATGATACTCCTATATTTTCTAGATCGCTTAAACTACCACCTGCAGATCGACTAGTTGTTGCAGAGCAGCGCGGTGAAGGGTTAGAAAAGGATGTCATACAGGCAGCCCAGGAAATGAATGACCTAGGTTGTGCAGTGAAACAAGACATTGTTCGTCTATCTAAGGGTAAGGTAAAAGCAGCCAAGCATTTTCCGAAGCCGAAGATGAGGAAACAAGGCAATGTTCGTCCCTCTAAGGATAAGGTCAACGCAGCTAAGCATTTTCCGAAGCCGAAGAAGACGCAACAAGCAAAGAATTATACAAGGAAGTGTATAACAGAAAATGAATTGAAGATTGGGGTTAAAATGAAAACCAAACAAGACACTGTTCGTTCCTCGAAGGATAAGGACAAGGCCGTTAAGCATTTTCCGAAGCCAAAGGAGAGGGTACAAGCAGAAGAAATACAAAATGAGTTTGTAGAAAAACGTAAGAAGCTGAGAGAAGAGGATAAAGGTATTATTCTAAAAGTTCAGCAAGAAAACAGAATTAGCTACGGTAGAAGGTGTAAGACAACAAGCAAAAAGTATAAACATATTCTCGTTAAAGTAAATGCTTTTACAACGTTTGTTTGGTTGTTACCTACTAAAGCAACAGGAGCTAAAGTTAAAGCTAAAATCAAAGGACCATACAAAATAACGAGAATTAAAGGAAATGATCGTTATGACGTGGAGGAAGCAGGAGAGTATGAAGGGCCAGACAGGACTTCTACATCTGCAGACAAGATGACATCAAGGGCAAGGATGGATGTAGCAACTGAGGACAGTTACTAGTCAGGAAGGGCCGAGATGTGGGTTATTTTTTAAGAGTAATTTTAAGTTATAATATAATTAGTTTTAAGAGATAGTAATAGTAAAAAATCTGTAAATTAGGTTTAAAACATTGCTTAGATCATGATGCATTCAAATATTATAATACAGTACTTGTAGACCCAGTTCGCTTACCGCGCCAAGAGAACGCCTGAGGGAACGGAGGGCAGGACCGTTCGCTTACTGTTGAAATGATGACACGATGTTTTGGGCGAGGCTCAGAAGAAGGACTTGGATTATAATTGCAAATGGCGATAGAACTATATTAGGTTTTATATGGTCGTTGAAATTGTGAATTAAAATCAAGTTAAAAATTATTACTAGGTGTAATATAATAATAATATATAATAATAAGTGATCAGCGTAAAATTAGAGTTATACAGCAGATGTAATGTTAATTACTAGGGTGTATTTTTCATTATAATATCAGTGTGTTGTAAACTATGGACAATTGTAATACGCAGTACGAAGCGAAACGCAAAACATAAAAGGGACACTAAAATATAAGCATTGTATTTTAACTGAGTGATGTTTATTCGTTGTGAATTTAATTACAATTAAATCGTTATGTTCAGTTGTAATTGTCTGATTTTGTGAAATTATTAAATGAACTATTAATATCCAAATTATGTGTTTTCTAGTATAAAAAAGACTATATTGTTATTTGTACTACAACTTGGAGACTTATGTTAATCGTAACTTATAATTGTGGAAATTACCTACAAATTAGGATCTCAACAGATGGTTAGAGATATAACCTACAAATTGTGAGCTATCAACAGTGATTGAATAGTTATAGGCTGCATAATAGAATCTCAACACGTGTTTGTAAATTCTAACCTGCAAAACGGAGTCTGTACCGGGATGGTAATAGGTTCAAAAACTACTAATGTAGATAATTAAAAAAATCTACATATATATGTAGACTTTTATATCTACATTAGTAGTTTTTTGAATCTAATACCATCCCGGTTCGGACTCCACTTTGCAGGTTAGAATATACAACCACCTGTTGAGATCCTAATTTGCAGCATAGAACTATTCAATCCCATATAAGCCTCCAATTTGTAGGTAATTTCTACAACTATCCGTTGAGACGATCAATTTGCAGTATAACATAACAATATAGTTTCTTTTATACGAGCAAACACATGATTTGAATATTGATAGTTCATTTAATATTTACACAAAATTATACAATTACATCTGAATAAAGCGAATTAATCGTAATTAACTTCACTAAGAAAAATACACTTGATTAAAATACAATACTTAGATTTACAGTTCTTTTCTACGTTTTGCATGTTACCACGTAATACGCAATTCCGATTGTTCATAGTTAACAACACAATGATTTTATAATGATAATACAACCTAGTATTTAACATTACATTTGCTGCATAACTCTAACATATGTTACAACTAATAACATTGTTCACAATCATTAAATTATATTAACACCCGTTAATAATATTTAAACTAACAAAATAACAACATCGCACAACCTATGTACATCTATTGTCGCCATTTTTTGAATCAACTCTCTGACTGACCACACCCTGGTGTTTCATCATCTTTTCTAGCTAGCGAACGGTCCTTTGCTCCGTTCTGCTTTGGCGTTCTGCTTAGCATATCCCAGCGAACGGCTTATAGGGTCTGCCAGCGGTTTATTTAAAACATTTAAATATATCCCGTTCTTAGCAAAGATTTTTACCTATTCTACAGTGTTCTTTATATTTCTATTTCTTAAAACTAATTATATTTACACTTAAAACTAATCTTAAAAAATAATCCCACATATATATATATATATATATATTGGTATTGGTTATGAATAAATTGCGTTGGTCATTAGATCAGTTGTAATTATGTAAATGAATAAATAAAAAAAAACCAACGCTAATAACTTTCCAAAAATGATGCACTTAAATAAATATTTTAAAAAATGTTCACTGAATAAAATAGAATCTAAGATAAATACAATTCATAAATTTGTGATTTGTGAGGAATTTGTGAAGTCTTTGACAAATTCGTATTGTCAATAATGTCAAAATCATTGAAAAGAGTAGAGAAAATATTAATTTGATAAGCTTTATTAAAAAAAGGTCCATGTTCTACTTGTTGTCTTGTCTTGCAAATATTTGTCACCAGGTCTTTTATTTTCTCCAATTTATATATATTTGATTTATTTATTATCCATATATTAATTTTAAAATTAATAATTACATAATAGTATAAAAACTTAATATCAACAAGGCAATAACATGAGTTAAATTCGCTTTGTTTGTCCAGCTATCTCCACGCTGGATCCAATCTCTATATTTGTCAACGTCTAAATAAACGGAAGGGAATTCAGGACCTGCAACACAGCTATGACCTAACGTGTAGATTCCCCGTAAAACGCCACCACAAAATAATGGCCCACCTAAATCATTCTAAAAAAAAATTTCTTTTAATTTTATAAGATTAGATATTGCACCAGTAGCGCCTGAATTAGTAGCAACACTAGTAGCACTTTGTATTACAAAATGAACATTGCTTAGAATTATGAATATTTACCTCGCAGAAGTTTCGTTTTCGTTCTGGGTCACCTAAACATAACATCGAATCGCTGAATTTTCCAGGATACGCATTGGAACACTCCTTCCGGTCTCGTTGAGTTAAATTCATAGCAAGAAGATGTTTCGTAAGAAATTCGTTGTGACGCTATTAAAATAAAAAGTATAACTTAATAATAATTATTAGTGACCACTATTTTCTTCAATTTCTTTTTGACTGGTATACTTACTCGAGGAACTTCTCCCCATCCTACGGCTGTACATAAAGTTTCGTCCTTTGTAACTGTCATGTCAGGAAAAACAACTCCGGATACGGGACTGCTAAGCTGAAGAGTAAATTAGTAAAGGATCGTAAATATGTAAACAATAAAATAAGAGCAGAGCCGTAACGAGGGCATGACAAGGAAGCACCTGCCACGGCCGCCACTGGATTTGGAGCGTTGGAGGTTAAGATTATTTGTCACTAAAACAAAGAGCAAACAATCAAATGTTGCGGAATGCTTAATTTTTTTATGTTATTTTGATTACATCAACTTTTGATAGTTATTAGCACTTAAATTTTAAGCATTTACAAACATTTCCTAACAAAGGGTGTCCAGCGAAAATTTTATATTTCGAAATTAAATAAAAAATACATAAAAAATAAACTAATAAGTTTTAATTATTTATTATATTTTAGAAACATCTCGAGTTGAAATTTTAGACCTATCCTGATCCTAAAAAGGATTTATACTGCCTTTTTCATACTAAATAAAGTAAAGTAAACCTTGTCTTGTCATAAACATTATTGTATGACCCCCCTCCCTTAGTCATAAACAAAATCATAATCCTATCGTTTTATGTAATTCAAACTTTGTAAACCTAAGATGGTCAAAAGGAATTTCTCAATACCTGCTATGGGTGTAAGAAATAGATTCTACTGTTAAGAGATGAATATGAAATAATGAGTTAGAGAGAGAAAGATAGATGCAATAATGAGTTAGATAGAGATAGATAGTGTTATATTTGTGGGTATTAATATTTTGCTTTATTTAATATTTAGATTTCGTTGTATAAAGATATATTTTTGAGTGCTAATAAATAAAAGACATGTTTTATTTTACCTATAACTTAACTAATATTTGTTGTCAATATATACGCATTGAACCATGTAGTTGAAAAAGAGCTAAAGGAAAAAGGAGGACAGATATATGCAATGTTCATCGACCTTAAAGCGGCTTTTGATATTGTCAACAGGGAGAAATTGTGGAAGTACATGAGAAAGAAAAAAATAGATGAGGATATAGTGGAATGTATTGAAGAAATTTACAAAGATACAAGAATGAGAATAAGAGTTGGGGCTGAAGAATCAGAAGAATTCTGAACAGACAAGGGGTTGAGGCAAGGTTGTCCTCTGAGTCCCATTTTATTTGCGATATATACAGCAGATTTGGAGGGGGTAATGGAAAGAGGACAAGATGGGGGATGCTAATTGGAAGACACTACAAGATATGGACTTTAGCATAAGCTGACGATATAATCCTGTTGGCAAAAAGGGAAGGAGAGCTGCAGGAGATGGCACATCGGCTAAGGAGATATATAGACCGGAAAGGACTAGAGTTAAATGTGGAAAAGACAAAAATTATGGTATTTAAAAAAGGGGTAGGAAAAAGAAGACAATAAATGTGGAAATACAAAACAGAGGTCATTGAGGAAGTAGAAGAATTTAGATATCTGGGCTACACTTTTAAAAAGAACAATGAAAACAACATATTAAATGGTTACTAGGGCTGGACAGGTGCACGCCAGGTTACATGGTCATGGAGGAGCTAAAAAGGGATAAGATACGAATTAAAACAGGGGAAAGAGCAGTAAAATATGAGGAGAAATTGACCAGGGCGGAAAGCAAAATTTAAAAAAAAATAAAAGAGGATAGCAGAAAGAATGGGGGGAGGAGGAGGTCCAAAAAAGAGAAAGGAGTATTTTGAAAGGAATGGAATGGCGATCGAGGAGGCAGAGAGGAGAAGAGAAGGAGGCGCAAGTGTGGAAGAGGAGCTAAGGAGAAGAGATAAGGAGATACAACAACAGGAGAGAATGGGAAAAATCGAAAAAAGCAACTACAATACAAGATATAAAAGGTTATGGGAAAATAATGTGCCTCAGTACCTTATAGAAAAAGATATAAAACACATAAGAAGAACTGCAAGGTTTAGGTTGGGAAATGAGGAAAAAGGAAACAGATACTGGGAAAGTAGTGAGGAAAGAAAGTGTAGAGTGTGCGGAGCGGAGGACAAAACACTGGAGCACATTAAGTTTGAGTGTAAGGAAAAAGTAGCGGGCAAAAGGAATATTGGCCAGCTATTAAAGGGAGGCAGTGAAGGAAAGAGGTGGATGGCGGAAATAGTAAAAAGGAAAGGAAAAACAGGAGAATAAATAAGCTGGTGGCTGGGTTGCACAAGGAAGAGGAAGAGAAAGGAAGTACTAAAAGAGGCAATGAAGGGAAGCAGGAGAAAGAAAGAAGTAGCGAGGAAACAGTTAAACTTCAGCCCAGAAAAATAGACTAGGGAATAGACCAGTCCAGAAGGAAGACTAGGGAAAATGAAGGAAGAGGGTCAAGAGAAGAAAAAGCAGAAAGTACTTTTGGAAATAAAAAGGTCTAGAATAATTTAAATTTAATTGTCTGCGAAGTGACTGTCGACCATATATAAAATCCAGTTATCTGGTCCAGCTCGTTATCTAGTTTGCATGGGGAACATGAAGAGAGAGGATCAAAGAAAGTTAATTTTTCTTGACGATGATGATGAGAATGATTACGATGACGACGAAGATAACACTGATTTTCTTGTATTTCTAATGATTTCTTGATGCACCTCTACCACACGTTCTGGCGTTGCGGCTAACGAAGATGGTCTCTTCTTCTTTCTTTGTACCGACGAACATATAAGCTGCGTGCTCGGAGCATAGTCGACTGCCGAATATCAAGGTGGGAACATAAAGCACGACGCGCTCGAATCAACGATTCACCACACTTTAAATATTGCTCCACTGCAAACGCGCGATACGCTCCCGACTAGTGACTCATGGTTACTAACAAATCCGCAAAGACGACACAATAGACGCTACCTCTTCCGCGTCTCTAGCTCCGCTAATAAAAGAGTAACGATAAAAGAGTAACGATAACTTGAAAAATTCCCGCTGGTGGCCTTTACATTAATCTTACAATTTAGTTACGGGTCGGACTGAATAGAAGGCTGGAAATAGTAATATGTAGACTCATGATAGATCATACAAATCTACATACTTACTTATTTAAAAGAGAACCGCAACCAATATAATAGCCCACTAACAGTAAATCAAATTATTCAACCGATACTCCAAGTACTCGTCACACAGACAAAGCGGAGGAGTATATGCAAATATTTGAAAGCAAGAATGTTTGAAAAACCTTGTGGAAATGTGTATTCACCTTTATGAGCGCAATGTTGTTTTCGTTCGTTCTGTTGTTATACTCATAATGTTTTATAATTCTCTGAATAGTGTGGCCCCCAAGATCTGTCCAATAAGGCGTTTCAGTAACGCCAACAACTGCTCTTGGGCTGAAACATAAATATATACAAACTTATAGAAGAAAATATTAATAGGTTCTTTTGGTTCAGTTCTGCCAGATTTTTACACTGAGAGTGTTACACCGGCATCACCTTGTACACTCCTGTTAGACAATCTTACTTTAGTGAATATGAAATTGAGCAGGTTGCAGTCGTTAGAACTGTGTCTGAGTTGATAAGGACACCCACGCAGTACTGCTTTCGATAATCATTGGATAAGTGATCGTGTCCTTGAAGATACACCTGAAATCAAACAATTCCAAAACATTTGTCGAGTTTGTTTGACGATGCAACATTAGGATTTTTTTAACGTAATAACAATTTCATTTTTTTTCAAGAAATGTTTTCATTCGTTTTTCTATTGGAAATAAATCTAAAATTAAATATAGTTCTAACATAGGGTTCACTCTTGCGTGAGCGGGTCTAAATATTTGCTTTTGTGTGGACACAAAGTTCGTGTTCATTCGGCAAACATTTGTAATCCGTACACGACAACGATCACTGTCGGTTTAGGGCTTCCGCATATAAGTCAACTGGTTGGAAACTCGAGCCCCGAATCTGCCCAAATCGAATGAGAATGCAACTGTGTTGTTAGTGAGAGAACGCACGTGTATACGAGTGAGAGCAAACACACGGCACGAATGAAAGAAAACTGATTTCAAACTGATTTTGAGGACGTTATTGGCGACTGTGTTTCTATGTCGCAGAACATGCTTGGTTACATGCAATTTGATTCAAAAGTATTTAAATACATACATACATACAAAAACGACACAATAAAATCACTTATTATGCTATTGATAATAATTCTATAGAGCCACGAAACACGGCTCGACATGGCTCGTTTTTCGTTTTCGTTGGAAACTTCGTTGCTCGGCTAGTTTACAATCAGTCGACTCGTGTGCGGAGGACCTTAGTGTCGGTAAATACAATAGATCAAAGCGTCCAAATACAAGTTTCGGTCATTTTCCAGGAACACACATGCGTTGATGCGACAAACTATTAAAATATTACATAACAAATTATAGAAACAAAAAAGTGTGTTATAGTCTAAACACAAAATCGTTAATTGAGTCTATAAATAAGTATTTTTACTTTATGACCAACTGGTAAAAATCCGCCATTTTTCTAAGAAAAACTACATCATCAAAATTAAGCCTGGAAAACAAAATATTCGGCATCAGCACACTAATATTAGTCGGAAAGATTCATTTATCAGCCATTTTTCACCAATTTTCCGCGTCACGTGTAAGAATTGCAATCCGGCACCAATTTCAATCCTTCAAAACTACTTTGGCCTTTGATGCAAATATCACCTTCTGGAATAGGTTTTCCTGGTCTCTATCTGATTCATTGGAAGTTATTTCTTATTCTCCTTCCATAATTTCTAAACCATGTACGAAGCTCAGTTGTTGATAGCAACCCTACAAACAATTTTGATCGGAATCCAATTAGATACGAATCGTTTCACTCTGAATGGTGATTGGAATCCTATTAGATATTAGTGAGACATTACATGAAGCTTTGGATAGCATGTCTACACCGGCCGGAACGTACCCCCTCTGACGGTTTTCCTAATACTTTCCAAACGAGATTTGCCGAGGTGCAAGTCGTGGTACTACCCAGTACTACCACATATGTTCTCCCGAACACTGTGTGAGTACTCTCTAACCGCTCTCTGATACGAGATTGCTGTAATTGTAAGATATGACAAATTGTTTGTAGGGAACTCGTAAGCTCAATAACTATGACTATGACGCATACGTCGTCAGTAGTCATGCCCACAGTATTAGTGTCAGAATCAGATCGATAATTTCCAGTCGGTTTTTATCAGACTGATAACACGATACACAGTGCATGAGCCATGTATTTTAATTAAGCCCAAATTAAAGAGTTTTTTCGAATATCAGTGATTTTTCTTGGTAGTCCATTTGTCAAAACTTAAAGTGAATCATTTTCGTTGTTTCTTAAGATAATCAAACTCAATAATCAAATCAGCTTGAACGGTATTTGCAGAATTGGTAAATATAGATCTTGTTGTGTTTGGTGAATTAGGAAGATGAAATCTGGTTTTCGAAAAGAAATACCTTAAATATAGCGATGTAAAAAATCAACTGAAGGTCACACCATCTTTACATACCAGTCTTGTGATCTTTTTCTGCATACAGTTTTCATTTCTAAAATAACTGCCAATTATTTTAGACTTTTTTGGGTATTTCTTTCTTACAAATAATATCAACTGAATCTGTTTTTAACGTGGAGCTTTAGGAGGCGCGGAGTGTTGCGGTGGATACTCACCACGCATTTAAGTATGTAATTATGCAACAAAGCGAGTATTTTTACAAGAAATCGGTTTCATGTATTTTTTTTAAAACATAAGATCTGGTAGATACCGTATCACTTGGATTACCGAATACGGTTTTCCGGATTGCAATCCCTAGTCACGCAATTCAAAAACACATTTTCTGATAGTTGTACCTGACTATTAGTTAAACATTTTAAAATAGAATTTGATACAAATCGACTACGTTGAATCAATTTCGGGGTATATTTATCTAATAATAATGATTGATCAATATTTACCAAGTAGGGATGTTCACCATCTTCAACAAGACTTCCTTCAAAAATATTTCTTTCAATCCAATCATTGTATGGAAGAATATCTAAATAAGCTGCTGCATCTCGCGTTATCATAGGTAACATGCTATTTACAGAACCAATGCCAACTATTTTTGAATCACAAACTATCGGACCCCCCAAATCTGACTAAAATAAAGAAGAAAATACATCAGTATTGCTAAGATCTCAAATTTTTTCTTAATGTAATCATTATTTTAAAATTACAAGGTAATAAAATCCATTGCCAGAATTCATGCCATTGTTACTGCAAATCAAATCGTCCCAATTTTCATTAAAACTAGTGAAGGTATTGTTGCATACAGATTTATGTATAATATCAACATCATAAGATCTCAACATCTTGTCTTCATCGAACTGAAATTGTACGTAAAAGTTAATAAAAGAACCAGTAAAATGTAACAACAGTTTACAGATATCTCAGTACTTACAATACCGTTCACAAAATTAGTAATTTTACACTTAGTATTAATAGGCGTTATTGTTTGGGCTAGCTCAATGGGTGATGCGAACTGTTTGTATATCTCAGGAATAGGAGTCGTCAGCTAGAAATATGCGTAAATAATTTATAAATACCGACAAACGATTAATATATAGAAATGATTCCCTAATTTTCGATACTACCTTAATGAGGCCAATATTGTCTTTTGGTTGATAACCTGAGCCGAAGGTATCTGGTTTAACCAATTTGGTTATCTGACTGTGAAATGTTCCCACAGGTCCAAGAACTTCTACGTCTCCAGCCAATATTGTCACATCCGTTCTAGTTTTGTCGTATTTATTTCTATTAAAGGAATACTAATCATAAAATAACAATATATCATACAAATTTACAGAATGTAACACTATTCCACATTGTAACCCAATTGAGAAAATGTTACTTAGGATTAACGGGGCTTATAACCCGTTTCGTATAGTATTGTTGTGTGAAGCTTTAAGGCTACTTTAAGAACAACCAGTCGCATATTCATAATCAGGCCACGTTCTCACTTGTTTGTGCGGGTCCAAATATTTGGTTTTTGTGTACGAAGACACAGAGTTCATGCTCATTTGGCAAACAATTGGAATCCGAACACAACGACAATCATTTTCGGTATAGTGTCGGTAAAATAGAATAGATCAAAGCGTCTAAATATTTTCGTCGGTCATGTTCGAGGTACCGTACACAAATGCGTTGACGACTATGACATTAAAACATAACCCACAATGCTCGGTATAAACGTATCTAAACATTTATTAAACATAATCAGCAATTTTTGGCAAGTATTATGTTATAGTGAACAAATAACTGTAATAACCTAACTCTTATTTCATTTAAATGAATGTGTCATAAGATTAGACGAATGTTCGGATGTTGAATATTTGCTATATTTTAAAAACAACAGGTGATTCGGTAAATAACCCTGCACGCCCACTTTGCCTCAAATGAATGGTAAGCTGTATAAATAATCGAACACGCAAGTGCGAACGCGGCCTCATACTCCTATGTTCGGTATAAATCCGCTGGTCGGAGGACTGGTTTAGGCTTTTGAACACTTTCAAATATTTGCACTCGAATAACTTCACGTGTTACTTTAAATAAATATGCAACTTGCTGATACAAAAATAAATAGACGCCAACCAAACAGTTATTTAAATGAAGGGGGTTCGGTAAATAATCCTGCATGTCCACTTGACCTCAAATATTTGACGAACAACACTAATAATCGAACTCGCAAGTATAAACGCACCCTCATACTCGTATTTTACTTACAAATATGCTGCCCGGAGAGCTGCTTCAGGCTTATGGACACTTTCAAAGATTTCTCGAATAAGTTCACGTGTTATCATAAATATAGCATATATGCAACTTGCTGACACAAAAATAAATTGACGCTTTTATAACGACAGTAATAAATTAAATCTTTGGTTATGAATCAAGTTATATTTTGGAAACAAGCTTTTATTATGAACATGGACCATTCTTATCTATTTGTTAATTTATTACTTCTTAACAATAACAACTTATATTACTTCCATATATGATTACTTTAATCTCAAACTGTGACCGTCTGGTTCCTAATCTAATAAAATAATTAGTATATAAGTTCATATATTTTTATGTACTAGTTAGTTTTTTTTTTTATATATTAATTGTGTATGCCTTTCGGCTTTACAATCTACAGTATTATATTTCTAATACATTTCATTCCTATATACATTCCAAACTTAAAAACTAAACTTAAAATAAACTTAAAATCTTCTCGACTTTTACTACTTCCAAAAGTGCTTTCTGCTTCTTCTTCTTTTGACCCTCTCTATTATTCTCCACCAGATTATTTATTCTCCTGTTTTTCCTTTTCTTCTTACTATTTCCGCCATCCACCTCTTTCCTTCACTGCCTCCCTTTAATAGCTGTCCAATATTCCTTTCGCTTGCTACTTTTTCCTTACACTCAAACTTAATGTGCTCCAGTGTTTCGTCCTCCGCTCCACACATTCTACACTTTCTTTCCTCACTCTTTTCCCAGTATCTGTTTCCTTTTTCCTCATTTCCCAATCTAAACCTTGCTGTTCTTCTTATGTGTTTTATGTCCTTTTCTATAAGGTACTGAGGCACATTATTTTCCCATAACCTCTTATATCTTTTATTGTAGTTACTTTTTTCTATTTTTCCCATTCTCTCCTGCTGTTGTGTCTCCTTATCCCTTCTCCTTAGCTCCTCTGCCACACTTGCGCCACCTTCTCTTCTCCTCTCTGCCTCCTCGATCGCCATTCCATTCCTTTCAAAGTATTCTTTTCTCTTTTTTGGACCTCCTTTCCCCCCATTCTTTATGTAATCCTCTCTTATTTCTACTAGTTAGTTAATATTTTGGACTTACATAATCTATGTCGGTCCATTCCAGCACTGTAAATAAAACTTAGATGTTCAATAAATAATCATTGTTGTAAACCGTGTTGTGTTCTTTTTATAACTCTATTATCAACCTGACGTAACAACGCCAACTAATTTATTACCGGGAATTTTTCAAGTTAGATTTAAAACATATCTGATTCCTATACAATCTTTTACACTGTCATTCGAAACAAATGTACCAATTGTTTTACGTTCAGTTTAAGATGTATAGCATGGCACAATGATGGTAACTCTAATATATACGATGACAAATTCATGTCTTCTTAGAGTCAAAGCTATAAATACAATAATAGATAGATATATCCTTACAGAATGATATCGATGCAGTCTGCTGCAGTCAAGACAATGTCATCTCGGATAAGTGCTCCTCCGCATATAAACTGTTCGTTTACTTTGCTCTGGATTGCGACCTAATTTCAAAAAACTTAAATGAATGGACAATTTATCTGGAAATTTAATCGTAGAACTGATCGAATTGATCAGTTTGTAGTTTTTTACCTTATATGGATAGTCCCCAATGGCAGCTGATTCACCTTTGCCTAAAAGATAAAAACTATATTAATTATTATCAATTATCTGTTATGACAATTCCATAATCCAAAAATTGTCGAAATGGTCTAAGATCCCGTAAACGCCAGACCTACGTCATAGTATAAAGGCTGAAAACTTTTCAGCGCAAGTACACTACAGCAGGTAAGAACTATTGGCTACTATGAACTGGCTACTTGAGTCGTGGTGGTATTGACAGGAAACAGGTGGCATAAAAGTTGTATAAAAATGCTGCTCAAAAACATTACAGTATGCCTGTATACAGTATATAAAGCTTGATAGTTTTAAATTTTACACGGGACGCTGTTAGACATCTATATATAAAACTAGCTCACTAGCTAGTAGCTCACTTTATAGTACACATCACATTATAGACTTATCTTATTATCAGATACTACTTGTTGAAAAGCCGGAATGTGCTTATTTTCAATACTGTGCGTAGGTCGTGCATTTTTTAGGTAGAAGAACAGAAATTAAAGATGTTCGATTAATTTTAATATAACAAATTACTTATCTGTTTAATCGAAGATAAATATCACACGTTTTAATAATAACTATGTTAACAACGCTTAAAAATATACACATATATGACAAAGTTAAGTAACACTCAGAAACTTTCATAGTCTTAATCACTTTGGTTCAATTAATCGTTACTAATAAATAATTAGATGTTTATCGCTATAAGGTCGACCGACTTCTGCACCAAAAGGTACGGAGTAAAAAAAGCGTAAACCGATGCTTAGTGAGTAAATGCTAAAGAACTGGTTCCTGTGTTTCACTTGTTAAAATAAACATTGATATAGAATCAATTAATAAAATAACACGTAATAATAAATTAACGACTACGAAGTGTTTTACAACTAAGAAAGATAAAATTTATTGAAATTATTCTTGTCCACTATTCGATCAAATTATATCGATTCATAACTTGAATTTCAAATTATATCGATTCATATTTTTTTGACGGCACAGTTGTTGCTTGACGCTAGATTGCTGTGTCTTCAGTTTCGACCCATGGACCAGGATTTAGTTGTTATAAAATAAAGGTGAAACATTACTTCATGATTATATAGTTAGATATAGATGGCAACAGTGTACTAAAATAACAATCAATTTGCAACTTTGTACCAGCACTTCTTGTTTTTAAATATGAAAACGTTAATAACTTTGCACACCATGGAGCTATTTAAACCATGTAAAAGCTACCACTTTGAGAAATGTTCAAGCTTTGTTTATAAATAGATCATTAATTAGTATATCATATATTTAGAAACATATAACGTGTTACATATCATATTTAAAAATTGTTAATATTACGAACTATGTTTAAATATGTGTATATCGATTGTCCAGTTCATCAAGGAGTCATTTAAGAATTTTGAGTTTTGAGATAATGAGGAATTATGGACTTTTCTCAGAGTTACCTCTGTAATAAATTGGATGTTGTTAACAAAATACAATGTCATTTCAAACATTTTAATCGTATCAGTAATGAACCAGACATTACATATAACTTTTAAATATTTATATAGACTAGAATTTACCCCCGTCGTAATGCGACGTCTTTTTGGCGTGTATGATGTGAATCCAATAAAATAATTCGTAATTACATTTCATATTTTACTCTATTTTTAAATTTAAATAATAAACTCGCACAGTAATAAAATAATTTTTCAATTTATCAAAATAAAAAATATTTTCAATTTATGCGTTATTTGAACTTTTTTCAAAATTTGGGATTTTTTTTTCGATTCGTAAATAAGTTACGAAGGTTAGCCTATATACAAAATTTCAACTTTCTAGCACAATTTTTACTCTCGGTAAATACTGCCCCCGTGCCCCCAAATAAAATTTTGAAATTTTGAATTTTTATTTATTTATAATATACTCGTACTTAATAATTCTAGAATCCAGAATATGAACTTTTTCCAAAGTTCTCTACCGGACATCCGAATTGCTTCAACCCCCCCTTATTCAATTTTTGAATTTCACATGCATTACTTAATACACATGCAAAATTTCAACTTTCTATCTTTTACGAAGACAAAGTTATACAGCAAAAAAAGAGCCCACTTTTTTTCCAGTTTTTCCAAAATAACGGGTTTCCAGGAAATTCAGGGAAAAATCCGGGAACGCCAAAAGTCTTATAATTTTTTTCTCTACGAAATAGGAAATTTTCAAAAACATTGATCAAGCCATTTTCGAGCTACCATACAAAATTCAGTACCAAACATATAAGAATAGAAACATATAAGAATATAAATATACACTTGGAACATTATAATATAGGATAATATTCATTATTTGTTCATCCTGATTTTCCATATCTCGCTGCTAGTCCCGATGGTAAATGTCACAAAAAGATTTTTTTAAATAATTGATCTAATTTTAATTAATTCATGCTTTTAGGTTTAGCGAAAGATGAAGTGAAGTGATCTGTGTTAACTTTATTTGAAACAGCAAAAAGGAAAATAAACTTCTTTTCATTGTGTTTTATTAATTATGTATATACATAATTGTAAATTGATTAAGCAGCGGTGGATACATTTTTATTTCTACCTTTTCTCTAAATCCTTTTATCCTTACCTGAAAATATTATCGGAAAACACGGTATATTATAATATAAATTATATACTTATAGACATGATAGACACAACTAACCCCCATAATAAAGCGAGACTATAACAATTCACGAAAACGGCAAAACTGAGAATAGTAACACAACATTATACTCCATTATCTTCATAACATACGAGTATTCTTAAAAATGTCGACTAATGCACTACAGAAATTTCATGTACGAAGTAATTTGATGATTGCTGGAAACGTTATCAATTCAGTGACAGATCGTATCTCAACGTCAAGTTTAATTTACTTAACAAATGGGATTGATAAGTACATTCCTGCGGAATGATTATTATCGATGAATAGGCCTTCACCTGACACGAGATAAGGCGAGAGTTTCTAAAATCTCGGTTCGGTCTAGTTAGTTTAGAAAAAAATAGGTATCGTTTCAGTCTCATTCTCGTCTCGTCACATCTCGTTATTGTGAGAACTCACTCCTAAGATAATTCTAAACAAACTAACCCAGTAAACATTTTGGAGTCACTTTGACATCATATTGAAGATGCGTCATGATTTTTTTGTTATTAAAGAGTTCATTTATAGTTCAGTTTCTCACATTTTTTTACATAAAATGTCTACTTTATCGACTACAAATGGCGAAATTACTCCACCTGTCGGAATACAAATGAAGATAAAGTTGATGCGAACTATAATTGAAGTGAAATAGTGATAGAAACGTCACTAAATAGGGCACTTCACCAAATTGTTTACTGGGAATTCATTATATTATTACGGATAATTATTTTTTTTATTCTAATTTTTTCACGAGAGATAAGTCTCGTGCTCGTGTGAAATCCTATTATGAAATCACAGCATTTGAAAGGTTACTGAAAACCAAGTAATATAATCAGTCTTTGTTCCTTAATTAGAAAAATATGCTAATTAGCAATAGTACAATAAAAATTTAACACAGAAATGAGCTACATTCAATGACTACACTCTATTATTAAACTCACATAAAAACCACCAGGTAATAATTTACACATATCGTAATGGAAAATAATTGTTTCTTATTAATGGGCTTATATTTTAGCCATTAAGAATGTTTTTTTAAATTTACCCCTTTTTTAAAGTATTTCAATTAAATTTAACAAATTAATAATATTTTATTTCAAATTGCAAATTCCGTTTTTAAATTAAATTATTTTACTTGAATATAGTTTTTAAGAGGCGTTTAAACTTAAAAATATTTTTTTCATAACATTAACAAACAAAAAATAACTTTCAATTTCAAAATTTAACCGTTGTTTGACTTCTTTTCAAAATTTGGATATTTTTATTCGATTTGCAAATTAGGTACCAAAATTAGTCTATATATAAAATTTCAACTTTCTAACACAATTTTTTACCCTCGGTAAATTTGCCCCCGGGCCCCATATTAAAATTTTAATTCATTTTATTAATTTGATACTCAATTATTTCACAATCCAAAATTTGAACTCCCCAATGTTTCCTACTTGGCCTCTTAATTTTTGAAATTATGTATTTTTAGGAAATGCAATGGAAAATCCGAGGGTGTCTTAGAATTTTTTCTCTATGTTGTAGGATATTTTCAAAAACATGCCCGAAACCGTTTTCGAACCACCATATAAATCGTGTAAACATATAAACATGGTAAAGAAAAGGAAATATATATATATATATATATATATAAACTTAGTTTGATACACCTTCATATAGACCACGTACCAAATTTCAACTTTTTTGCTCATTTGCTACATGTCCAGAAAAATTCATGCCGCCATTGAACTTACATATTGGTTTTCCTATTATTGCATAGCCCAATATTGATAATATTCTATCTTTTTCAGTTCGCTAGATATTTGCAAACGTATTTTTTAGAACTGTAATTTTTCGAGGTAAATTTAGGGAACATTTTAGAGACATAGGAAGTCTTAGAAATTTATCCTCTACAAAATATAAAATTTGAAAAACGAAGTAGGTGCCGTTTAACAAATTGTAGAAACAAATAATTTTTCACATAAACTGTAAAATATAAAATACTTTCAATTTATTCGTTATTTGACCAAGAATTTTTCAAAATTTGGGATTTTTTTTAGATTCGTAAATTAGGTACCAAAGTTATCCCATATACAAAATTTCAACTTTCTAACACAATTTGTACCCATCGGCGAAAACCGCCCCCGTGCCCCCTAATAAAAATTTTGAATTTTTTTTTTTTTTAATATGATTTTCAGTTATTACCCATTCCATAATTTGAGCTTTCTCCAAAGTTTCTCGGCGCCCCTTTTAATAAATTTTGAATTTTTAAATTTTGAAATATATTCGCATTCGATGATAAAAAGTTATACAGCAAAAAAGAGCTCACTTTATTTTCCAGTTTTTTCAAAATTACGGGTTTCCAGAAAATACAGCAAAAAATCCAGGTACGCCAAACGTCTTAGAATTTTTTTCTCTACGAAATAGGCAATTTTCAAAAATATTGACGAAGCCGTTTTCGAGTTACCATACAAATTTCAGTACCAAACATATAAGAATATAAACATACAATTGGAACATTATAATATAGCAGGATACAGGCTCACGGCACGAACTTAAATAGTTCTCTTTGAATCTATTCGTGAACCGAAATGTTCACAACCTGTTTTTTAACAATCCAAACTAACAATATGTATTCTTCTTCTTCTAACACTTGAGATATTTGCTTCGATAACATAGTCACTCATTCAGCCGCTTTTTTTTCTTTAAGATAGTAATATTTATGAATTGTGTATGTATATATAACTAAAATCCCAAGCCCCAGCCTTACGTCATTTTAGCAAAGCTGAAGTTTTGAGAATAAATAGTGTAGTATGTAGTTAAGAACGTAGACGTATTTGCTAGCTTGTAAGAGGGCTCTTTTACAGAAAGCAAGGGCAATAGGTACATGAAAATCTCACTCACCTACGTGAAAGTATGATGGCTGCTTTCTATAAGATTTGTTTTATGGAATATTGTTAAAAAGTAACATTTTCGCTAGAACGTTTTCGTGGGCTCTAAGTTCCACCAGACGCTTTAAAGCTGTTGATAGAATTATGTAACGTCAATAAGAATGTCATAGTGGCAATCGTAAATTTTATATAAGTTACTCAGGGTACTATTCAAAACTTTGTAAGCTGCCAGAACAATCTGAAGTACCAAACATCCCGCCAGACATGATAAAAATTCCGTTCTAAGAGTGACTGTGAGTTAATATTATTTTTTTTAAATATTCACATCACACTTTCACGTATCGGAGAGATATATACTGGCTCCTGGGCTGGAAGTCACAGTTATCAACCAGCAATAAACTACTGTTATACAAGGTCATACTGAAACCAATATGGACATATGGTATAGAGTTATGGGGCAGTGACAGCAATTCTAATATAGAAATCCTACAAAGGTTTCAAAATAAACTGTTTAAGCAAATCCTTAACGTGCCGCGATTCGTTCCAAACTGGTTAACACATCAAGATCTTGGGGTTCCATACATAAGAAGTGAAATTAAGGATATCAGCAAGAAGTACGTACAAAGATTAGAAGTTCATCCAAATGAATCAGCTGTACAACTTTTCCTGCATAAACCGATTAGACGACTGAAACGTAAAAATCCAACGGACCTACCAAATATGGTGTAGAATAGGTTCCAAATGTACTTAATATTAATGTAATAGGTTAAGTCAAAGGGTGAGTCATCGATCGCATGTCATATTTATATATATTCTCAAAATTTGATTAATGTTCTTCGAGGACAGATTGTAAATTATGTATGTTGTAAAATAAAAAAAAATTTAAAAATACTTTCACGTATATGAGAGAGGTTTTTAAGTACCTTTTGCACTTGTTTTCTGCAAAAGGGCACCGCTTTCAAGCTAGCAAATACGCATAGGTTCTTAACTACATATTAGACTTTTATTACATTTGTTCTTAGAATAAATTACTTTTTTAGCAAAAAAGTTTTTTTTGAGATCTAATAGAAATTTTTAACTTTTTCAAGAAATTACTACCCCTCGCGTATGACGCATTTGATGGTCCTTTCCACTATTTATTCTCAAAATTTCAGCTGTACTAAAATGACGTATGTCTGTGCGATCTGAGATCTTATGTCGGTTTCACATCAATAAACAAAACAAAACTATGTGTAGGTTTATTTTAAAACAGTCCTGGTTTTCGAAAACAGACTGTTCACACTGAACAGACTGGTTTTGATTTTAGTGTTTTTCTGTGTGTCCCATAAAAATTATAAACATGATAAACAACAACTGACAAGCGCAAATGTTCACAAAAATCAAAACTGCATGTTTAAACAAAGCAGACTAAAAATTAACAACAAACGTATTTCTTTTGATCTTACCGACTCTAGATGGGATTGTATTTTGTTTACTAAAACAACAACAAAAGACAAAAATGTATTAAGAAATGTCTCTTTGGTGTAAACATAGCTGCTTTTATTCAGAAAAACAAGTTTTTGTTCGTGTTTTATTGAACTGTCTCCCAAGTGTGAAACCGGCATTAGTCTAAATATATAAAAAGCAACAAGAAATTGCACTAAAACATCGTGCGCAATGGCAAACAATGTTCACAAAACGCACACCTGAATACAACTAATGGAGCAATGCTTAAACATAACCAAATAAAACAAACAACAGTAACTCTGCATAGAAACACTTGTTATCAAAAATATGCCTCATCGTGTGTTTTGAAAAACATTTAGTTTTACCAAAATTATGTTACTTATGTTACATTAAAAAAATTGTTTCGGTTTTAGTTTTTTCAGCCTTCTTGCTTTTATAGATATTTAAAACATAAATTAACATATACATTAAAATTATAGAAAGAAATGCTCTTTTTAATAAATTTATTTTATGTTTTAACTTACCAAATGCTCCTGTGGTAAAAACACACGCTAAAAGTAATAGCTGATAACACAGAATCACCTTGCTATCCATGGTAAATAATTTGACTGATAAAAATGATTCATTTCAATGCTTTAAATACACTATATTACTGATAATATCGCATTAGATATCAATTGACTTATTAGATATCGTTACTTCAACAAAAAAAATGAGATCACCCTCATTATTGGAAATGAGCGATTAAAGTTGTGATTCTTTTTATGCAGAAGCTGTGTTATGTAATTATTACTATATAATTGTTTTTAAAAGATATTCTTATGCAATAAACCTTATAAATCCATTCCCAACCGAATGACTATGTCAATATGGCCGTGCATTTCGTATTCATGTTGTTTTAACAATCTTGCAATATTATTTCCCTAAAACTAGTGTACAGTTCGTTAGTTTTTATAAAAACAAAATAAATATAAAATAGACCGTTAAACATTGTCTTGTTATATAAAGTTTATCTACCTAATATGCAATGATTTGTGACTGGGGCTTCTGGACCTGACCCGACCCGACCCGGGTAGAAAACCCGACGGATCTGACGGACCTCGAATGCTTTTGCTGGTGTGATTGCAAAATTAATAAAATCCAAAGGGTGCCCCACGAAATCGTAGCAAAATTGGCCTCTGTAGATGGCATACACAAGAGCAATCGCTAGATCTGAATTTATCCGAGAGTCTATTGCCAACTGTGGATATAAGTTGCTCAAAAATGAGTGTGAAATGAGTTGAAAGTCAAGAAATCGCTAATGATTTCTGTATTATTTCAGAAAATATCTAATAATCAACATTGTCTTTAGAGATAAGTCTCTAAATGCTTTGGTTTTTCTAGCATATCACTATAATAGAGCAAGGAAAGTAAAGTAGGTCGTAAAATAATATGTAATTAAAACGTAAAACAATAAATAAATTACTAAAATAATAACAAATTACTTGATAATTTAGATGTTCTTTATACTTTTCTGACTTCGGACCCGACCTGAATCCGACGGGTACTAAAACCCCGGGTTTTCAGAAGCTCTATTTGTGACATATTTTACTACTTCTTGAGAAATAAATCTACCCTTTTCCTCATTACCATATTCATAAAACTTAACGACATGACGAAAACAATTTTACGTACTTTACAAAGGTCTCTAACCTATTTTTCATATTGAAAATAAAATAAGTCTTCCTCTTGTGCATTAACATTATCGCAAAACTATTTAAGAAGATGCCTTTAAGGTTCATGAAATCTTAAAACACGCTATCAAAGATTATATGTTTTTAAATAAGCTATCAAATAAGACTAATTTTACATTAAGTCTTAATAGGTTTTGTTTGAGGCAAAAAATTATATGAATTTAATGTAACAATCTTATTTTATATTCAGCGATTTTGAGTTGAAATTAAAATTGAAATGAATCTAAATTTTATCATTACTAGAATCCATTATATTTTAAGATTTCATTTTATCCAGTGCGAATTTGTAAGTTTTATTTGTCTTAGATTAAATTTTCTACAGTCTAAATTTACATCAGGTTCCATTAGAGTTTTTTAAAGAAAATAAAACAAGAGAGATGAGATGATGGGGCAACGAAATAGCAGAGGCCACTAATTATTTTCCGAATAAAAGGAACAATTTTTTTCCGTCAAGTCTTTCACAAATGTATTGCTTTTATCTCTATTGTGGAGGCCCCTCTTTTGTGGAGAAGAAAGACGACCATGTTTAAAAAAAAGCTTATTGCAAATATAGATAGAGACATAACCAATCTGCGCAGATTCTCTCGTTATTAAGCCGCTGCAGAATTTCTCCATTCTGGTGGTTCTGCAGTCGCAGTAGATGTTATTTATGTCATGGATTTTAATACCACTATTTGTCAAATAATTTATTTTTCATTTTTGTCGATGAGGTCTCATTATCATTCCAACAAACGAAAAGAGACGTTCTACTGTGGCAGAATTTGGCAAACAGGTATTGTATTTTTAAAACATTTTCTTTATGTATGGATAATTAATGAAAGAATCTATGTTAGTATTATTGTCTTTTAAATACTGCAATGTTTCCAGCTCTGTGGTTGTGTTACCATGGTCACTGGCTGTCGAAGAGTCCAAGTCATACAAACATATAATAAGATTCGTTGTTTTCCTTTTTCTTATTAGTTATATCACATACAGTTTTCATATCTTCTTGTTTTATTTTCCTTATATATCTTTTAGTATCCTTGTTTGGCTTCGGCACCCATTTAAGTTTAAAAAATTAATAATGGATAACTTAAGTATAAGCAGGTAGTTTTAACAGGAATTATTTTTATTTTATAGAAGGATAAAAGGATATTTATATGTAGAAATAAAAAAGGACAAGTGTTAAGGTTAGTAGGTAAACTAATATATATTTATGTATATATATTGTTGTGAGTAGATTCGAAGGGCGGACCCCACACCTGACACCAATGTTGTGAATTGGGGTTGGATTGTCGCCGGGACGTTACTTCTGATAATTAATTATATTATTAATTAACGTATGCTCGTTCTAAGGGAAGATTCTCAGCTGGGCTAGTGCACCACGTTGTGTTGTTAGCTTCTGAATGTAGTTCTTCTTATGACGATTTTCCAACGGACAATTACGGTAGATAAGAATTAACTCTCTTTAAGATGATTAACAGGATTCTTGTTAAAACGGAGTATTGTTACAATTTGTGAATACTTGAGCGGTCTAAAGTATACCCTTGTTGCGACATACGACGTTGGAACAATTAGTATCTTTTAAATACTATTAATACAAGCACTTTTATTAAAATATATCATTTATTCGTTGTAATATTATATCTGCATACTTAATTACAATATTATTTTGTTAGATTATTAAGATGTCAGATATAGAACAAAATGTAATTCTTAGTGTTATAATTTGATTAATTGTGAAAACGTGCTTACGGTCGAATACTTGATGTTACAATTTTAGCTGTTGTACGAACGAAGTTACAACTCGTAATGTTTAGCACTTAAGACTCAGGATAAGACTCGGATGAGACCTTTGATGAGACTGGCGTTCTGCAAGCAGTCCCGATCGGTATATTAACAATTTATTTGTTAACTTTACATCATACAACACTGATACGGTATTACCAGTATTAAAATAGTATAAATATCCACAGACCAGAGTCAATGTTTACAAGCGCTAAATTTAAACAATTATTTATTACAATCTTAATACTAAAATTAAAGATAACATAATATAATTCTTATAAAATAAATAACATTTATATTAAAAATAGAAAGGATAAGTACGACTTATGCGTACTTACAACAATATATATATATATATATATATATATATATATATATATATATATATATATATATATATATATATATATATATTGTACAGGCTTGTAATAAAACAAATAATGAAGGAGAAAATCTGATAAACAAATTGAGGTAAAGAAGAACAAATGGTCGAAAGCTGTAATATGCATAGATTCAAAAGCAGTGGTGGAAGCATTGGGAAAGAATGGGATTATCAGAAAAGTGGGAAATATATTTTATACAGCAAGAACAAATCTAAATAGAATAAAGATGAAAGGATTCGATGTACCGTTAGTGTGGATTCCTGCTCACAAAGGAATCACAGGAAATGCAAAAGCAAACGACGCCGCACAACAAGCAGCTAGAACAGTAGCAAGTGGAGAAACTCAATATAAAGTGGACTTATTGGCAAAGATCAAAAATGAAGTGAAAGAGAAGTGGCAGGGTATGTGGAATAATTCAGAGAAAGGAGGAATAATTTTCAGTTTAGAGTCTTTGCTGTGCGGACATCGTTGGTGGTGAAAAGCCCAAGGACGGAGAAGAGTGTCATCACTTATCTCGAGACTGAGGGTAGACCATACAGGGGCATTGGCACATCTTAAAAGATATCACTTGGTGCAAGAAGATATGTGCAATTGTGGATAAGGGGTAGCAGATCCAGAACATTTGATCTTCCAATGTACAGAAACGGAGGCCTGCAGAAATAATTTGTACAGAGTTTTGGTAAAAAATGGAGTGGTTTTGCTAACGAGTATGCAGGAACTACTAACATATCCGATGTGGCCAGTGTGCTTATTGATAGACAGGATATAGCATATAGCGGGTTTAAAAGTTTAGGTGTAATAACAAATGAAATGTAAATATGTAAAATGTTAATAAAATGAGTCAAGAAGGGCGAAAAGAGGACCGTGGTCCTAAGAAACCCGTCAAGTATTATTAAAAAAAAAAAATTAGATGTCTTATGGTGGGGGTAACAGGAAGGATAATAAAATAATATGCACATATATCACTTTACATTAGAATTCTAAGACAATTGTGTAGATACTTTTAGATTTTAGATGGTGCTAATGATGGTGAGGTTTTAATTTTATATTCAAAAAATAATGTTTGCTGATTAACACTATGAAGTAACAAGAATGAAAAAAGTATTTTGTATTTTCAAATAGGGAATAGGTTGGTAAAAGTTTTCAAATAAAATATGAAATTCTATACTCTTAAAACATATTTAAATACAAAATAGAAAATAGGTATTTACTATTTTGTATTTGCATTTTGAGTATATGTATTTGAAAAACTCACATCTCTGTATATATATATATCGGACTAGATAGGTAAGTTATTTGTTATATAGATAACAGGTCTGTGTTCAGTATTCTATCTCTTTTACGCTCTGTTGCATGAAAGAGAAGGAAACTTAGTGGACGAGACGTTATAGTTTTGGAATTTTCTATAACGTTTGATCCTTTAATAATTAAAGTGAAAAAATGACTATTTTAATTGTTAATATCTTCTAAAATATAGCAAGTTATTTAAAAATAATTGTGCATTTGAAGTCCTGGTAGCCGACTTTATCAATGTATTGCACAGTTTTATAGAAATTACGACACGGTTCACAAAAGGTATTTTAGGTTAGGTTTAGGATTAGTTATTGATCTGTAAAAACACACAAATAAAAAGATATGTTTTTGTAAACGATAGTATTTATTATCAGAACAATTTGTTACATCAAATAACATCTATGATATAAAAATGTTAAATAATTCAGTCATATAAAAGTTCCTGTGTCTTCCTGTCAAATAGAGCAAAGTTTTAATATTTTAATGCATAGGTGAAACAGTTATTTCCGCATTTGAGTTATTGCAGTTGATAGTAAAATAAGAGGCACCGAAGGTAATCGTGATTACGTCTACTATACGTTCTCGACATATTGGACACGTGTTGTTCTCTACACACCAATCGCTGATACATTCGCCATGGAACACGTGATCGCAAGGAAGACGACTGAATGAAAAAAAGAAAATATTTAATTTGACGTACCGATAAAATAAAACGGATGTATTTAGCAAGGAAATATTAAAACTTACGTGATTTCGACAGAGGTCTCAATTTCTGCTATGCAGATTGTGCATTCCTCTCTAGACGAATCTGCGGGCGGATAATAGCGGCTGCTATTATCAAACAATAACTCATTTCTGCGACTGATAGTCAAAAGTACTGCACGTTTCATAACTTCATCCTAAAACAAAATATAAATGCGATAAGTCATGCACAGTTCGTTAGTAAATATATACCTGCTGCTGCCATATTTACATAACACTTAATTTAAAAGTTTTGTTGTAGAAATTCATTATCGGAACCAGAAATTTCAAACATAATGGGCTTGTGTCCTCATTTTTTAGTAGTCGATTTTTCAATTGTTGATTGAAATTGATGTTAATAAAAGTGTATTGGTGTGTCTATTTTATTAAATATCTAAATATTGACGGAGATATAGCAATTAAAAGTTTGAATTGTAGTTTTAGCGCTAGAAATGATCGACCATATTTGTATGACGTGAAATGCACTTTAACGTCAGTTATTTGTTGAGAAGGTCGTGTTAGAAGGTAATGTTCTGTAGCTGTTGGTAGTCAAATAATTAAGTAAAGTCAAAGAGTAATACGTTTTTATTTTATTTAACCCTGCTAAGGCAGACATAATATTGAAATTTGATTGTTCCTTGAAATAGCTGTAAATAATATTATAATTATAATAATAGCAGAGATTTATGAGCTGTAAGGTTGCTAACCTTACACAAGGATTGTGATGTCACATGCACTTGGAATGTGTACAACGTTGAATCCCTTTAATAATTAAAGAGACAAAATGACTTTTTTAATTGTTAATATCTCTTAACATATAAGGAGTTATTAAAAAATAATTGAACATTTGAGGTTCTAGTAACCCACTTTATCAATATATAGTACACTTTTATAGAAATTGCAATAACAATGAATAATTAGAATAACAATGTTTTATTTAAATTTAAATTAACTAATTACTTTAAAATTCTTAAAAAGAAACACAAGTTTACATACCTCTAAAAAAGCCATGAGTGCAGTGTTGTCAGCCATTTTAATTTCTAGTAGATCAAACACCAATTTTCAGTCAGAAAGTAAACACAGTAAAATAAGATGTTGATTGTCTTTTAAAAGAACCTTACTGTATGAAAGCTGTAAGCAGGATACTATCACTTAGAGTAAAATTCTTTGACATGAGATAAGCCGCTTTAAGCGGCCCCTGTTGGAATATTATATCTTCAATGAACTACATTTCTCGGCGACACAACATCTGAAGAGAAGAGAGTACAGTTCAAAATGTTTGCACTTCTTTCCTTCTCTTCAGATGTTGAGTCGTCGAGAAATTTAGTTCATTGAAGATATAGTATTCCAACAGGGGTCGCTTAAAGCGGCTTATTCCATGTCAAAGAATTTACTCTAAGTGATAGTACTCTGACTGTTGACTAGCATTATATACCTTCTGATATATTATTGGGCGTGGTTAGTCTCCGTGTCTCTGAACATAAATATAAATGCAGTTCAGTGGGCTTGTGAACTTATTTCTGTAGGGGTCGCTTTTTAAATTTTTGATTGAAATAAATGTACCTAAATATTAAATTATAAAATGTTAATACAGTTTTGCCGCTTGTTTAACAAGATATAAGTAGTAATAAGCAATCGAGATTATTTTTCCTTGTTGGCAAACTTTGTTATATAATACTTCATGGGATACACAACGCAACTGTTTGTAGTAATTGACGTATCACACAACACACACACACACATTCATATGCTTCTCTGCTGTATAAAAGAGATGACAAATCGCAGAATATGAAGTTATTCAAAAATAATTGGACATTTGAGGTTCTAGTTACCAAGTTTGTCAATATACAGTAGTTTTGAAGAAATTAAGACATTCTTTACAACATATAACGCGATATAAGTGTTCCACTTGCCAAAATATTTATTAGAGAATGTCAGAGCCCTGATATACGAATATTTTATTCACATAATGATTTAGTTTAAATAATATACATGAATGAAAATCTAAAGCGTCGTACACATACCTCGTGCTTATCTTTGTCTCAAACTCAGTTCAACAAGGCTCTATTGTTCAGGTCTATTTCATTTGTCCATTTAAACACTATTTTCAATTATTTTATTTATTTATTAAACACAATTAAACAAAACGTCAATACACACTGGCATTATACACAATCCTTTTAGAAGTACCGCCGAAGGATAAAAATATTGTTGTTTCACAAAAACACTACTTAGAATTTTTAAAAATAGCATAAGTAACGGTTTTATTAGTGTCGCATGTTTATGTCGCACTAGTCTGTACGTTAAGAGTGTAACACATTTAGTACAGTCATGTCTAAGTAATGTCAACTTATGAATGAAAATATATAAATTTTGGATGTAGTATGTTTAAGTCGCACCAATGTGTACGACACTTAAGGTTTTTTATTTAAATTTATATGTTCGAACATATTAATAAATTGGTATAAGTAGGTGTTGCTACATGAAAACAAACGGCACTTTTTAAAAGCAATTAATAATTTGGCCAGTGTGGCTTCACTAAACATATTTTATTTAAAGGTTTCAATCAAACACAGGTGTCTTAATAAAAGTTTAATAGATAAAAATAGGGAACAACTTTTTATATATTCTTACAATTATGTTAAACTTCTTGAAACTAACTCTGTTTTTCCAAAAAGTTATCTTATTTAGTATTAACATGAACTAAAGTTGGTCTTGTTGGTTGGTAAAGTCTTGTCATTATAAAGCATTAGCTTCATGACTGGCGTATTAACACAAATGAAACTAAATCAGTACAAGTGACGTTTACCACCAAACGACATGCATATCTACTAGCCAAATTAAATGGCGTTGGTAAATTCCTATATGACATATACTAAATAATACATATTTTTCATAAGCTGAAGTTTCATATTAATTGGGTTTTGAACCTATTTTTTAGGGGTCGATTTTTTAATTCTTTATATTCTTAATTTGTTAACGTATTATGCGTTTTTATTTTATGAAATATCCAAAGAATTGACAGATATATGTCTATTTACCCTCAATATCTCCTATTTAATAATTAAAAGTGGTAAAATAATTATTACGTAGTGAATTTGACATGTTTTGAGAATACAATAAGCATAATAAAACATAAAAATGCAGTAGTTTTTTTACAAAGTGAAAAACAAAAGTGTATAGCTGTATTTAATAATTACCATAGTTAATAAACTTTAAATGTAGTTTCTTCAACTTTCAGGTACGATTTAAGTTAAACAATATAATTATTAAAATATGTATGTACATTAATAAAATAATCTTCAAATTTCAGAAGCAACACAGGAGTTTAATTAAAATCACTCCTAATAAAACTAGAGACATAATAGAACTAGAGTCTTTTTACATAAGTCTTTTGACACAATAGAACTAGAATTGTTTTTAAATTCATTTTAGCAACAAACAAAAAATGTCGGTTTATAATGTGTGAGCATTGTGCACCTACCACTTGCAATCGACAAAGAATAAAAAACACAATGGTTACTAAAATAAAATAAAGATTTATTAAATATGATTATAAATAGTTATATTAATATGGATTAAAGTAATTAATACCTAAAATAAAATGAAGAAACGATAAATTATGTTATCTTCTTCACTTTGTCTATTTCTACTAAAATAACGTGGATCACTGCGAATGCTTCACTATGGCTGACGTTGTGGGCTGACGTATTCTCTGAAATGACTCTGCCATCTTCGCTGTAATATTCTAGTATCGACTGGTGTCGGTATTGTATAGTGTAGCAAGGATTCATTACATGTATATATATATATATATATATATATATATATATATATATATATATATATATATATATATATATATACATGTAATGAATCCTTGCTACACTATGCACCCTACAATACCGACACCAGTCATTACATGAATATATATATATATATATATATATATATATATATATATATATATATATATATACATGTAATGAATCCTTGCTACACTATTCACCCTACAATACCGACACCAGTCGATACCAGAATATTACAGCTAAGATGGCAGAGCCATATCATAGAATGATACGTCAGCCATAGTAAAGTATTTACAAACATTAACAGTGATCCACATTAGTTTAGTCAAGTTTTTAGTTTTAGTAACCAATGACGTCGTGAACTGAAGTAATGAAGTAAATATTTACCATTTTGCGAATTGAACAAAAATAATTTGATATTTGAGGTTTTGATAGGTAACTTTATCAGTTATGGATCACCACCCAATAATAACAGATTGTGAGTATTAACTCCGTTGAGAAAAAAGATCAATGTACCTTTGTATTATTAAATGTTGCAGTCTGCTTTCTGTTTGTTATTATCACAAATAAAATACAAATGTAATCGATAATTCAGTGATCGCCATCTGATGTATTAGACTGAGGCCTGTTACAGTATGGTACCGTATTTAAGCGACGGCGAATTCGTATGTAAATCGACGGGTTGGATGAGCGGCTACTATTCTCAAAGTAAACCGACTGTATGTGTTACAATACATACATACTCCGTACCGATACGACAGTACTCCAAGCAACGTGTGTACTGTAGGGGTGTATTGGAGTTGTTTTGCACTAATATAATTTATCATGAGAGCAAACTTTTACTTTAATTTTTAACGATACACCACTGGTATTAAAGGGACTTTAGCATTTATTATATATCAGAGTTCTGGTTAGCGTGAATTTTAATTTAGTTCTATCGTATTTGTTTGGTGGTTTCTATAAACTGAAGCATGCTGAACATACTCGTTCGATGCGATAGATCGCATTCAAAACGGATTGAAGAGATACAACGCGCGTTCTTAGGTTTCCTTCCAGTCTGAGGCGGCTGTTTGCATTTGTGGTGGTGGTGGTATTGCTTGGTTAAAATTCGCTGTTATTCGGTTTTTATGTGAGAGCCGGCCGAATTACGGTGCCATACTGAGACAGGCCTGATCGTCTCTTGTATGCATAAGGTATTCAAGAGCTGATCCAGGGTACTATCAGTTAGTGTAAAATTCATCAATGTATTCAGCATGGTCGCTTTAGGCGTAATCAGTCGCCATTTTTGGAATAGTGAACTAAAATGCTCGGCGACTCAACATTTGAAGGGAATGAAGGGTGAAGGGAGTGCACTGAGCTAAAGTTCAGTGCAGTTCAGTGATATCACATATTAAAACATAATATTTTTACGTTTACAATTTCTGTTTGTAGAAATACATTTGAGTTTATTATTTCTTTTTCAATACTATTTGTTACATTTTTAATATCAGTAGATATATGCAATTATTTTCATTCAATATAAATGTACCGAATCCGAATCTGCCCGAAACGAATAAGAATGGAACTGTGTTGTGAGTGAGAGAACGCACGTGTATACGAGTGAGAGAACACGCACAACACAAATAAAACTAAACTGATTTGAAATTGGTTTTGAGCAACTGTGTTTCTAGGTCGCAGGCAATTACGTTGCTTGCTTTTGATGGTGAACATCATGAGCAGAGATGTGCACAAATACTTTAAAAAAGTATTTAAATACATACATAAATACAAATACCTCACAATACCACACAATAAAATTCCCTGTCACAAAACGCGGCTCGACATGGCTCGTTTTTCGTTTTCGTTGGAAACTTCGTTGCGGGACTAGTTTGGAATCAGTCGACCCATGTGTGGACGGCCTTACAGAGACATGAATTTTTCAAAAAGTAAATAGATTTTAGACGCTTGTGAACTCATTTTTTAGGGGTCATTTTAATATATGTTGATTGTACATTAATGTTTTTTTTTTTAAATATAAAAGTTGACAAAATTGAAGCTATATAAAATTTGAACTTAAGTTCTGCCGCATGTTTTAGATATGTACGAGTATAATACGTGACAGAAGAAATAAGTAATCGAGATTATTGTTCCAGTGTTATAATCTATGTAACATAATACTTCATAGGATACACAACTCATCTGTTAATTGGAGGAGTGGAGACCCTGGGGCAGTGAAAGAGTGTAACTAATTATTTTCCGAATAAAAGGAACAATTTTTTTCCGTCAAGTCTTTCAAAAATATATTGCTTTTATCTCTATATGATTGGGAAATTTGGTTTGCAATATATTCATTGTTTCGTTGGCTGTAGACTTGTGGCCAACGACCATAATGTTCAAACCACGTGTCAGTGATATCCATATTATCAATAATAGGCCAAAATTGAGTAGCGCACCATACAGTGAAACGTTGAGCATGCAAAGGCTTCTCAACAATCTCTCTTGGCTTTTCAAAAGCCCAAATGCGGTAATTTTGCTTATTGACGTATCCCAGACAGATGAAAATCGGATTCGTCTGAAAAAACGATTTTTGATGGTGAATTGAGCGGAACTACGGCGGTGTGAATGATCGGTCGGCTTTTTGCACCGGTTGCACCTTGTAAGGCTTCAAAGCCAAACCCTTACGCTAAATTCACCATGTGGTCGTTTTGGATAACTCAATTGTTGAGACGTCGAGGAATTGACAAATTCAGATCTTTAACACTGTGGCTCACGGCTGCGATGTTTTCACTTGAAGGACCCGGTCGAAGACACATTGGTGTTGACACATTTTGTACGGAGCCTTTCAACTTAAATTTATCGACCAAATTCTTAAAAGCTGTCTCAGAAGGACGATTATGTTGACCGAAAATATCACGAATTTTACAGATCCACCATTTTCATAATGAATTTCTATTATTTTAATGCGATTTTCGAGCGAATTTGAGTTCATTGTGTTTCCCCTCTTACCTCCCAGAACGTTCATACCCCTCAAAAAGGATCGAATGATTTGCTCACAGTTGAAAGTCTATATTCAGTGGTTTGTGATTTTGACGCCGTATTATAACCTAATATATTACTATTTCACATGCTTTGACATTAGTATATCTGTGGAGTATATGTGTAGTCTGTGTATTTAATTGCTTGTGATTTATTTTGATATATTTTTATAAACATGCGTTTCAATAAATCTTTTTCCGATTTGCATCTTATATTAACAAAGCAGTTAACACATGTATATTTAATTGCTTGTGGTTAAAGTATTCTGTACTACCCAAATAGGAAATAGGTTTGTAAAAGTTTTCAAATAAAATATAAAATTCTATACTCTTAAAAGCTATTTAAATACAAAATAGAAAATAGGTATTTAGTATTTTGTATTTTCATTTTGAGTATATGTATTTGAAAAACGCACATCTCTGAATACGAGTATGTAGCAGCGTATATACTATGCTAAAAACTGCTAAAATGAGAATGAGGAATTCCTATGAATAAATAAAACTGGTTTTATGACGTCAGCCTGGTAGTCCCAGCTGTTGTGGGTAAATCGGCTCTGACGGTGCGTCACACAATTTGAATTCGTCTGCACACACGAATTGAGACAATGCTTCAAGGTCAATGTTACGTTCAAATTCTATACATTTAAATCACTTGCCATTGAAACAGTCTGTCAAAGTTTGTCGTGAACTCTTGTCGCTCAGTGCAGTGCTGAAATAATTTGTGTTTGTTTTTCATCTAATACGGATCCGTTGCATTATTAAAAAGTATGTTTTTGTTTGAATATATCGTTTTCTATCTATTACTAAAGTTCGTTTATTAGTTGAAGTTAAAAGTGCAATCATTTTTAAAGTCCACCGTCGTCTTGTTTCGATATTTCTACCCTTCCTATCTATGTTATACAACGAAGATAGGATTATATGACTTCTATACAAAAACCGCTTGCGAGTCAACAGTTGTCGTTTATTTCTAAAAAAATAAGTTCTACACGTACTAGAGTTTATAATGGGCTTGTGTCCTATGTCTAATAAAAGTGTACTATATATTGATAAAGTGGGTTACTAGAACCTCAAATGTCCAATTATTTTTTAATAACTCCTTATAATAAACGTGTCAGAGTTCTGTCAAGAATATATCTCTTTCACGCTCTGTTATATAAAAGAGATAGCAACTAGCGGTTGTGAGGTCACATGCAATTGAAAAGAGTTACAACGTTGAATCCCTTTAATAATTAAAGAGACAAAAAGAGATATTAATTGAAAATAATTGAAAGTTTGAAATTCCGTTTTATAGAAATTAAGTCATGGCTCAAAAGCCTGCTCTTTTGCTATAGTTTGGTAAACGATAGGGCTTTACAAGAGACAATATAAGGCGAGAGTTTCAAATATCCCGCCTCGTTCTCGTTAGTTAAGAAAAATATTCCCGTCTCGTAATCGTTTGTCTCGTCACATCGTTTTTGTGAGAACTTACTCCTAAGATAGTCCTAAACAAAGCAATTTATTAATTATTACGGCTAATTATTTTTTTTATTCTAACTTTTTCACACACTAAGCATATCGCTTTTTTCTCACTATTAGTTGTATCAAATTTAAAAGAAAATTTAAACTTTGAAGAATTTTTTTTTTAAACACAGCACATCATCTCTAGTATCATCAACTGGTTCAATTTCACTTTTTTGCGGCAAAGGCTAAAATGTCTTCAACCAATCGGATTGTAAATAATTTATATTCACATTTATTTTCGCTTAAAACATTCGTTTCCATTCGGCTACAAAATGTTGTAAAAGACAAAATTATAAAATAAAATATTTAACAGATGTTTGTTTATCAGATTTTATATTTCGTAAATGTACGACCTAACCTTTTTTGTAATAAAAAAAGCTTAAACGTTTATGTTACTGTTAGTTTATTTTTCTAGCAATTTTTTTTTAAATACCGTCTACGAGACCAGAAACAAGACTCTCGGGTCTCGCCGCAAGTGGTCTCTTAAATGTCTCGTTTACGAGACAAGTAGCGAGACAATACGAGAAAAGTCTCGTGCTCGTGTAAAGCCCTAGTAAACGATAAGGTTTTACGTTCATATACGGCCAAAGTAGACATTAGCGCTTTTAGCTTCAACCGATGTTCATGAATTATAGTGACATTTGTTCTTTTAGCACCTGGCTACTGATATGACATATGTTGTAAAACATGTGGTTTTTTTCTAACGGTTTTAATTCCAGATTCTAACACGCGCGGATTTAAAACCGCAGTGGGTGTATTTTCATATGATTCCACGTGTTACAGAATTCGCACTTTTTTCCGCGCGGGGTTATTCCTCAGTGTGATGTAGGCCTAAATTAAGAATTAAGAATTATAAACAAACAAAAAATAATAAATATAAATAAAATAATAAAAAAATAAAAAGTTGTTAAACGCAGCTTCATTTAATATTTAATATTTTTACAGACAAGAATCCTTCACACAAGATGTACCGTTCTTATTTAAATGATGATGATGATTTCTTTCCCGACTCCTTTTTCCCCTGGCCAGTGTGGTTCATCATCCCATGTGTCATCATTTTAATTCTGATTATCTGCTGTGTTATCGGTGTCATCATAAAAATTTGCTGTTGTGGAAATAGTTCAACTATGCTTAATCGTAAGTAATATGGTAAACAATTAACTAAACACTTTGAAAACCAACTGAGTGGGTCAAAATGAACCAATTTTAGTGATAAAGCCATCTTATGCTTTTTTCAAAAAAAAAGAAAATGTCTTATAGCTGGTATCTTGGCGAAATATGCAAAAAAATTATAACTTGCATAGGAAGCTGAAAATAAGAAATATGCCTTAAATTATATTTATGCCATAAATATTGACTTCAGGTACAGTGTGCTGTGGTGGTATCATCTCTAGTTTAAGTTAATAATGATCCTATATTATAACTTTCCAGGTGTATATTTATGTTCTTATATCCTTATATGTGACTGAAATACGTATGGCAAAATGAAAACGGCGTAATTTTAAAAAAATTGGAAAAAAAAAAATCACTTTCTCCCGTATAACTTTTAATTCGTAAAAGATAAAAAATTTAAATTTTGCATGTATATTACGCTATTTAATATGAACATATTTCAAAATTTGGAAATTCTGAATTTTATAAAATTTGCTTTAATGCAAAATTAGGGGGCCCAGTAGGAAACATTGGAGAAAGCTCAAATTTAGGATTGTGTAATAATTGAATAACATATTAATAAAATAAAAAAAATTAAATACTCAAAAATGTTATTTGGTGGCACTGGGTCGCTTTTTGTCGAGGGTAATAATTGTCCTAGAAAGTTGAAATTTTGTATATGGGCTAACTTTGGTACCTAATTTACAAATCGAAAAAGAAAACCCCAAATTTTGAAATAAAGTTGGTCAAATAACGAATAAATTAAAAATACGCTTTTTTATTTTGTTAAAAAAAATATATTTTTTAGTCAATTTAATATGAAAATTATTTGTTGTTAAATGTAAAATTAATATTGAACGAGTTAAATATTTCAATTTAAAAATGGAATTAAATTCAATTCACATACAAAAGAAAGGGGTAAACTCTAGTAATAATTAAATTCTTGTTAAAAAAGTAATATTTTCTCTGAGACAGCGTTACACCAAATTATAACTGCGTTAGAATAAAGAAATACATTTTTATTAATAAGGTAACTTAAAGAAATTCTCATTTACAATAAATCTTCGTAATTAATTACAGCACCAGTTCACGCCCACGCCATGGAATCTTCACATGCAGCAACAGCCCCGTACTATGAACCTAGTGGTTACGGAATTTCTCACATTCCTCACTCATATCCAGATGTTTATATTAACCAAATCAATGGGAAAACCCATGCGGTTTCTAATCATACGTCACAATCACACTCAGGTAAATTATTCATAATTATATTTCATAGGTATCTAGTACATAATATGCCTCGAGCGATAAACCTGGAATTTCCAATAGTTTAGCTGTATGTGCAGTGAAACAGAACCTATATATCAAAGGCTTTAAACAGTAGTGTTGTAAAATGGGGTCGTATTTGTCGTTCTAGAAGGAGATTACTCAGCTTACTAGTACATTCTGCAGGGATGCTAGTTCTGGTAGTAGATTCTTCAGTTGACGACTCCCAACACCAATTACAGTAGGAAAGAATTAACTTTCTTAAGATGATTAACAGGATTCTTGTTAAGACGGTGTATTGTTGCAATTTGAGAATACTTGAGCGGTCTAAAGTATACCTCGTTGCAACATACGACGGTTGAACAATTAGTATCTTTTAATTACTATTAATACAAACACTTTTATTAAAATATATCATTTATTCGTTGTAATATTATATCTGCGTACTTAATTACAATAGTATTTTATTGGATTAATAAAGATGCCAGATATAAAACAAAATGTAATTCTAGTGTTATAATTTGATTAATAGTTAAAATGTGCTCACTGTAGTATACTTTGATGTTACAATTGGAGTAATTGCACGAACGAAGTTACAAAACGTAATGCTTGCACTGAGGCTCAGTTTGAGACTGGCTTTTTGA
The DNA here is from genome assembly GCA_963678705.1 of Panorpa germanica. Lineage (NCBI taxonomy): Eukaryota > Metazoa > Arthropoda > Insecta > Mecoptera > Panorpidae > Panorpa > Panorpa germanica. The sequence goes on from OY783210.1 coordinate 7,407,098, forward strand.
CTAGCGTACAGATTAATATATAATAATTTATTTCACATCACATCACGCCAATACTGGGTTACCAGTTTTAAAACAATATAAATCTCCACAGACCAGAGACAATATTTATAAGCGCTAAACTTAAACAATTATTCATTACAATATTAATACTAATACAAAACTGTTGACATAATATAATTCTTATGTAATAATTAACATTTAATATTATTAAAATAAAAGGTAAGTGCGACATATGCGTACTTACAACACTCCTCAACCAAAGAAAAGGAACGCATATAAAACAAAACATATGCGTTTCTGCTCTAAGGAAAAGAAAAAGGAAAAATTGAGATAGGGGAGATGTCGTACATCTCACAACACCCCCTTTCAAAAAAAAGGAACACGTATAAAAACAAAATATACGAGTTACAATTCTAGAAAAAAACAAAAAGAGAAGCAAAGTGTCGACAACGATTCTGATCCCATCGTATAGAGTTAACACTGCTCCACAAAACAATCATCCCTGACAAAATCCATTTCATTCGTCAATTTTTTATTCATTGGTACAAAATCTCTTCAACCTATTATTATGAACTACCGTATGTTTTTTACCAATTAGTATTTCTGTATTAACAGGGGATATAATTTTAGTAACTTTATACGGTCCTACGTATAAGGGTAAAAGTTTTTTGGACTGTCCCTTGGTTGGTAACTGTTCATTTCTTAATAAAACTAGTTCGTTTATCTCAGGTGTGCAAAGAGAATTGACCCTTCTATCAAAATATACTTTTGTTTTTTCTTTGTTTTTAACCAAGTTATTCATAGCAAGTTCCCTCGCTACTTGTAACCTGTGTTTGAGTTCTACTATAAAATTATTATAAGTATTTACCTCAATTGGTTCTTTATAAAAAATTGAAGGCAGATTTGCCTTATGTCCATAAATTAGTTCGAAAGGAGTAAAACCGGTCGCTGTATGCGGAGTTGTGTTATACACAAACATTGCATAGGGAATCCAATTTATCCAATCATCCTGTTTTTTACAAAAATTCCTCAGATACTCGGCAAGGGTTCTATGAACTCTTTCTAAGGCACCGTTGGTTGCTGGTCTAAATGCCGTTGTTTTTAATTGTTTAATTTTTAACAACTTGCATATATCTTTAAAAATTTTCGACATGAAATTTGTTCCTTGGTCTGTTAAGATCATATTAGGAACTCCGTATCTACAAATAACGTTAGTTACTAATGCTTTCGCGACAGTATTTGCCTCCTGGTTTATAATAGGAATAGCTTCCGCAAACTTAGTAAGGTCATCCTGTATTGTTAGTAAGTATTTATATTTGTCGTTGTCGTCTTTTTTGGGAAGATATACTATGTCCAAAGCCAACCTTTCGAAACTATGTTTCGAAGTCGATGTAATTGTTAATGGGCATTTATTTAATTTGCACACTTTATTCTTTTGACATGATACACATTGTCTAATAAATTTTTTAACTTTTCTAATCATACTTGGAATTTTAAAGTGTGATTTTAATCGTTTAATTGTTTTAGAAACTCCTAAGTGGCCTGCTGTGGGATTAACATGAAATTCCGAAATTACATTGTTTATTAACTCAGGGTCACTAATTTCAAGTATAGTGTCATTATAAATGTGTACTATTATATTTGTTTTATCAAAGATATGTCTGAGCATAGTTCGTATCTGAGCAAAATCTAATTTACTTAGTTCAGATTCGAACCTGTTCATGGCAATATTAGTAATTTTGTGTAAAGTACAAAAGTTTTTCAGATTCACTAATGCCAAAAATATTTCTTTATAATTTGGTAGATTAAAATGAAATTCCTTAATTATTAAACAGATAATAAATCTAGTATCAATTTCAACATATGCAATTTCTGATACTTCTTTTTTTTGTATTAGAAATGCATCGATATCACTAAATTTATTGATTAATTCAGGACAATTTCCAATTGAATTTTTAAAATCTTTTGATACAAAATCTACTAATGAAAATGACGTCGGTGCGTCATATAAACTTTTATCATGTTCAATTACTTTATTGTTTATGATAATTTTATTTTTAATTATTTCTAAATAATTTTCGTATGTGACATCCATTGTATTAGCCTGAAGTGAGTATACGCGGCTTAGAGCATCTACGTGTGGAATCGAACTACCTGGTCTATATATTACTTCGTAATTATATTCTTCTAGTTTTATCCGCCAACGCATAAGTCTAGAACTGGGGTCCTTAATACTCATTAACCAAGTCAAGGCTTGATGGTCTGTTACGATACTAAAAAACTTTCCATAGAGATAGGGTCTAAAATGAGCAACAGCCCATACTACTGCTAATAACTCACGTTCAGTAGTTGTGTAATTTTGTTGTGCCTTATTTAGAGTTCTTGAAGCATATGCTATTGGGTGGCTTTCCTTAATAGTACCTTGTGAAAGGACTGCACCTATAGCATATTTACTTGCATCCGTGGTTACAACGAAATTTTTACTAAAGTCCGGGTATTGTAAAACAGGTGATATGGTTAATTTATTTTTTAAAGTTTTAAATGATTCGTCGCACTGGTGTGACCATTCTAATACTTTAACATTACTGTTTGCTGCATTATATAGGGGTTTGGCTATCTCTGCGTAATGCGGTATATGCCGGCGATAATAACCAGACATACCCAAAAATGTTTTAATTTGTTTAGGATTGTTTGGAATGGGGAAATTCTTTATTGCTTCTACTTTAGAAGGATCTGGTAGAATACCCGTTTCATTAATAACGTGACCTAAATAAATCAAATCTTTATGTAGAAAGTTACATTTGGATGGTTGGAGCTTCAAATTATGTTCCCGTAATTTAGAAAAAACGTTTTTTAATCTTTGGTTGTGCTCAGAAATGTTTTTTCCAAAAATGACTACATCGTCCAAATAGATTAAACAATCTATTCCTTGCAAACCTGTGAGAACATGAGACATAAGTCTCTGAAACATGGGGGGGGCTCCTTTAAGTCCGAATGGCATTCTTACAAATTGATAGTGTTTAAAGTTCGCACTAAATGCTGTTTTCTCTTTATCTTCGGGAAGCATAGGGACCTGGTGAAAACCGCTTGCTAAGTCAAGCGTAGAGAAAAATTTTGCACCACTAAGTTGGTCCAGTATATCATGTATAAGAGGCAAAGGATAGGCGTCACTTGTTGTCTGCTCGTTAAGTTTACGGAAATCGACTACTACGCGGAATTGTTTGTTACCTAACGCATCTGGTTTTTTAGGTACTACTAATAGAGGTGCGTTATAGGGTGAGTCGCTTTCTTCAATGATGTTGTTGACTAACAGTTCCTGAATATGCTTCTCTACAATCTCTTTTTGCGCATGGGGCAATCGATACGGTTTAACGTTAACGGGTTTAGAAGAATTAATCTTTATCTTATGACTTAATGCGCTCGTACAAGATAACTTGTCTCCCGGTAAAAAAAATATGTCATTAAAGCTGTTACAGATTTCTATTAATTCTGTTACTAATTCTGAATTGACATGTGAAAGATTTAAATTGTTTAATAAAAGTTCCTTACGGTTGTTAGGACTTGATTTTGAAAAATGGTAAATACTAAATTGATCTATCGGTATGATATTCGGTTTGAAATTACTAAGTACTATATTTTTTATTGAAGAATTTATTATTGATATATAGAAAATATTTTTGACGGGCTTGATTAATGCATTAGCTAAAAAAACTTCAGGTAGCAATTCCCTGGCTACACAAACTCCTACTGTAGAACCTGACATAGGAATTATCTTCCTCGTACGTGCTGGTAAAACGATATTGTTTATATTTATAAGTGGGAGCTCAATTACTTTGCCACGTTCTGAGAATTGTACACTGTTCATTTTTAGATTAATTACTGCATTTAGTTTCCGTAAAATATCTAACCCTATAATTCCATCGTGTTCAATGGGGAAATTTTCTGACACAACCTGTAGAGTTTGTTTCGACTTATTACTATCTAAAATTATAGAAGTTTTCAGTGAACCTAAAGTATAAGGCGTGCCTCCAGAAATATTTTGTTTAATCAAGGAGATTTGAGAACCAGTATCTAATAAAAATGAAACGGTTTTAGCTTTGGCTGCGACCATCTTGAATTGGACAGTGTCAGCTGTTTGCTTAGCCTTAACATTTTTATTTTTACTGCCAAAACTTAGAATATCATTAGTGTTTTGTATATTACCCGTATTGATCTCATCAAAATCATAAAAAGAACATAATTCATTATTTGAATTGTGTTGTGTCTTGTTAGTAAAAGATACTTGAGAACCATCAGATATAAGATGTTTCGATCTTTCACAACAAGTAGAAGGTTCTGATAAAATTGTGGCCTCCCTACAAGTATTAACTTGAGCAATAGGGTTAACCGTATCTATTTTTTTTTTTTTTTTTATTTATTTAGGCTTTGGCTTATTCAGCCTTCTTGCCATTGCTTTTATTTGTAAAATTATATAAAAATTTACATATAAATTATAATTGTTCTAATAAATACAAAACAAAATGATTCTTTTAAAAAATTAAACTTAAAATTAAATACATACTAAATAAAATATTTTAACTTAAATTACACTTCTATATTATTTTCTATCACAAAGTTTGTTAATATTTCCGCCGTTGCTTCACTTGTCATTAAACAGGACATATTGACTGGGAACTGTGTTACATTACATAAATCATTTAAAAGTCTATCAATTTTTGATGTTAAAAGATGGCACCCTAGAATTATATGGTCCAAAGACCCTTCTTCTCCACATCTACAATTTGGTGTGTCTTTTATATTTATTTTGTATAGATGAGCTGGACATCTAGAATGCCCAGATTTCATTCGACAATTTGTTGAAATATATCTCCGTGAATGATTTTTATTAAACCATGTGGTTGTTGGAATTTTTTGATTCGCTGCAAAAAAAAATTTTCCAGTACTTTGACTTTTCTCATTATATATATTCTGCCATTCTGCCATACAATTTTCTTTAATTATTTTTTTGGAATCATTTATTGACCAATTTATTTCGATTATTTCCCCATCTACACAAGCTTCTTTGGCCAGTTTGTCAGCCATTTCGTTTCCTTTTATGCCTACATGTACTGTTGTGTTGTTATCTGATAATGTTGTTAACTTTTCTGTGTATATGTTGAATAATAAGGGAGATAATATTGAGCCTTGTGGAATTCCGTGATTACATAGTATAGGACCAGTTAACTTATTATTGTATCTAACTGTTATTTCTCTATTTTGGAAGTAGTTTATAATCCAGTTGGATATTTTGGAAGATATACCTATGTTTTCTACTTTTTCTTTTAATATTTTTAGATTAACATTGTCATAAGCAGCTTCAATGTCAATGAAAGCAGCTATCATATAATGATTTTTACTGTATGTTCTTTGAATATCGATATTCAATATGTTTAAGTTATGCTGTGTACTTCTTGTTTTTCTAAACGCAAATTGTAACTCAGGTAATCTTTTATGATGTTCGAGATACCACTCCAGTCTGTTTTTGATGATGGATTCCATAGTTTTGCCCATACATGATAGTAAAGTAATTGGTCTGAATGATTCTTCTTTGTTTGGATCTTTTCCTGTTTTTAATATAGGAACAACGATATGTTTTTTCCAGTCTAATGGTATATCAGCAGTGTTTAATGACAGATTGTATATTTGTGTAAGATGATTTATTGCATTGTCAGGTAAGTTTTGTATCATTTTGTAATTTATTCTATCAAATCCTGTGCTACTGTTTTTATTATGATTTAACGCGAATTTTACTTCATTTTTATTTATGTTATTATCTAGAAAATTATCTTTTACGATGGTGGTGGTAGTAATATTTAAATTGTTGTTCTGTGGAAATTTTTTTTTAATGAATTCTTCTATTAAATTTTCATTATCACTTATCCTTTTAGTACTATAGCTTTTATTGTTAATTTTTCTTATATTATTCCAGACAATGTTGGTTGTTGTGTTTGGGTTTAAATTCTCGCAGAAATTTTGCCATTCAATTTTTTTTCTGGCTCTAAAATATCGTCTGGTTTTAGCTTGATGTTTTTTATAATTTAAATAATTCGCCATTGTCATGTTTTTATTAAAAATAGTTAGTGCTAATTTTCTTTGAGCTATCATTTTATTGCACTCAGTGTCCCACCAAGACGGTTTTATTTTATTAGGAGTTATATTATACAATCTGGTAGATGGGATATGTATGTCTGCCGAATTATTAATAACATCTCTAAATTGGTTGTATTTGTTTTCAACATCTTGGGGATTACTTGTGATTCCATTTGTGCTAAGGTTTGAAATTCTGCTTTCTATTTCAAGGCTATATTTCTCCCAATCTACTTTTCGGAAATTTCTCCTCGTTAAATATTCAGATGTACGGTAACGGTCTTTATTATAGTCATTCAAACAGAAAAAAATTGGGTAGTGATCACTACCTAAGCTATCTGCAAGAACTTGCCACGAAGTAATTTGTTGTGTTAACGTCATTGATACCAATGTGAGATCCAATATACTGTCCCTTGTACTGAGATTGCTTACTCTAGTTGGTTTATCATCGTTGATAATATTTAGATTTTCGTTTTCTATGAAATCTAACAATTCGTTACCTTCATACTGACTACCTGGACAATTTATATCCCAAGCAAGATTAGTCGCGTTAAAATCTCCAGCAAGTATAACAGGAACATCTATTTGTTGTTTTATCTGTGACCAATTAGAATTAGATAGTTTATGATTCGGTTTAGCATAGATTGATAAAATACATATTACATCAGTTTCGTTATGTGTTAAAATTATTCCAACTATTTCGACCGAATTAAATGGGTTATTTAGCATTACTCGTTTATATTTTATAGATTTATGAATCAAGATAGCAACACCCCCGTGGGGATTATAGTTTGTATTCTGTATCCTATCTTCTCTTTCAATAAAATAACCTTTGATGTTGAAATTGATATTTTTTGTTAAAAACGTTTCTGATAGTATGCATATATGTATGTTATGCTTCTGTAACATATGTTGTAGTTCCTCTTTAATATATCTGACTCCTCTGCAATTCCATTGAATAAAATTTATCATTTTAACTGTTTTAATTAATTATTGATTTTTATATCTGTCCTTGGTCTTGTTGTTAGATTTATTTATATATTTTATTTTATTTTATTTTCTCTCCGTTTATATAATTATTGTTGATTTAATATTTTAGTAAATTTATTAAACGATTAGGTTTAGTGATGTGAATAGATTTTTTTAAAAATAAACTTAATTTATATATCGATGTTTTCTTACGAGTTTGGCCATTGTACACTAGATATTTGTTTCTTGTAGCTTCTAAGGGATTGGGATGTAATATTTGGGTCTTTGTTTGTATTTTTAATTTTGTCATCATTATTTTTATTATATATTGATGTATAGCAGGTATCATTATCATTGTTTTCCATTGTAATATCAGGTGTCTCTTGGTTGATTTGCTTTCTGTTTTTTCCTTGATTAGTTATCTTAAGGTATGTGTCGCTTTCTTCATTGTTAGGTTTCTTTTCTTCTCTTCTTCTTTTTGGAATTGGTTCTTTAGTGGATGTCGTAGGTTGTGGTTGACTGTAAGATCTTTGTAACGAGTTACCTGTATTTGATTTATTCACTCTGGTATTAGTTCTTCTGGTTAAAGGGTTTGGTTTGTATGTTGGAATTATGTTGATACTATTGTATTTATTAGTTATATTGGGAAAAGTCTCATTGTAGTTTAGAGCTTCAAAAGAGTTTTGAGTTCTTACTGAGTATAAATAGTCTGTATTTTTTTCTGTTAATTCTAATTTTGCTTCATAAAAACTGAGATTGTGTTGGGCCATGAGATCTTTTATCTTGATTTGTCTTTTTTTTTCAGGACATTCATTGTCTGTAGCCTCGTGGTTAAGTTTACAATTTATGCATGTCGGATTAGGAGATGTGCATGCAGTACGTAAATGATCTTCACTTCCGCAGAATTTACATTTTGCTACTTTTGCTCTACATTTTGTGGCTGCATGTCCAAATTTAAAACAATTATAACATTGTATCGTCTGTTGTACAAATGGTTCACATGCTCGTCTCACTCTCCACATGTAAACATAAGCAGGAATAGCAAGTCCTTCAAAGAATAATTTCACTGTTGTACTGGGTTCATATTTAATAGCTCCGTCAACTCTTAGTTTTCGATTTAACCTTTGCACTCTCGTTACTTTAAAAGGTGGACACTCTATATTATTTAAAATTGTATCTTCCGAATATTCAATATCAACACCTTTTATAATAGCAACTTTTGTGCACCAGTAAAATGGGATAAACGCTTCATACCCATTGTTTTTCAGCAATGTTGATTTGGTAATTTCGTTAGCTAGTACTGCATTAGCACATTGAACGATTACTCTATTTCTTCCCACTTTTTTAATTTCTATTATATTAGATTTATTGCTAATTTTACATATTATTTCTGCTAATTTAAGAGAACTAAAAAATGTATTTCCATCACTATTATTTTTAACTATCATTACTTTATACGAGTCATATTTTGTTTCTGTGTTGTATAAATTATTAAATATTTTTTTAACATTGTCACTATTGTTATTTAAGTTTTCTGTTATATCACTGGATGTTTTATCTGTAGGAATTGATTTGTTAGTCACAGAGTTGTTTTTATTGATCGGATTTTTATCGGGAGGTTCAACCTCCATATCCATATTGTTAATTAACCAGTGATAATTAAATAGAAGTTACTTCACTTCTAATTAATAACACTTAATAATAATATAAATTATAATTTAAAAAAAAATAAATCACGAAAAAAAATATTATAATTTGCAAAAAAAAAAGATAACTATTTATTTTATTGTTTTGTTTATTGTAAATACGTGCGCTCACCAAGAAGACTCGATGTAAACTGTGTAACCGTATCTAGATTTTCCTTCTTTATAAAACAATACTTTTCTATATGACCACTTTTCTTACAATGGTTACAGAACAAATTTTTAGTTTTTGTTTCGACCTTGTTAGGAATTTGCTTGCTTGAAACTGGTTTACTACTAGAATTAGGAACGCTTGAATATGTTTTAACTTTAATATGCCTTCTTCTTTCTAGATTGCGCCACCGTCTCTCCAGAAACTCCGTAAATTCATTTAAGGTTGGTAATTCAGAATTATTTCTGTTTTCCCATTCCTTTGACGAATTAAAATCTAATTTGGTCTTTAAAATATGTATTAACATAAAATCTGAATGATTAGAATATATCCCCAATTCGGTTAATGCTCTAATCGATTCATTAATTTCATCTAGTAATTTTTTTATATTGATTTCGGACTCTAAACGTATAACATTGTAGTTTATTAAATTGTTTAAACAGGTTTCAATAAGTGCTACCTTGTTATCATAACGTTTACAAAGGATGTTCCAAACAATTTCGTAATTATCATTTGTTAAAGGATAATTCTTTATGAGTTTGAGTGGTTCTCCTGTCAAATTTAATTTTAAATAGTGTATTTTTTCAATGCTTGATAATTTACTATTATTACGAATTAAATTTGTAAATAATTCCATAAAACTTTGCCAATTAATATATTCTCCATCAAAAACGGTTAGTTGCATTGGACTTAAGTTTAGATTTTTTATTGAATCTATGCTTTTTGAGTCATCCACAATATGTGTATCATTCTCAAATGTTTGCTTATAATTCAACAAATAAATAAGAGTGTCGTCATAAATACTTTCAACTTCCATAGACTTACTAACGATAGCCGAAGCTTCTTCATTTTTTAGAGTTGGAAGCAGTGCTTCTACGATACTACTATATTTAACCCAAGCTTTGTCTAAGTTTTTGATTTTTAATTCAACGATGGTTAAGGATGTTGATTGGACTTCTAGATTTTTTGAAAACTCATTAATTAGATTGATTGTATTCTCAACTAATGTGAGGGAATGAACGTTCGGTGCCATAGTACTTAATTAAAGTTATATATAATATACAGACTAAAGATTATTTTGTACCAATAAACGACTCTCCGAAAAATAGGATTCTGACAAGGAAAAATTGTTAGCGAAAACAGTAACTCACAGGAAATTTCCGATGGGGCTCAGACGCTGCAGTTGTAACAGGAAGGTAGTCTCTCTGATTGAACAGACTGCTATCTAACTGCTTCAGCTCTTTACTTCTCCTTTTCAAAATTCTCTCTCGTTCAAAAATGTTGTTCTAAAAAATATTAAACATGAATTAATATAATTGTAGAAACAATTATAAAAAATATTATAGTAGATATTCTAAAGTATTGGATATAATACTAAAAATATTGAACAATTATGCTACAAAATAGTTAGGTTATAGCAAATATTCAAAAGTATTGAATATAATACTAAAAAAATGATAGCGTCAATGAATCACATGGATGCCACAAATAGTTAGGTTATAGCAAATATTCAAAAGTATTGAATATAATACTAAAAAAATGATAGCGTCAATGAATTACAAGGATGCTACTAATAGTTAGGTTATAGCAAATATTCAAAAGTATTGAATATAATACTAAAAAAATGATAGCGTCAATGAATCACATGGATGCTACTAATAGTTAGGTTATAGCAAATATTCAAAAGTATTGAATATAATACTAAAAAAATGATAGCGTCAATGAATTACAAGGATGCTACAAATAAAAAAAATACAATTATCAATTTATGGTAATAATTATATAAGATAAAAAGATACTGTCCTATTATACTTAACAAAAAATTCTTTCGATTTTGATCTATACACCGCTGTGTGCAGGGTTCTGGAAACGATTAACATCGGTTTAGATTATTCCATGTGTTCTAGAAGCATCCATTCATTCGCAGGGCGGCAAAAGATTTCTTTTTTTCAGGTTCAGCAGGCTGTAGTTTTGCACCCGCCGATACTTGTAGAAAAATTATGTGAAATACAGATGAAATGACGTTCTAGCTCGTACTTTTCGGCAATTTTGGAAATAATCGATCGGTGTAGTGGTATCCAGAATAATTGATCTGCATCCAGGTGTAGAATATATAGAAAAAATTTTGGGCGTACCTCTTGGATATTTATGTGTAGGAATACCTCTTCAAGCCTCACATCTGACACCAATGTTGTAAAATGGGGTCGTATTTGTCGTTCTAGAAGGAGATTACTCAGCTTACTAGTACATTCTGCAGGGATGCTAGTTCTGGTAGTAGATTCTTCAGTTGACGACTCCCAACACCAATTACAGTAGGAAAGAATTAACTTTCTTAAGATGATTAACAGGATTCTTGTTAAGACGGTGTATTGTTGCAATTTGAGAATACTTGAGCGGTCTAAAGTATACCTCGTTGCAACATACGACGGTTGAACAATTAGTATCTTTTAATTACTATTAATACAAACACTTTTATTAAAATATATCATTTATTCGTTGTAATATTATATCTGCGTACTTAATTACAATAGTATTTTATTGGATTAATAAAGATGCCAGATATAAAACAAAATGTAATTCTAGTGTTATAATTTGATTAATAGTTAAAATGTGCTCACTGTAGTATACTTTGATGTTACAATTGGAGTAATTGCACGAACGAAGTTACAAAACGTAATGCTTGCACTGAGGCTCAGTTTGAGACTGGCTTTTTGACTAGCGTACAGATTAATATATAATAATTTATTTCACATCACATCACGCCAATACTGGGTTACCAGTTTTAAAACAATATAAATCTCCACAGACCAGAGACAATATTTATAAGCGCTAAACTTAAACAATTATTCATTACAATATTAATACTAATACAAAACTGTTGACATAATATAATTCTTATGTAATAATTAACATTTAATATTATTAAAATAAAAGGTAAGTGCGACATATGCGTACTTACAACAGTAGTAACTCGGGTATAACTCGAAATATTCGCAAACCAAAATAATTTTTACCATTGATATTAATGTAAATCCAATTAATCGTTTCTATCACTCTGTCAGCATCAGTAGTATTCGACGTTTTCTCCACGAAAATACCGTGCAAAAAGTAAAGCCTTCTCTCATATTTGTTCTTGAAAAGCAAGCTGCTTTTCAACTAATAATAATGTTTCTACTTCCTCTAATACTTGGGACTTTGTTCGATAACATAGTCAATCTTTTAAACATATTAACCGTTCTTAGCGCATATCCTTTCTTTAACATACTACAGATCGTAGTTTTTTGATGACAGTTAAAGTTTGACGAGATCAGTATGAGAACAATTCTCTTGTTTAGTTATTATTTCCTTCTTTGTTTCTACTGTAATACGCTTAAGCTTCTTTACACTACTGTTACTTACACTTTTCACTTTCTTTGGAGCCATTATGACGGTTAATTTAATGCAAAAATTACTTTATATATACATAACTACGTTCTACATATACTTATTTTGTTACGTACTGTGTTTTATCTATATATATATATATATATATATATATATATATATATATATATACAACGTGTCCCAAAATTCAACGATAAGTGGGCACCAGAAGGTGGACCTGAAAAAATTTATCTCATTTTGTTTTGAAATTACAAAAAAAAATTAAAACCTTTCGAAAATTTTAACACCTTAAGATGTTCTTATCTACCATGATATATATATATATATATATATATATATATATATATATATATATATATATATATATATATATATATATATTTGTTTATATATATGTATAAATATAAACAATAAAAAATGCATCAAGAACAAACTTCGCGTTTGTGCGTTCGTAACCCGAAGCATAGTACGCAAGTCGACACAATTTTTTTTACAAAAATTGTGTTTGTATTTGTAACCCGATTTGTTCGTAAATAAAGCGGCTATAACGCAAGCTTCCATTGTACTTAATATATTTAATTTATGAATAATAATTTATAAAATGGGCTTGTGTCTTAATTTCTATAAAAGTGTACTATATATCGATAAAGTGGGTTAATAGAACCTCAAATGTCAAATATTTTTAATAATTACTTATATGTTAGGAAATATTAACAATTAATAAAATCATTTTATCTCTTTAATTATTAAAGGGATTCAACATTGTAGAACATTCCAAAAGCATGTAACCTTACAACCGCTATGTTGCTATCTCTTTTATACAACAGAGTGTAAAAGAGGTATATTCTTGACAGAACTCTGACAAGTTTACAGGTTACCAATATTTCTACTATATGTATTTATATACCAAAATATCAAATATTATTTGCAGCTATTTCGAGAAATAATAAAATTTCAATATTATGTCTGCCGTAACAGGGTTAAATAAAATAAAAACTTATTATTCTTTGACTTGACTTGATTATTTCCACTTCTAACAGCTACAGAACATATAAAACGGCCGACATCTCAAGCGCTAAAACTACAATGTTAATTTTAAATTGCTATATCTCCGTCAACATTTAGATATTTAATAAAATAGACACATTTATTAACAATATTTTCAATTAACAATTGAAAAATTGACCACTGAAAAATGAGTACACAAGCCCATTTTAAATATTAAATTTATTTTTTAGTTTACCACGATTTACCACCAAGTTATGAAGCTGCAGTAGGATTGGCCAGTGCTCCACCTTGCACATCGAACAATAGTGCAGGGTTCGCTTCGCTCGACAGTGATAGAGGATGCACTTCACGCAGTGCTGCAGGTTGCTCTACTCATACGTAACAATAGCAACAAGTACCTTTAACCTTACTTAGCGAACAAAACTGTGTGCCATTATTATCAACTTTGCCAAAGTACGCTAACAAATTACTTGTAAATGATAAAAAAATTTATCTTAATATGAAATTAAAAGAGTACCGCCGGCGTAGAGTGAGATGAATCGTGCAAACTGAAATTAGAACTGTGATAATAGAACTATGTCAGGGAATTGAAGAATACAAATGCTTGTGTTTATGTAGTAGGACTTGTTTTATTATAAAAACGTGAATAGGGCCTATTCACGTTTTTATAATAAAACAAGTCCTACTACATAAACACAAGCATTTGTATTCTTCAATTCCCTGACATAGTTCTATTATCACAGTTCTAATTTCAGTTTGCACGATTCATCTCACTCTACGCCTATGTAATTACATATCTTAAGATATAATTAGTTTTTATATTAACAATAGTACTTATTAGATTGTAATAAATTGTATCTGCCTTCAGAGAGACAATAATATTAATTTATTAGAATAAGGCGATAGTATTTTCCAGAAGAACTGATTTAATCATTTTGATTATTATTTACTTTTTTAAAAAAGTGCCTTCTTAAAAGAAAATTATAACTCGGCAAAGACTCCACCAAATGTATATTTATCATGAATAAATAACCTTTCTAAACACAGTTATCCACATGTAAGATTTATTTAACATAAGGAAGTTTACATTTTACACAATTTATTTGAGGGGTATATATTAACACATATGAGGGTAATATATACACATATACGAGAATGTATATGAATTTTCATAGTTTAATGCGTGCCGCTAAGCTTTGCATTCCTTTGCACATTACATCCTTAATTACATTTTATTAAATTACACTTTAAACAATTCATTGATTCTAATGAAACTTAAACTAAATGACATCTCTTCCTTCTTCTCCTCGTGCTGCTCTTTCTGTCCTATGTCAGATTCAGCAGATGCTCTATCTTCTTTTCACTAATCATTTTGAACTCTCATTTCCCCCTAATATTTCTCGTTTAGGGGAAGATAAGGGAATAGTGTGTTAAGGTATGCGTAGTGTATAAAAATAACATGCTATAGTCCAAATCACGATAGTTCGGCGGTGACTTATAATTAAAAGAGGTTATAACAGTGGTATACATCTATAATACGAGAATGAATTTTATCTTATTCGTTTCTATATACATTATAGAAAAATAAGTGAGTCAGTGCTTTTTAGTTATATCGGCAGTTTATACCGCACAACTTGTTTTAAGTATGAGTCGCCGCCGAACTCTCGTAATTTGAACTATGCTGCATTTATCTTAATATATATAAATTACGTGTCACGTTGTCTCTCCGCGATGGACTCCTAAACTACTTAACCGATTTTAATCAAATTTGTACACCGGGTGCAGTCTGATCCAACTTGAAAGATAGGATAGCTTACATCTCAATTTATTATTATCTTATTGCAAATTATTTGTCTATTAATTATCTGTATATGACATATGACATCTGGCGACGATGATGGCGACATCTGTTGACTAGATTGAGTAAATATTCTGTTGACTAGATTGAGTAAATATTCAATAGATGGCGCTATGTAATGTAATATGACAAAAACGTTAGTCACAGCAACGCGTGGCCGGGACAGCTAGTTGACTATATATTACAGAGAGAGACATTAGTTCAATTGTTTCTAACTATGGCATACTATTATACAGTTACATAAATCTAGTATACCGCGTTATAATCTATTCTAACACTCCTCCTCAATTAACTAACATCGCTTAATTCAGCCTACTCCAGTTTTTATCTTAAAAATCCACTTGTACCTCATTGGTTTCAGACCTTTTGGCTCTTCAGGACTTGTTCTATAATTATTCAATTTGTTGTAATCCTTATCACAACTCCTAAATATGACATATTTACAGATTTTACTATTTAATAGTAATTTCACGTGCTGGCCATTGAATATCGTCCGTTAACACCACGTTAAATAAAATGCCCCGAATACATTATCTCAGAGGTGTTGCGAAAATGTAAAAAAAACGACTTCTTTAACTTTTAAAATCGCAATATCTCAGGAATGGTGATTCTTAAAAAAGGAAGTATAGGAACAATTTTATACATAATTTCATGATCTACAACTTTTACGTAATATATTTTTATGATAAAATTTACAGTTTACCGGAAAAATTAGAAAAACCATTTTTTGACCTTTCACCTTGAATAACTTTTTTTTCAGATGTGCGATCGGTGAAGACTTATGGCTTTTTATTTGTAACAATGTCCTTAAGGTCTGTACCAACTTTCAGTTCTATGCGAATTATTGTAAATCTACCCCTATTTTATCCTCTATTTTGACCGGGCTAATTTTTTTCATTATTTTAAATAAAGCAACCCTATTAAATATTGAACACTATAACAAATCATAAATACCATAAAACTAAAAACCATCTTTAAACATTTTAAAATTGGAGCTTAAAAGTTTTTTAATTTATGTAATTTCTTTCGACTAAAATTAAAATATTGTGAAAAAAGTGTCTATGGAAATTGATTGGAGTCACATATAAAAAAATCTACATTTTACTGGTTATACAACAAGATACAAAAACTACTTTGAGAACTACTACTAAAACTAGTTTGAAAAAATGAAAAAAACCAGTAATTATTTATTCATATTTTATTATTTATTTATTTAACAATTATTTTTTAAGAAGTCGCAATATTATTAAAGTTGTTAACGTTTCCTTTAATGATTAAAAAATAATTCATTTTCTCAAACATTCTTCTTATTTATCAAATATAGCTCTCCCCTTCTATGAATTCACCGTATGCAATCTCACTAGGCTCTCAAAAAAATATATATCTTAAAAACTCTGCAAAATAGGCTTTAGTTTCAGCAATGATCTCCTCATTCGATACAAATCTCTTTCCTCCTCCTTCTTTCCTCTTTATCTCTAATAATTTTTTTGTGTTTTTAAATAAGTGAGATTGCATGGAGAATACGCAGTTGGATAAATCTGGAGAATACGGTGGATGTGGCAACAGTTGGTAACCCTGAGTTGGTGCTTGCAATGGTGATACATCACCACTTTCTTCATCAAGTCTTATATGTATATTTATAAAGAAATTATATTTCTTTAGTTAGTACAAAGCTCGTCTGTCGGTAAAACAGTGACCGTTCAGTGAAAACATATACTCATGAACGCAATAGATGTCACTATAGAAATAACGGCCAACATAGTTGATATCTGGACTCGGCAGAACTCACGTATTTTAGTTAGTCTTAGGTAGTTAATAAGATAGAAAGGAATTGACAGTTTATGGTAAAGAATAAACTTTAAATGTCGTTTCTTTAAATTTCAGGTGTGATAGTATGATTTAAGTTAAATAATGTAATTATTAAAATATGTATGCAAATTACCAAAATAAACTTTAAATTTCAGAAGCAATACATGAGTTTATTTAAAATTTACAATTCCTTATAAAACTGGAGACATAATAGAACTGGAGTATTATATATTTCTAACTTGTTTATAATTATGAGTAGAAAGGTTGCGGTGGTGTGTACAGAAAGATCTAGACGTGAGACTGCTTAGAGCCTATCGCACTTCTGGACATACAACCGCAACCCTCTTATTCATAAAAGCTTTGTAATAATTATAAACAAGTTATATATATAATGGCTTCTCTTCTTTGTTCCCCCATAATTGTTCCCGCATTTTGTTTTCTTTTAATTTTTCCCGGTCGAAAAATTCTGCTTCCAGAAGTTCCAGCCTGTAAATTTCAGCCCTAATTTGAAGGTCCAAGAGACAAAGGACCTAAATATAATGAGGAATTTTTCCTTAAACAATCCAGAGGATCTTGAGATACAATATTCTATTCCTTTATTATGTATGATGATGTACAAACAAATGTTTATCGAGATATTTTATTTATATAATGAATAATAAAAGTTTCTCGTTTAAATATGGAACAGCTACTAAATGAAAAACAAAAATATTTACAACAGTTAAAAATAAATAGTAATTTATATCAAAATAGAAACCACAGAGCCGGTTTCAACCTGTTTACTGAGTGTACCAAGATTTCTTCTTACTTGTCTTTGGATGTTCGTTCCGTCTTTAAGTACTCGAAATTCAGTTATATTCTATTCATTTTCCGCTACATTCCCATATACCAATCTATCAGGAAAAAAACGAAAAGAAAAATTTATAAATCTTAGAGACCATCATTAATTATGTCACAGATAAACGGAGGATGGATTCCAAAGGTGTGACAAGACGTGCAATGGGGTTGGTGAGGTTTAAAAATCAGAAAATTTACGTAATAATAACTATATACCCAGTAAATAATTTGGTGAAGTGTCCTGTTTTGCGACAATTATAGTTCGCATCAACTTTATCTTCATTTGTAATCCGACAGATGGAGTGGTTTCGCCATTTGTTGCCTATAATATAGACATTTCATATGAACGACTGTGACAAACTAAACTGTAAATGAACTCTTTCATGACAAAAAAATCATACGCATCTTCAATATGATGGCAAAGTGACTCCAATATTTTTACTGGGATAGTTTTAATTTAAGGGTAAATTTATGAACTATAAATCCGAATAGATAATATTATAAGATACAAATTATAAGTTACTTATATCTTTGTTGTAGATAATATTATTATTTACAACAAAGCGAATTCTAAAGCGTATTTATGAATCTTTAATTTTTAATAAGGCTTCTAAATGCGTTTATATTAATGTTAATAAAGGGATTGATATGATTAACGCAAAAAGTCATATTTATTGGTCACAAAACGTTGTATATCAGGTAACAGATATGTGTATCTACTTCATGAGAAAAAAATATTATTTTTTTTTTATTTTGATAGAGGTATGGGGTTGTTTTGGAAGAGTATCAATTATGCAAAAAAGTAGAACTTTGATAAATGAATTAACTTTAGCACATAATGTACAAAGGAATAACAGTGGAACAGAAACATCTGAAAACATGAAGAAAGTGTTGGATAAAGACAGCATCTAGAGTCAATGAGGAGAATCTAAAGAACAAAGCCATATGAATAACGAATTATTACGATTGTCTATGATACGATCTCTAAATATAGGTAAATTACTTAGCAAATCGACAACAACATCATGTCATTTTATTAATAAAGTTATTTATTAATATTAATTACTAATGTATTTTTAGAAATGGATGCATATAAATGACCGAACGCAATATGTTATTCAGCATAAGTACTATCTCTGCGACAAGAAATACAACTTTATTAATATTTTAAGAAAATGTATACACCAATTGTTATATTTTTGACTGTTCTAAGTGCCGCGATGATCAACATGCAAGGAGTAAGTATATATTTTCCCCTAAACATGGTTGTGTTAAGGTTTATTTAACATTTAAAAAGTTATCCTATAGTTATCTATAACTTACGTCACACGAATTGTATGGTTCCTTAAAATCCCATCTCTCTTGGCACATCTTGTCAAACAAACTTGTAACTTATTTGAAAAATATTTTTTACAATTTTTTACTTTTTTTATCTTCGGTTTTGTTTTTTATATGTCGAATTTTTGATTAGATGTGAAGTCACGAAATATCTGCAGCCAAAGAATTGTAAATTTTACCCCTCCCATTGATACTTCAGTATTCACTCTACCTAGATATATCTACTTAGTACAGTCCCAACTTAGACCCAAAAAGAAATACTCATCCATATTAAGTATTTATATTTATTATATGGATATAATACGATGGTCAATCAAATATAAACCGGAATTTGCACTTGACTCACGCAGTGAGGAGAAACCGCATTTCGTATTTTCGCAAGGCATTCGTATTTTAATTAGAGTTTAGGTAATGTAGTTGGTACGCATGCGTCATTAATAATATAAATTTTGACGTTTTCACAGTTGGACAAAATTGGATGTAGGATAATGTTAAATAGAAATTGTTTTCATTTCTTTATTTTTGACAACCTGACATTAAACTTCTTTTAAATATAAATCATATTGCATTTTGATATATTTTTACAATTTAGAAGTTATAATATTATTTTTTTTTAATATTTTTTAGTTTTACTTTTAGTATTTTTAATTAAAAAGCATTGAATCTGGTAAGATTATAAAAAAAAACAAAGAAAATTTAAATTAAATTCTTAATTAAAAATGGTAGGGAATGACTACCCATATTCCAGTTCTTCATATCCCGTCTTAGTCTAAAACCTCATTTCCCTCACTGTATTGATATTTAATTTACTGTTTTTATTTAATATTGTAATCTAGATTTCAGCTTTTCGTTTAGGCATTCCTTTTCACATTTGTGTATTAATTTAAGTTTAGTTAATTTAGTTGGTGCGTATGGATCGTTAGTAATATGAATTTTGGCAGTTTGACAAAATTGTATGTAAAATAATTGAAATTGCTATTTTTAATAACAATTAGTAATAGAAATTGTTTTCTCTTCTATATTTAAAAAAAAACTGACATTAAACTTCTTTTAAAAGTAAATCCTACTGCATTTTGACAGATCGTCACATTTTGGAGGTTATAATATAATACAGTTTTTGTAAATTTAATATTTTTAATTTAAAACATTGGACCTTGTAACTACCTGGGCCTTATTCTAAAAGAACTAAGAAAATTTAAAAAATAAATTTAATTGAAAATGGTACTGTGCATGACTACGCGAATTGCCATATGCTAAACAATTTAAATTAAATATAAAATACAAAATTAAATTAAAGCAGTGAATGGGAATGATACTTTATGCTATACAATTTAAATTAAATAAAAAATGAAAAACAAAATTAAAACGACAGATTCATTTTCTCCACACACACAGTTCGGTGATACTACTTTAAGTTAAATCCAAAAGTTTGATTGGCCCAGAAGTTTTGAAATAGTTGTGTTAAAATGGAAGATCAATACCGATGAAGGCCAACAGTCGGCCGTCAGCCAGAAAAGTGTTACTGCTCAAGAATTCAAAAGGTGTATACTGCTGATAAACATACTACATCATCGACGCACTGAGACTGTGGTCTATTACAGCCAGCTGCTGAATGAGGCTAAGACTGCTTATCGCAATTTACGACGCTGGCTACCGATTCGCAATGTCATCATTCTGCAATATATCGCGATAATCGCATGATAATCTCGCTAAATTACACTGGAAACCCACCTTACAGTCCGGACTTAGTCTCCAAAGACTACCATATCAAGCATATGAAAGTTGCACACTAAAAGAGGGATTAGGAAAGGACAGATTTTAAGATGACGCTATGATCGAACAGCACGTATGCAATAGCAATCTTTTTCTACTTGAAAGGATTAAACAGCTTCGTATCCGATAGAAAAATCTATTTCTGTTGAAGGAAACTATGAAGAAAAATAAAGATTTCTATTTGTAGTTTTATAACTTACCAATCGAGAGACCCTCGTACTTTTTCTTACGACTACGACTCCACTGTGAAACATTAATATACTATATACTCGTTTCTTGGAGACTCCATGGGGTACAAGTGAGTTTAGACCTTTGTACGATTGAACCTGGATTCCATGCACGACTTAAATCTTAAAGTGGTCCTTGATCACTTAGATTTGCGTTTTCACGGGGCTGAATTTTAGTTCTACGGATTAACATATTTTTAATGCTTATTGTGATTAATATATGTACAATTTACATTTTTCAGCGTGTTAGTCCAGGAGGCGGGACTGGGACAGGAAATCCAGGATTTCCAGGAAACTGGACAGTAAGTTCTCGCAAAACATAATACTTAAATCCATATTTTATATAACATATTATTAGTTACCATACCAATTATTACCAAAGTTTAACAAAATTATACGACAAAGAATGTCATTAAATAAAGGCAATTAAAAAGCTTGTTGGAAAACATTCATTTATATTGGAGTATAACTTTGGTTATGTAAACATACGTTACATTAACCTAAAAATAATTATGGAAAAGGTAAACTTTTTATGTCAAAAACACGTTACATATATGTAACTGTATTTAGCGAGTTGCTTTTCTAGAAATTGATATTATACAGTGGAACGGACGGAAATTAATTAGTGAACTATTGAAATATTTATAAATTTGTAAAATTAAATTATAAATTATAAAACATGTATTTAAAAAATTATTGTTGGTGGCAATGACGAAAGAAAGTCAAGGCAAATAAGTGAATAAATAAAAAAAATATATATATATTTAGCGAGTTATTATAATAGTGTTCGTACTTTCTTCTGTGTTTTTAATTAAAATTCCGCTAAACATTTTCTCTTGAAAAATATAACATAGTAATATTTGACCTCAAATAGTTTAAATTTTGGTAAAAATCGCTTTTTTATGATTCTAAGATTCAAATAACATTTTTCAAATAACATAGATTTAGGATTTAGTAGAGTTAAAGGTAGTAAAAAATATCACTTACCCGTGAAAGGTGATATTGTAAACACATGTACTTTGGGGTATTATTCAAAATAGTTAGCTGACCTCCTAATTAGAGTAATACGGTATTTCTAATTGAATAACATTGTCATTTCTCAGGACGGCGCTAACACAATTGACTGTGATAATATAGTGAGTATGATTTCATTGATTTAGACTGTGTCATAAACTTCATTGCTTGTGATCAAATGTTTGTTTAACATTATTGTTTATTTCAGACTTCTGCCATCAATGAGTTAGTACAAGCGTATCTACAAAGCCTCAACTGCTCAAGTAACTGAACCACAAACTGAAGTAAGTAACCGAAGTTGTCAAATTTGACTAGCACAGATTTTATAATTGCGAAATATAATACAGAAAACTGAGTACTTTTACCTATTTGGCCTATTTTGTTCGTAGTCCTAATTTTTGAAAATGTTTTATAGTTTACGGTTCTAATAAAAATTCAAAATGACACAGTGGGCGAGAGCATTGATGCTTGACGCCGACTGCTGTGTCTTCGGGTTCGATCCCCGGACCAGATAGATATTTTCTGGGTTTGGTTATTATGAACTAAATTTGATAGTATTAAAAACAAATGAACTGAGACTGATAGTATTAAAACAAATAAGATAAGAATTTGAACCGTATAAACACTCTGTAGATATGATGTTAAAAAATATACGTTACATGTGAAACAAATTAGAAAGACTGATTAAAAATTAAAAGACAAATTAAAAATATGATTGGCAAGAAGGTAAAATAAGCCAAAGCCTAAATAAAAAAAAAAAAAAAAAAAAAAATTCAATAACTCAGTCAAAAACAATTGTTATGTAATATCTCCTTACTAGTTGGTCCTATGATAAAAATAGTTATTGTCAACCTCGTGGAGGAGTCAAGTTCCTACAATTTGACGTATCAAATATACAATATTTTTTGTATGAGTAGAGTACTTTCCTGAAAATTATGAAGGATTCACAACTACGAATGCATTCAATTTATATGTTGTATTCACCAGCTGCAGCAAATTGAATTCTCTATCGGACTGTTCTAACAAGGGCCGGAATTGACACTTATTTTTGAATTTTGGAAATATGCAAGTAAAATCGAATTGTTAACACCAAAACAGTTAACTCAAAATATAAATTAAAAATGTGTAATAGCGAGAAAAATGTGCATTTTCCATAAAAAATTTACTCTACTCGATTCATTTTTCTTTAAAACACGATTTAAAAACTTAACCCTCCGTGTGAACACTATATTTTTCGAGTCATGGTGTGTACACTCTTTGAGGGAACAGTTGAGTTTTTCCAGTTTTCTAAGCTTTCAAAAAATCTGAAAAAATCCTGGATTACTTCTTCAAGTATCTACTACATGGTACAGAAGTTGCCAAAGTCCAAAGTTTAAAACCGTTGTTAAAAAATATTCACAAATAGAGAAAAACGCGAAAAACGGAATAACGAAGCGCGCTCTGTACTCATGAGAGAGAAATAGGAGTTTGAATTTTCAACTGTTCCTTAAAAGACCCAGTGTACACACGCAGGGTTAAATTGAATAAAGTCGTAAACATGGAGTAAACATAACATAACATAAAACAATAAAATTAAAATATGCTGTAAAAATATATAAAATTTATATAAATATTTACAAATATGCAAATACATGCAAATGCCCGCGAATGTATAACGATTGCAAAAATGTGAAATTTTTATTAGTACCCTAAACTTTGAAAAATATCCAAAAATTAGAACAACCAAATACAATGGAAAGCAAGGTCTTTTAATTTGCTCCAGCTATTGTAACAATAAGAAACCATATGAAATACCACCGCGTTCTCAAGAATTAGGTTGAATTGACTATAATCAATCAATTAAACTTGATACATGAGAACGTGACTTTGCTATTGGCACATCACTTTATCTAACAAAAGATTTTTCTTTATTGCATGTATGCACTCATTGAATATTTTATTTTCGTTTTCAGACTCGACTGGTGACTGATGTTTAATTAGTTATTGGTGTTATTGATTAATTACTAAAAATGTTTGATAATTTTAAATAATGTAAAACATTTTAATATATATTGCAATTTATGGTCTGATTTTTTATATAAATATATACTAATAATAAATAACTGATGGTTTTTTTTAAGTTTTTAAATGTGCAAAAGTTGTGTCCTCATTTTTTAGTGCTCGATTTTTCAATTGTTGATTGAAATTGATGTTAATAAATGTGTTTTGGCGTGTCTATTTTATTAAATATCTAAATGTTGACGGAGATATAGCAATTAAAAATTTGAATTGTAGTTTTAGTGCTAGAAATGGTCAGCCATATTTGTATGACGTGAAATGCATTTTAACGTCGATTATTTGTTGATTAGGTCAGTGCTGTGGTAACGTTTTGTAGCTGTTGGTAGTCGAAATAATCAAGTGAAGTCAAAGAATAATAACTTTTTATTTTATTTAACCGAAATAGCTGTAAATAATATTTTGATATATAAATACATATAGCAGAGATTTATGAGCTGTAAGGTTGGTAACCTGTAAACTTGTCAGTGTTCTGTCAAGAATATATCTGTTTTACGCTCTGACGTATAAAAGAGATAGCAACTACCGATTGTGATGTCACATGCATTTGGAATGTGTACAACGTTGAATCCCTTTATTAATTAAAGAGACAAAATTACTTTTTTATTTGTTAATATCTCTTGAAATATAAGGAGTTACTAAAAAATAATTGGACATTTGAGGTTCTAGTAACCAAATTTATCAATATATAGGACAATTTTATAGAAATTAAGACATAAGACAAAAGCCCATTGAATATTTGATTTTTTTATTATGAACCAACAAATAAAAGTATAACATAGAAGTACAAGAAGTTAAACATAGTTAAAAGTGTAAAAATTCAATTTATAAAATGTTTAAAAAGTTTACCATCACAGAATTAATGTCTGTAGAATAAGAAATAAGTAAACGTCATCCATTAATTATCTTGTAAGTCATCTAATTGTCTCTAAGCATAACAAGGGGAATGGGGGCGGGGGGACTAATAAGCTTCGTAACGTCACATCTAATCTAAAATTCGACTTGCAAAAACTCAATAAATAAACCTAAAAAATGTTTTTCTCAGAGGTGGTGAACGTGGTCACCATGTGATCCGAGGTTATAATACCATGAAAATTGTGTGACCTAATTATGGGATTACCTCTAAAGTAGTTTACTAGTAAAACTACCTTCCTATGGAATTTGATAAAATAAATATGATGTTAATACAAGTGTCCTTAATTTAATTACAAAATTTAAAATGATCTATGATGATTAGAATAATGGGAAAGAGATATTAATAATTAAACTGCAACTAAATCTTATATCAGCAGAAGGAGGACAAAATTTAATTCAGACGAACACTAGGAGTTTTTGTTTGGTTGCTTCCTCCAGCTTTATAAGTTGTAGGCAGTAAACATCTGAATTGATCGTATGGTTATTTGGAAGCAGCTCAAAATACACCGTTGTAATCTCACTAAATTGACATAAGCTTTATTGTTGAATTCAGCTTTTGTTAATTCATAACACTTGGATATGATCGTCTTCGGTTGGTGCAGTCGTAGACAATCCATTTTTCATCAACAGTGATGATTCAACATCACAAACTTCACTATCTCTTTGAGATTTGCAACTTTCTTGCCTTTACGGAAATGAAAATTTAATATATGTTAAAAACATTGTTTTCGAACACCATGGTGAATTTTAAAGTCTAAAAGTTTAAGACTTTTATTATTCTTAATTTTTACAAAAAAATATTTCAGATCATTCATAAATTACGTTGCACTTGTCACATTTTATAAATTAATAAAAAAAATTGTAATATTTTTTTGTTCTTAGAATAAATGACCTTTTTTTCAAAAAAGTTTTTGTGGTTGATTTCATTGAAAATTTTAATTTTTTTAGGAAATTGCGTTTTTTTCTTAATCCTTCCTTTTTTTTCCCAAAAATTTTACTGGATGGTAGTAATTATGCAAAGTATGAAGAAACGAATTGTGACAACTTATATGAGTTTTAGCTTTCTTATATAACAATATTATTTACGTTGCGAATTAATTATATGCCTCTTCTAATTTATCCTCCATGTAAAAATTACTACGAGAAATCGTATGTCAGTGGCTGAAATGCGTTGGACTTTTATTTTTAGGAGTACTAATTAGGTCTAAGGAATAAAATATTGTAAAAAATAGATATCAAATTAAATAATATACAAAAATATTGCAAAAAAGTTTATTGTTTAAAAAAAAAGCACTCAAAAATGTTGATTTTTATAATTATTAAGAAACGTCTCACAAAAAAGTATGTTGTCTCAAAATTTAGTTTTATTTAAACATTTTTGCAATTATTCACTATACATTTACACAATGAAACACAATTTATGTTTGGTATGATAATCTGTCTTGCATTTACGTGGATTGATTAAGGAATCCAGCAGAGATGTTTTAGTTATTTGTTTGGGGTACAAGGAAGAACCCTTTATTTGATACCCATATTGCATAAAATCAATAGGTCTCTCAGAGGTTCTGAAGATTTTTTACAAATATACGTTAGTCCTCAGACAATGGAAATAGCCAAATTGTGCATTAAAAGTGCATAAAGTTTGAAGTAAATTTAAGAAAACCTAATAATTTAATATATTTATTTGTATCTACGACCATCCGCGGTCAGTTTTTGCTTGTTAAATAGGTAAGTGCACACCTTTTACCTTTTCGACGCATTTGAGTGTTTCAAGATCTAAAAATTCATTGCCAAAGAATGAAAGTTCTTTCTGGACAAAATCAAGTGATGCGGCTTTCAAGTAATTTTTCTTATTGCCAAGGCGACTTGTTGTATCGCAACCGGTTAAAGCATGCATTGTTGACAAAACATTGCAGATATCATTACCAACGGATTCGGCTACCAAATGACAATCAAGGACGTGTTTTTTTTTATGTGAACCATCAAACCATACAGCTCGACAACCAATATTTTTAAGCTTAGGCCAAAAATGAATCTCAAGGATTAAAACGTCGGTATAGCAGCTTATAATTATGATCTCAGTACTTTGGTTACTTGCCGCATGAAATATATGTAAAAACATTCTTGCGTCAGCTTCTAAATGATTCGATGTTAATTCTGTAACCTCCGACACAGTGGAATCCTGCAGTTTGTAGCACCTGGTTGGGTCATCGAAACCACGGTACACGTAAAGCTCATTCATTGCCTTCTCTAAAGATTGTATACGTCAAGACGTAAGTCCATAGAAGTTTTGTTAATTGTAATTTATTTTCAGTGCTTTTGAAGAAGTCGTGTCTGTCAGCAGAAATATTGGTGAATTTGATTAGTCCTTTGCTGCATAATTTTAATTATAAATATTTATAGTCCAAATCACGATAGTTCGGCGGCGACTTATACTTAAAAGAAGCTATAAGAGCGGTATAAATCTATAATACGATAATGAATATTATCTTATTCGTTTCTATATACATTATAGAAAATAGGTGAGTCAATGCTTTTTAGTTTTTCGGCAGTTTATACCCCACAACTTGTTTTAAGTATGAGTCACCGCGGAACTCTCGTAATTTGAACTATAATAGAGAGAGTAACACCAGGTTGCGAAAAATAAAACATAATTTTATGTCTTTATATTTCATAAAGTACGCTTCAGTAAAAGCAGCAAAATTTTTAAATCTTTTAAGTGGAATTTAATGTACTAGTGCATTAACAATAACAGTTTTGGAACAATTTGATGATAAGATTTTTTCCATTGAGCAACTTGGGCAATGATTATTTTGTATTTCACGATCAAGCACTGACTTCTTTTTCTAAAGAAGATTCTAAAGAAGAAGATTTTCCACCAGTTCAATCGGATCAAAGTTCCGCTGAGACGCTAACGTGAATATTTGTTGTACAATTGTCATATCTTTTGGATCCTGCATTTTCTTACTACCTTCCTAGATATATTTCTAACTGGAGTACAATTAAAACTGGATTTTGTTAATAGGATCATACATATTTTATGTTTTTAGTTCAAATCTTTCATTTACATATTGTGCAATTAGTGCTTTACCTTTCTCTTTAAGATTAAGCAAATATTTCGCAGTATTAGATTGTTCTGAAAGAACTCCTGTGAAGATATTGAGTAGGGCACAACCCCAAAAACATTTCAATCTGTTATATTCTGGATTATGTTATTAATATCCGGCTCATCTTTTGAAATTCTATTTCTACTCCATTCCTTATAAAAATTCGAATCAATATCACCTGTAGCGTCCGACTGTATTTTAAGGTATGACAACTAGGGCTTCTGGACCCAACCCGACACGGGCTCGAGTAGAAAACCCAACGGATCAGGGCCCGAATGCTTTTGCTGGTGTAAATGCAAAATTAAATAAAAACCAATACGTCGCTCGATTTACACAGCCCAAAAATTTGAAATATTTCTTAAATATTTATTTATATACCTATACTAGCTAACCCGACAAACGTTGTTTTGCCATATACGTTATTTCTAGGAAATATTTTTTTAAGAAATATTTTTAAAAACAGCTAACACTATAAGTGTATGGGGATGTCATTATAATTCAAAGAGGAATGAAGCGTTGTAGACAATTAAAGTATACTTTATTTAAGTTATTGAATTATTCTTTATTAAAGTAACAAATACATATAAAATTACAATTATTGATAGCTATCTATACATCGAAAATAATTCATATTTCTACTAATAATTATTGCAATTTGCTACGATCGAGACACAAATAAAACCAAAAAAAAAATGGACGAAAACTGTATAGTGAGTGAGAGAAAGGAAGCCAGCTTCGTTCTCACCCCTACTCCATGATGCTTACTGGTTGAAAAGTGACAACCAGAGACACCTGGTGCGGATAACTGATTGGTTGATAGAACTATACATGAAAATTATAGTATACTACAATTATTATATTCGATTACCATCTTGTGGATCTGTAGATGGAACAGAATAATATAAAAATCAGGGGTTGATCGCATAAGGGTGAAAATTTAGAATTAAATGTATTTTTCAATGCTGAATCATTAAAGAATAAAAACAAATAATTTTGTCCAAAAAATAAAAAAATAAATTTTGGGGTGGACCACCCTTAACATTTACGGGTATCAAAAATAGATGTTGGCCGATTCTCAGACCTACCCGATAAGCACACAAAATTTTATCAAAATCGGTTCAACCGTTTCGGAGGAGTTTGGGAACAAACACCGCGACACGAGAATTTTATATATTAGATATATATTTAATATGATAGTTACTAAACCGTTACTAAACAAATAAATCATAAAGTTTAGTAACGGATTAGCATAAAGTATTACATAATAAAAAGGATAGTCCAATTATGACGTCGAGACGACCACCAGACACGAGACCAATAAAAAGAAAGAACTAACAGAATTAAAGTAATTTAAGTAGCTATTTAACTAAAAAGAAATTCTTAAGTTTCAAGTAAGCACTTCATTGGGTTTTCCCAATGAGTTGGAAACTTGCATAAATAGTGAACATGTTAGTTCAATCAACCTATACGAATGTAAGTATTCGAATAAAAGTAATGGAATTTCAAATCTTACAACTGATCCTTATTGATTAATGCCTACAACAGTCATTTGTTTTTTCGTGGAATAAACATCCTTTCCGCGCATTTAAAAATAAATGTATTTAAAAAATTATTTAAATAATTTAAATAAATTATCATAAATTAATAAATAGGTGTAAGAATTTGATTTGATTAAAAAAAATGGAAAATAATAATAGGAAAAACACCTTAAGTGTAGACTTCGTCGAAGTGATTTATAGAATGACGTTTACCGAATTACACTTATTTTTAAAAAACGATTTAAAATTATCAGTGGAAGATGTGATGGCAATTCAAGTGAATGGAAACAAGATGATTGTGAAAATTGCAGAACATTTATTAATTGATAACATTATTGAAATGACAAATGGGAAAATAATTTACAAAGGTACGGATGACAATAATTATAATGTGTATATAGAAAGAGCCGATAAATTCACAATTGTAAGAATGCACAATATAGAATATGAAATTCAAGATATAACGATACAACACGCACTACAAGGATATGGTACAGTTATTAGCATCAAAAAAGAAACATGGGGTAGAGATATGCCTTTCCCAGTTTATAACGGAACAAGAGCAATAAAGATGATTTTAAAGAAAGAAATCCCGTCGTATATACCAATGATTGGCAGAAAGGTTTGGGTTAGCTATGCTACCCAAAAGAAAACTTGTAGGTTTTGTGATAGAGAAGACCATTTAGGACAAGATTGCCCTACTAAAATTAGCAACAGAATAAATTCAAATGGTTTCGCACGCAGCTATGCAGCCATTGCGGGGAATACAATGAATGACAAAGCGGTAACTGATTGTGTTGTTCCAACTGAATCAAAAAATGAAGAATTAAGTTTTGTCAATAATTCAATTTTTCCACCCTTAATGCCAAAGAATACGCAAAATGAAACAAAAATCATTTCAACAGCTACTAATGATGATACTATTGCGATTGTAAATAATAATGATAATTTGTCCAAAATTCCTACAGCACACAAAGAAATTAAGAGAAAAATTGTAGAATCATCGTCAAATGAAGATACTTTGGCAAATTCTGAAATTGAAGATTGCTCAGATAATTCCGCTGCATCCAAAATAGATATAGGATTGGAAAAAAAAGATAAGAAAAATAACAAAAGACCAAAGAAACAAAAAAAAGTGACAGGAAAAGCAATGGATATAAAAGATAAAACAATTGAATAACCTTAATTTATTCAATATCTTATTAATATGGTACTAAGAACATTTGCAACATTTAATATCAATGGATTATCCTCTGTAACATCTAAAATTATGCTGAAACAATTTATTATAGACCACGATTTGGACATAATTTTATTACAAGAAGTTAATATAGAAAATTTAAGTTTCTTTAAACCTTATTCCTATATCTCGAACATTGGCATAAATAATAGAGGAACTGCAATTTTGTTAAGGCCTGGAATAGAAGCTACAGATTGCATATGTGAAGAAGATGGACGTATCCTATCGATAACTGTTGAAGATTAACTTTAGACTACCTCTAATCATTGCTGGCGATTTAAACTGTGTGCTGAACCAGAGAGACCAACTTGGGAATCTAAACTTCTGTTCTGGATTAAATAGGTTAATAACTGAACGAATTCTATCTGATATTTGGATCCTCAAGAATAAAACTCAACAGGGCTTCACTTACTTTAGGGGAATGAACATAGCATCAAGAATTGATAGAGTTTATGTTTCTGAAGATAGCCCTCACTGTAGAATACTCCTACTATAAAATGTTTTACTAAGAATGCCTTTACAAATATCTTTTTAAAAGTTTAAAATGCCGATCTAGATAATTTTATTCAATTTTATTTAATTAATCAAAGTGAATGTTCTGAACCCACTCCACATTCCGAAAGTCCGCCTCTGCTTTTATTTACCTCAATCAACCACTCACTATCCTATGCCGGTTATTGATGTAACCGTCTCTAAATATAGGAAATCAACTTAGCGAATTGAAAACAACATAACGCTATTTTTATGCATTTATTAATACAATTATTTATTATTGTTTGTTATTATTATTGTAATCGGTATCGTTTCGTTCATCAACAAATGGAGGCATATAAATTAGTTACGACACATCGAATTTATTATAAATATTGTTTCATTACTGTGGAACTGAAGTAATAGTTACATTTTACTATTGATCATTTTCAATAGTAGTTTCAAGAAAATGAGCACGCAAGCTGTACTCTTTTTGATCGTCCTGAGTGCCGCAGTTATTATAACACAAGCAGTGAGTATGGTCGTATACAAAAAGGTTTTTTTTTGTTATTTGTATAATTGCAACTGCTCTGCATGTCAACCAGTAATTTTTCTACAACGAATACATAATTTTTAAATCAATCCGACGACTTTTATTCGCGGCGAAATAGTCGATGAGTTTCTTATTGAAATCCAGCAATAAACGAATGAATTTTCTTTTAATGCTTAGCTCAGAAAGTGCATTTAGTCTAACCTGGGACATAGTGTTTCTAAGTTTTTAGTTAATATATAAAAAATCAAACACCATCCCTAATAATTTAAACAAAACCAATCTTACAATGACTGACGCGTCACATATCAGCAAGACCCGGTAATCTTTATTCTCGTGCGGTGCACGGATCAACACCAGATTCTTCGTATAGTTAGCACTGAGTATATTATGTATCACGGACGAGGCGATGTATCGTATGTTCCATAGTAGTTATATTGAGCAGCTACCCATAGCGCACGGGCAATATTTCTTATTGAACGAAAAAATAATTTTTAATTAATTCGACATAAAGATTAAGTTGATTTTTCCTAAGTATGAAGTCAGTATGTAATTGGGGTATTATATGATATGTTGTGATTATTTTTTCTTTCTCAAGTTATAAATATTTGGTATTGCAGCGCACGAGTGCACTTAAGGTATAGCCGCCACTGCTCACAATACAATATTAGGGAGGTATGGGACGTAAACGTAAATGATGAAAACGTCGTGAAATTTGGAGGGTCGATACAAATAGTTAAAATACATGCTGTCTCAAAATTTTAGAGACTTAGGGTTCATAGTTTTCTATTTCTACATGATTATTTTTTTTTTATATTTAATTTAGGCTTTGGTTTATTCAGCCTTCTTGCCATTGCTTTTATTTGTAAAATTATATAAAAATTTACATATAAATTATAATTGTTCTAATAAATACAAAACAAATTGATTCTTTTAAAAAATTAAACTTAAAATTAAATACATACTAAATAAAATATTTTAACTTAAATTACACTTCTATATTATTTTCTATCACAAAGTTTGTTAATATTTCGGCCGTTGCTTCACTTGTCATTAAACAGGACATATTGACTGGGAACTGTGTTACATTACATAAATCATTTAAAAGTCTATCAATTTTTGATGCTAATAGATGACACCCTAGAATTATATGGTCCAAAGACCCTTCTTCTCCACATCTACAATTTGGTGTGTCTTTTATATTTATTTTGAATAGATGAGCTGGACATCTAGAATGCCCAGATTTCATTCGACAATTTGTTGAAATATATCTCCGTGAATGATTTTTATTAAACCATGTGGTTGTTGGAATTTTTTGATTCGCTGCAAAAAAAAATTTTCCAGTACTTTGACTTTTCTCATTATATATATTCTGCCATTCTGCCATACAATTTTCTTTAATTATTTTTTTGGAATCATTTATTGACCAATTTATTTCGATTATTTCCCCATCTACACAAGCTTCTTTGGCCAGTTTGTCAGCCATTTCGTTTCCTTTTATGCCTACATGTCCAGGAATCCAAATAAGTTTAACATTGATATCATTTTTTTCCATTTTTAAAAGATATTCTTTAATTGAACATATTTTGTTATTATTATTGTTTTTGAATTTATTGTTATTTAAAGATACACAAACACTACGAGAATCTGTGAAGATTAATATATTTTTATTGTCAGTTTTTTGTATTATTTCTAGTAATTTCATAATTGCTGTTATTTCTGTATTATAAGAATTTGTGATGTAGTTAAGTTTGTATTTGTACTGTTGATCTGTATTATAATTGAAAATGCCAATTCCTCCAGTTTTAGAGTATTTTTCGAATGAACCATCGGTAAACCATATACTCCAGTTTATATCATCTTTTGTTATATATTCCATATATTTTTGATAAGTTATTTCCTTACTGTCATTCTTCTTGAACAAATTTATTTCTGTATGTATTGTTGTCATGCTTATTTCTAATGGAAATTTGAAAAAAGGTATAATGTTGTGTACCTCTAAGTTCAAGTTATTATATCTATCAAAACTAGTTAAAAGTGCCGGTTTTTTATGAGTTGTCCAATATGGTTTATTATAAAGAACATATAGTTTAGATAATCTTGTATTTAAGGGGCCACATGAGTTATGTCTGTTTTTACAAAAGAAACTGTCTGATATTTGTTGTATTCTGATATTTACCGGAGGAATATTAGTTTGATAGTTGAGGATTTGGATTGGTGTTGAAACCATTGCACCTAATATTATTCTTAAACATTTGTTTTGTATAATTTCAATTTTTTTTAATCTTGAGTTATTTGCGGTGCAGATCATAGTACTAGAATAGTCAATATGCGGTCTAACAATAGCTTTATATATTTTTATTAAGGTTGTTGGGTGTGCGCCCCATTTGTATCCTGCTATACATCGCATCAAATTTAAGCCTTTTTGACATTTGTTAATAATATGTGCAATTTCTTTCGCCCAAGTGCTTTTCGTATCAAAGAATATACCCAGAAATTTGGTATTTGAACTAACAGTTATATTTTTATTTCTGATGGTTATTTTTGGACTGCAGTTTATTCTATGCCTTGTAAATATAACTATTTTACTTTTTTCTGACGATATATTTAATTTGATTTCCTTTAATAAAATATCTAGTTTTCTTAATTTCGATTGTAATCTGTTTTGAGCTATATCTTGTGTATGACCCATACTATAAATAACCATGTCATCTGCATACATCAGTACTGTTGTGTTGTTATCTGATAATGTTGTTAACTTTTCTGTGTATATGTTGAATAATAAGGGAGATAATATTGAGCCTTGTGGAATTCCGTGATTACATAGTATAGGACCAGTTAACTTATTATTGTATCTAACTGTTATTTCTCTATTTTGGAAGTAGTTTATAATCCAGTTGGATATTTTGGAAGATATACCTATGTTTTCTACTTTTTCTTTTAATATTTTTAGATTAACATTGTCATAAGCAGCTTCAATGTCAATGAAAGCAGCTATCATATAATGATTTTTACTGTATGTTCTTTGAATATCGATATTCAATATGTTTAAGTTATGCTGTGTACTTCTTGTTTTTCTAAAAGCAAATTGTAACTCAGGTAATCTTTTATGATGTTCGAGATACCACTCCAGTCTGTTTTTGATGATGGATTCCATAGTTTTGCCCATACATGATAGTAAAGTAATTGGTCTGAATGATTCTTCTTTGTTTGGATCTTTTCCTGTTTTTAATATAGGAACAACGATATGTTTTTTCCAGTCTAATGGTATATCAGCAGTGTTTAATGACAGATTGTATATTTGTGTAAGATGATTTATTGCATTGTCAGGTAAGTTTTGTATCATTTTGTAATTTATTCTATCAAATCCTGTGCTACTGTTTTTATTATGATTTAACGCGAATTTTACTTCATTTTTATTTATGTTATTATCTAGAAAATTATCTTTTACGATGGTGGTGGTAGTAATATTTAAATTGTTGTTCTGTGGAAATTTTTTTTTAATGAATTCTTCTATTAAATTTTCATTATCACTTATCCTTTTAGTACTATAGCTTTTATTGTTAATTTTTCTTATATTATTCCAGACAATGTTGGTTGTTGTGTTTGGGTTTAAATTCTCGCAGAAATTTTGCCATTCTATTTTTTTCCTGGCTCTAAAATATCGTCTGGTTTTAGCTTGATGTTTTTTAAAATTTAAATAATTCGCCATTGTCATGTTTTTATTAAAAATAGTTAGTGCTAATTTTCTTTGAGCTATCATTTTATTGCACTCAGTGTCCCACCAAGACGGTTTTATTTTATTAGGAGTTATATTATACAATCTGGTAGATGGGATATGTATGTCTGCCGAATTATTAATAACATCTCTAAATTGGTTGTATTTGTTTTCAACATCTTGGGGATTACTTGTGATTCCATTTGTGCTAAGGTTTGAAATTCTGCTTTCTATTTCACGGCTATATTTCTCCCAATCTGCTTTTCGGAAATTTCTCCTCGTTAAATATTCAGATGTACGGTAACGGTCTTTATTATAGTCATTCAAACAGAAAAAAATTGGGTAGTGATCACTACCTAAGCTATCTGCAAGAACTTGCCACGAAGTAATTTGTTGTGTTAACGTCATTGATACCAATGTGAGATCCAATATACTGTCCCTTGTACTGAGATTGCTTACTCTAGTTGGTTTATCATCGTTGATAATATTTAGATTTTCGTTTTCTATGAAATCTAACAAACCTTCATACTGACTACCTGGACAATTTATATCCCAAGCAAGATTAGTCGCGTTAAAATCTCCAGCAAGTATAACAGGAACATCTATTTGTTGTTTTATCTGTGACCAATTAGAATTAGATAGTTTATGATTCGGTTTAGCATAGATTGATAAAATACATATTACATCAGTTTCGTTATGTGTTAAAATTATTCCAACTATTTCGACCGAATTAAATGGGTTATTTAGCATTACTCGTTTATATTTTATAGATTTATGAATCAAGATAGCAACACCCCCGTGGGGATTATAATTTGTATTCTGTATCCTATCTTCTCTTTCAGTAAAATAACCTTTGATGTTGAAATTGAGATTTTTTGTTAAAAACGTTTCTGATAGTATGCATATATGTATGTTATGCTTCTGTAACATATGTTGTAGTTCCTCTTTAATATATCTGACTCCTCTGCAATTCCATTGAATAAAATTTATCATTTTAACTGTTTTAATTAGTTATTGATTTTTATATCTGTCCTTGGTCTTGTTGTTAGATTTATTTATATATTTTATTTTATTTTTTTTTCTCTCCGTTTATATAATTATTGTTGATTTAATATTTTAGTAAATTTATTAAACGATTAGGTTTAGTGATGTGAATAGATTTTTAAAAAATAAACTTAATTTATATATCGATGTTTTCTTACGAGTTTGGCCATTGTACACTAGATATTTGTTTCTTGTAGCTTCTAAGGGATTGGGATGTAATATTTGGGTCTTTGTTTGTATTTTTAATTTTGTCATCATTATTTTTATTATATATTGATGTATAGCAGGTATCATTATCATTGTTTTCCATTGTAATATCAGGTGTCTCTTGGTTGATTTGCTTTCTGTTTTTTCCTTGATTAGTTATCTTAAGGTATGTGTCGCTTTCTTCATTGTTAGGTTTCTTTTCTTCTCTTCTTCTTTTTGGAATTGGTTCTTTAGTGGATGTCGTAGGTTGTGGTTGACTGTAAGATCTTTGTAACGAGTTACCTGTATTTGATTTATTCACTCTGGTATTAGTTCTTCTGGTTAAAGGGTTTGGTTTGTATGTTGGAATTATGTTGATACTATTGTATTTATTAGTTATATTGGGAAAAGTCTCATTGTAGTTTAGAGCTTCAAAAGAGTTTTGAGTTCTTACTGAGTATAAATAGTCTGTATTTTTTTCTGTTAATTCTAATTTTGCTTCATAAAAACTGAGATTGTGTTGGGCCATGAGATCTTTTATCTTGATTTGTCTTTTTTTTTCAGGACATTCATTGTCTGTAGCCTCGTGGTTAAGTTTACAATTTATGCATGTCGGATTAGGAGATGTGCATGCAGTACGTAAATGATCTTCACTTCCGCAGAATTTACATTTTGCTACTTTTGCTCTACATTTTGTGGCTGCATGTCCAAATTTAAAACAATTATAACATTGTATCGTCTGTTGTACAAATGGTTCACATGCTCGTCTCACTCTCCACATGTAAACATAAGCAGGAATAGCAAGTCCTTCAAAGAATAATTTCACTGTTGTACTGGGTTCATATTTAATAGCTCCGTCAACTCTTAGTTTTCGATTTAACCTTTGCACTCTCGTTACTTTAAAAGGTGGACACTCTATATTATTTAAAATTGTATCTTCCGAATATTCAATATCAACACCTTTTATAATAGCAACTTTTGTGCACCAGTAAAATGGGATAAACGCTTCATACCCATTGTTTTTCAGCAATGTTGATTTGGTAATTTCGTTAGCTAGTACTGCATTAGCACATTGAACGATTACTCTATTTCTTCCCACTTTTTTAATTTCTATTATATTAGATTTATTGCTAATTTTACATATTATTTCTGCTAATTTAAGAGAACTAAAAAATGTATTTCCATCACTATTATTTTTAACTATCATTACTTTATACGAGTCATATTTTGTTTCTGTGTTGTATAAATTATTAAATATTTTTTTAACATTGTCACTATTGTTATTTAAGTTTTCTGTTATATCACTGGATGTTTTATCTGTAGGAATTGATTTGTTAGTCACAGAGTTGTTTTTATTGATCGGATTTTTATCGGGAGGTTCAACCTCCATATCCATATTGTTAATTAACCAGTGATAATTAAATAGAAGTTACTTCACTTCTTATTAATAACACTTAATAATAATATAAATTATAATTTAAAAAAAAAAAAAAAAAATAAATCACGAAAAAAAAAAATATTATAATTTGCAAAAAAAAAGATCACTATTTATTTTATTGTTTTGTTTATTGTAAATACGTGCGCTCACCAAGAAGACTCGATGTAAACTGTTCTACATGATTAAAAATAGTCATTTTATATACAAATCATAATATTTAACTCAATTTCACCACATAATATAAATTTTAACTATAAAAAAATGGTGACACGGCTTTCAAAAACTAGGTGTATATAAAAGAATCTTTTCTGTAGCTATTGCAAAAAAGAAAATTATCAAAAGGATACCTATATACGAAAATATTTAAATAAAACCAGTCAGAAACAGTAATTGTGGGTTATGAGCCGGCAACGTTGCAAATACCAATTTGAGCGGGAAATTCAAAATCTCAATAAATATTATATAAAATATAACAATTTATTTGTCGAAGAACCAAATCACACATGCGTGAACACACGTAAATTTGCAGCGTTGCCAAATTTATTATTCCTTTTTCAAAATATTTAATTTGAATTTAAATTGAATTAATATAAATTTGATATTAATTATAGGTAATTTTTCATTTATTAAACAAAAAGCAGTTTAATAGGGAATTGAAAAATTCATTTTCAAAGGTACAGTCCTAATATTTGCTCGTCCCTCATGTACTTCGTATTTTGCATTTCGTATTACTGAAAGATAAACTTTTTCCATTGACGGTAAGTCCTGTACCTCCTTAAGGATCGTCTAATTTACATTATTCATAGTTTAGAAAGAGCAGTATTGTATTGTATTTGTATTTCTTTACTTGACATATGTGCCGTTCCATACAAATCATAATGTATAGCTCAATTTCACCACATAATATAACTTTTAACTATAAAAAAATGGTGACACGGCTTTCAAAAACTAGGTGTATATAAAAGAATCTTTTCTGTAACTATTGCAAAAAGAAAATTATCAAAAAGATACCTATATACGAAAATATTTAAATAAAACCTTAGTCAACCTTAATTCTCTTAATTACATTTCATTTTATTCTTTATCTAGTTTAAACTATTATTCTTACTAAATACCAAGCTTCCTCTCTCTTGTACTTTATCTCTCTTAACTTACTCCTAACTTCCGCCATCCATCTTCTTTCCTTGCAAAAACTCATCCAGGCATACTCCACTTTCAACTTTCTTCTGACACCTAATTTTAATGTACTCTAATTTTTACTCTTCCTGCCCACACAATCTGCACAGTGACAAATTTGGTGAAGTGTCTCTTTTTGTGACGTTTCTATCACTATTGCACTTCTATTATAGTTCACATCAACTTTATCTTTATTTGTATTCCGACAGATGCCATTTGCAGCCGATAAAACAGACATTTCATAAGAACGACTGTGAGAACTGTAAATGAACTATTTTTTGACAAATAATACGCATCTTCAATCTGATGTCAAAGTGACTTCAAAATATTTACTGGGTGTATACGTTCTCTTTCTCTTTTCTCTAAGAACTATTTACTCTTTCTTCATTCCATAGTCTAAACCTACTGATCATTCTCTTTTCTTTACTTCCTCTGTTTTTCTAGGTATTCCGGCATCTTTCCCGTCCACAATATTTCGTGTCTTGTAAAAAATTTCGCTTAAATTCATAGTTTTGTTTTTACATTACTTTAATGCTTGTCGTTTCTTCTTCTTAAATCTTCTGATTAATACTTGGTTGTCCAACAATTGGAATACCTCGTCATTCGGATGGCAGTCCAGCCTGACATAATGCTTGGAATATATCCTCTTATTTCTCTTTCTGGAGATCCATGTGCAGGTCGCTATTTCGGATGTTCCGAGGAGCAATCAATATAGCTTCTATGTTAGTTCTCTTTGTGCATGATTGGATACCATATAACCAAACTGGTTTGTTGAGTTACCTATATAAGAGCAATTTATTATACATAGATAACAGAGATTTCCTACCTAACATACAATTAATCTTGCAAAATGAGAATAGCACAAAACAAAACAAAATTAAGAATTTTATCTTAAGACAGACTTGTCGCACTGGGATGTGTGTCCAATGCTGCACTTATACAATTTTGGTTTTTAAAAATAAACTACCGTTCAAAAGTTTTTTAATACTCTTCGTGTATAATGCATGTAGAATTTATATATTTCAGTGCGGTTCAGGTGGTACAGGTTCTGTACCTACATCAGACCAAACGGGAGGAAATCCAGGAACAGGAACAGGACAAGTACGTTCAGTAAATATCTAATAATGTAAATTAGTATTTCAAATTTAATTTTTTGTTACAATTATTTAATTCACAACATTATCTCAGGGCGGAACTAATACAACAACCAGTTGCGGTAATCTGGTGAGTGTGACTTGAGTTACTATTAGGTTAGGCGCACAATGGAGACAACGCTGACTTTCAAACAATGATTAAAGGTGTAAACACAGTGAGAGGGCTCTTCAGCGCACCGTACCGTCTTTTTCTTATGTCACCCCCTCATTTTCATATATCTACATATTCGTTTTCTGCATATGTACCATATGTGTTTATGTAACTTCTATAGATATGTGTATCACTCTATATATGAACATGACGAAAGCGAAACCTTCCTTGTCCTGGACCTGAAAATTTTTTTAAAACGCCGATTACAACCATACCTAAACAAATTCAGTATGTGAACCGTACTCAGGGCGGAATTTTTTGTACAGAACACAAATACGCATATTTAGTAAAGTACACTACACGCTGTATATCATATATAGAACATAGTTTACAGAAAATATATATGTAGATATTTCATTTGGTGCACCGCGATACGTGCCCCCGGTAAATGTATCCCCTCTACTAATGAAATACCATAATGGGCTTGTGTTCTCATTTTTTTGTGATCGATTGTTGATTGTAATTGTTGATTGAAATTGATGTTAATAAATGTGTATTGGCGTGTCTATTTTATTAAATATCTAAATATTGACGGAGATATAGCGATTAAAAGTTTGAATTGTAGTTTTAGCGCTAGAAATGGTCGGCCATATTTTTATGACGTGAAATGCATTTTAACGTCAGTTATTTGTTCAGTAGGTCAGTGCTGTGGTAATGTTTTGTAGCTGTTGGTAGTCAAATAATCAAGTCAAATCAAAGAATAATAAGTTTTTATTTTATTTAACCCTGCTAAGGCAGACATAATATTGAAATTTGATTGTTCCTTGAAATAACTGTAAATAATATTTGATACTTTGATATATAAATACATATAGCAGAGATTTATGAGCTGTAAGGTTGGTAACCTTACACAAGGATTGTGATGTCACATGCACTTGGAATGTGTACAACGTTGAATCCCTTTAATAATTAAAGAGACAAAATGACTTTTTTAATTGTTAATATCTCTTAACATATAAGGAGTTATTTAAAAATAATTGGACATTTGAGGTTCTAGTAACCCACTTTATCAATATATAGTACACTTTTATAGAAATTAAGACATAGGACACAAAGCCCATACTTGATCTCACGACCGTCTCACTGTGTTTATTCTCACTGAGTACCGAGGTGAGAGCAGAGCGATTCACCTCAAGCCATGGCATCACTTAATTATTTTCTATTATCTCTAGAAAATTCATTTATTCAAAGTTGTATTACGACTAGATACAGTTTATTTTTCATAGGACCTATAAAGAAGTTAATTTAAGCTAGGTTAGAATAGAATGCAATTGTGACTAAATTGTGACCCCATTAGTTTCGGTATACCTCTGAAATAACTAAAGTACCAAGTTTTAGGTGTAGAATAAAATATTGGTGTAGTATCGCGGGGGAGGTGAAAAAGGTCATTTAAGATACAGCCTTGCTTTAGACTGTCTGCATTTTCTATATATGGAGATGTGTTTATTTCCGGCAGGTCTTTTCAGGCAATATTGATTGCGTTGTCTTTTTATTTTCAACCTTTTGGTTTCTAAGTTATTTAATTGTCTTTAAATAAGGTTGCCTCCAATGTGGTCTTAGCTAAATGTATTAGAAATGACATTATAGAAATATTATCGTATTCAAATGTTTGTCTAACAAACTACTATTTCTATTTTCAGAATACTTCCCTTTATGAAATAATAGACAGATTTTTGTCAGCTTTCAACTGCACTGGTAAATTCGTATGAGAATGAAGTAAGTATTATTTTAAATTAAATTTAGCTATCACAGAATTTTCCGTTTCGAAATAACTAGCGTCTTACAAATTTAGTTACTTTAGATTTTATATCTATTGTAGGAAGAAAATGAATATTCTGTTTTCTGTTTCAGACTCTACTAGTTAATTTAAAAAATTGATTTGAATAAAAATTATGTCTTAATTCAGCCATACTGCCTACTTTATTTTTAATAAAGACATATTGCATTCACTAATCCAATCATAATCAATTGGGCGCTACAGGCTGTATACAGCACTAGCCTCCTTTAATTATTTCCATTCTTTCCTATTGCCGCCTTCTTCTTGCAAATTATAACACCCACCTTTTCTATGTTCTCCTCTACTTATTCTTTCCATCTCGCACTGCGTCTTTCTCGCACTCTTCACCCTTTGGTCACTGCTAAGCGTTTCTGTTCCGTCCACTCATCTTCTAATTTCCGCCATTATATCGATTTCTATCTTATCATCCATATTTGTTCTTATTTTACGCTGTCTGTTTTCCATATCTCTATAAATTTTCCGCAAAAATTTCTTTTCCCAAATTCGCAAGAGATCACAAGTGCTCTTTCTCAAAGTTCAAGTTTCCGAATCATACAGTACCACTGGTTTTTGTATATCAGAATTTTTAGTTTACTATTTACATAGGCGAATCTAACCAAGTTCTGCAATGCATAATAAGATTTATTTTTGACTGTTACTTGCTTTAATTTCAAGATACGTATTGTCTGTTTTAGATAGAAGAGCACCAAGATATCTGTGGTCTTAGTTAAGTTTAGTGTAAGTAATTACTTACTCCATCAATTTGCTACTACAACTACTACTCTATCATTTCACCCAATTTCCCCTTGCTATTTAATCCGGCACTAGATCTCATTTTTACATTTTAACATCAATATATAAAATCAATTTTATATTCTTCCTGTTCAAGATTTCATTTTAAAGAATTCAACTTTATTTAATTTATCAAAAACAACGCCTTTCCAGAAAATTCAGGCAAAAATTTAAACACGCTAAATGTTTGAGGAAAGGTTTTCAAGAATATTGTTGAAGTCGTTTTCGAACAATTAAATTAAATTATGAAAACAAATCATAATTGCGAAAGTTACAAAATTTTCTTTCTTAAAACATGAAATATATATAAATTAATGTTTTTCCTGAACAAAATACAGTCACACTATCATTAAACACGAAATACACATAAAAAATAGGAACAAGCGATATATATATTTAGGTTCAGGCTAGACACCACACATTAGAATTTGACATACTAAATTAAATTAACCCGTGAACTTGAACTTAAATTTTCAGTATATTCATTATATTCATTTTTTCACAAATTAATATGAAAATAAACAGCATAGTGGCATATGAACGCGGAGTCCGCTTTCGGATTCAATTCTCGGATCCGCAGAATATTTTTCAGATAATGGATTATTCATCAAATATAACCAATTTTTATTAGGCATGATGTAATTCACGTATACAAGACTTCAACAACATAATAAAATTACTCTGTTGATTTAAAAAAAAAGATTGCAAGAACAGTTAGGTATGTCACGTATATGTAAGATTCATTTACATGAAAATGTTTACATATAACTGATTTTTCAATATAAAG
The DNA here is from genome assembly GCA_963678705.1 of Panorpa germanica. NCBI lineage: Eukaryota > Metazoa > Arthropoda > Insecta > Mecoptera > Panorpidae > Panorpa > Panorpa germanica. The sequence continues at coordinate 7,451,394 of OY783210.1, forward strand.
CCCATTGGATTGGGAACCATAACTTAACTTATAAAAAACTTCACTGAATATTGATAAAGTTTGCTATCAAAACGTCAAATATTCAATTAATTTTATTCAGTTTGTAATATTATAGAAGTTATTAGCGATTGAAATTATCATTTTTGACCCTTTAATAAATAACGAGGTAACAATTTATAAAAAATGATTGCCTTCTTCCCCACTACCATTTGCCAACCTTTATCATCACCTTTAAACAAAAGAAGTGCAAAAGAGATGCAGAATTAAATGTAGCCATGGATCGCCGCGACCCATAATGTTTCAATGTAACGACGTAATATAAAACGAAAAATAAATATTATGACTTATTGGGGTTAACAACTACTAGCATAACAACAAGAATATTACTATATATAAATTTTTTGATATTTAATCAAATAAAAATACAATATCACGTCACCAACGTAACAACATACGTCAATTAACCAATAGTTCAATAAAGAATTAAAAAAATCGACCCTTAAAAAATCAGCTCACAACCCATTTATGTAGATGAAAGGTAAACGTTATCTATACAATATAAAATAAGAAATGGACTGTTGCAAAAAAAATATTTAAATAAAAAATTAACTCCTAAGTCTTATGACACAGACATTCAGGATATCAACTCTGTGAAGATTTCGTTTGAATTTTTAAATTTCCAGACATTGCTGCTTTTTATATGGCTAATTAGATTAGGCTATTTATGTCCATGTACAAGGGATCACATCTCCACTGCAAGCAAACGTGTACATATCAATTACTTACAATGATTACAAGTATATACAAAATTACTTCAATGTATTGATCTCGGATACAGAAAGTTCTCTTTTTCTTTTAATGTGTAAACTATAAGACATGCAAATTTAAAAATTAGTATTAGTATTGATTGGCAGAATGTCTTCAGAATATTTAAATAATAAAATAGTAAAATAAGGAACATATTTGAGTTGAACAAAATGTGTTTTATGAGTTTAGTAGTTTATATGTATATCGCATTAGGTTGGAAGATAAAAGTTCGACAAATATAGTAAATTTTAGTATGGAAGTTGGAGTCGCACTAGTAAGGACAAACCTTAATGAAAGTCTGATGACACTAAAATTAATAATTTGACTAATACCACTCAGCAACATTTCAAAAACAACCCTTTATAATAAATACTCGTTACTAAGGCCCGGATTTATATGTATTAAAACTCCTTATTACATAGTACATATTTAGAGATATTTTTCTTGCATATGCATACAATATGAAATTGTTCTCCACAAATAAATAAAAAGAGTGTAAATGAGTAAAAAAAACAACATTTAGGAAATATGCAAGTAAAAGTAAACCAGAAGACTACCGATGGTGCTCATATGACTGAGTAATGTTAGATTAGCATTCTTGTTATAAATTGTTGCTTCATTCATATTTATGATACCTCTTGCTATCAAACAAGTTCTAGTCCTAAAACCCCAAAGTAAAGTATCTTAGTAAATAAATAAATCGAGTCGTTAAAACCAGTCGACATAAAGCAATTACATTAATATAGAAAAAACGAGATAAATATTTTTCACAAAATGTTTAAAATAAAGGGTAATTTAATCAATTTATTGGGTTCCGAAACACGTTTTAATAACTTCAAATGCGATGTACAAAACATAGAACAAACACGCAATTGTATATAAATACAAGATCTATTCAATACTTATACGTTGATACGAGATAATAATAGAGTTGAAGTATCAAATTTTTTGTCTTTAATATTAATGGCTTTGTGCTAAAAGAATCAATTTCCAAATTTCGAATTTGGGACTGAGATGTACAGTTTGAAAGAATCACGTTTCTATAAAAGAATATTTTATTTTCAATTGCCGTAAGGTGCAAAGTCTGTTTTAATTTAACATAATATGTTAATATGTTTTATCAAATATAAATATGTTTTCATAGAATCTGATTTCATGTTTTGACTAAGTTAATATTTTCAAGAGTATTTTATAAGATTTTAAATATGACATACTTGACTTTGAATATTATAAAACAATATTTAAAAAAACACATTATAAATATATTATTTGTTTAACAATTACTTATATAATAAATATTATGCTTATTTAAGAGAGGTTTCTTTCTAATCTTAACCTCTTTTCTTCTAATTCAGCTTCCAGTATTTTCATTCTTATTTCATGCTCTGCTTTGAAGCACTGCATCTTATACGCAGCCAATTTCTTATTTTCTTCCTGTTCACTTTCCAAAACTTTCATCCTACATTTGTGTTCAGCTTTTAAACATTCTTTCTGATAAGCTATTAGTTCCTCTTTTGTTTGTATCAACTCTGGGACATCTTCTGGCAGCTGATCTCTTATGTAACGATCTAAAAAGTAATATAAGATATTAATAACTTCTACAATAGTTATTATAAATTATGAGGGTTTATGCAAACTTGAATCTCCGCCGGACTCTTGAATGGTTTCCAGTTTTATTTGTACTAGGTCTGACACATCTCCTGGCATCTGATCTCTGATGTAATGATCTTAAAAAGTAATATAAGAAATTAATAACTTCTAGAAAAATTATTATAAATGTACGAAGGTTTATGCAAACCTGTGTCGCCGTCGGACTCTCGAGAGGTTTCAATTTTTATTTGTACTAAGTCTGAGACATCTCCTGGCATCCGATCTCTCATGTAGTGATCTAAAATAGAATGATATTAGTAATCGATAACTTCTAATATTATAAATGTATGAAGGATTTTACAAACCTGTGTCATCGCTGGATTTTCTAGTGGTTTGGTTTTTTATTTGTGCCAGCTCTGAGACATCTCCTGGTATCTGATCTCTCAAGTAACGATCTAAAAAGTGCTATAACAAATTAATAACTTCTACAAAAGTTATTGTAAATATGTGACCGCTTATGCAAACCTGTGTCGTCGCAGAAGTCCGCTGGAAAACCTAAAATATTGAATATTTTCCTATCTATTCGCGTAAATTTGCCTTCACGAGAGGGTCCATCGCCTGTCCCAATACGTGAACATTTCTCGACAGCTGCTTTTCTTTTCGTACCCTTCTTTAAATTCTCCCACTTTCCTTTTAATTGTTTCTTGTCCCTAACATAATCAGCACTACTATTGAATTCACCAACTATAGTGTTGTAAAATTGTGTCGTATTGTCGTTCTGGAGGAGATTACTCAGCTTACTAGTACATTCTGCAGGGATGCTAGCTTCTGGTAGTAGATTCTTCAGTTGACGACTTCCAACACCAATTACAGTAGTAATCGAATATCTTTCTTAAGATGATTAATAAGGATTCTTGTTCAGACGGTGTATTGTTGCAATTAGAGAATACTTGAGCGGTCTAAAGTAACCTCGTTGCGACATGCGACGGTTGAACAATTAGTATCTTTTTATTACTATTAATACAAACACTTTTATTAAAATATATCATTTATTCGTTGTAATATTATATCTGCTTACTTAATTACAATAGTATTTTATTAGATTAACGAAGATGACAGATATAAAACAAAATGTAATTCTATAGTGTTATAATTTAATTAATAGTTGGAATGTGCTCACTATTCAATACGTACGAAGTTGCGAATAGTAATGCTTGCTTTGAGACTCAGGAGAAGACTGGCTTTCAGCGTCTTGTGCAATTTAATATATAATAATTTATTTCACATCACAGAACGCCAATACTGAATTACCAGCATTAAATCAATATTAATCTCCACAAACCAGAGACAATATTTATAAGCGCTAAACTTAAATAATTATTCTTTACAATCTTAATACTAATACAAAAACTGTTTACATAATATAATTCTATTACATAATTAACATTTAATATCATTAAAAATAAAAGGTAAGTGCGACATATGCGTACTTACAACACTCCTCAACCAAAGAAAAGGAACGCATATAAAACAAAACATATGCGTTTCTGCTCTAAGGAAAAGAAAAAGGAAAAATTGTGATAGGGGAGATGTCGTACATATCACAACACCCCCTTTCAAAAAAAAAGGGACACGTATAAAAACAAAATATACGAGTTACAATTCTAGAAAAAAACAAAAAGAGAAGCAAAGTGTCGACAACGATTCTGATCCCATCGTATAGAGTTAACACTGCTCCACAAAACAATCATCCCTGACAAAATCCATTTCATTCGTCAAGTTTTTATTCATTGGTACAAAATCTCTTCAACCTATTATTATGAACTACCGTATGTTTTTTACCAATTAGTATTTCTGTATTAACAGGGGATATAATTTTAGTAACTTTATACGGTCCTACGTATAAGGGTAAAAGTTTTTTTGACTGTCCTTTAGTTGGTAACTGTTCATTTCTTAATAAAACTAGTTCGTTTACTTCAGGTGTGAAAAGAGAATTGACCCTTTTATCAAAATATAATTTTGTTTTTTCTTTGCTTTTAACCAAGTTATTTATAGCAAGTTCCCTCGCTACTTGTAACCTGTGTTTGAGTTCTACTATAAAATTATTATAAGTATTTACCTCAATTGGTTCTTTATAAAAAATTGAAGGCAGATTTGCCTTATGTCCATAAATTAGTTCGAAAGGAGTAAAACCGGTCGCTGTATGCGGAGTTGTGTTATACACGAACATTGCATAGGGAATCCAATTTATCCAATCATCCTGCTTTTTACAAAAATTCCTTAGATACTCGGCAAGGGTTCTATGAACTCTTTCTAAGGCACCGTTGGTTGCTGGTCTAAATGCTGTTGTTTTTAATTGTTTAATTTTTAACAATTTGCATATATCTTTAAAAATTTTTGACATGAAATTTGTTCCTTGGTCTGTTAAGATCATATTAGGAACTCCGTACCTACAAATAACGTTAGTTACTAATGCTTTCGCGACAGTATTTGCCTCCTGGTTTATAATAGGAATAGCTTCCGTAAATTTAGTAAGGTCATCCTGTATTGTTAGTAAGTATTTGTATTTGTCGTTGTCGTCTTTCTTGGGAAGATATACTATGTCCAAAGCCAACCTTTCGAAACTATGTTTCGAAGTCGATGTAATTGTTAATGGGCATTTATTTAATTTGCACACTTTATTCTTTTGACATGATACACATTGTCTAATAAAATTTTTAACTTTTCTAATCATACTTGGAAATTTAAAGTGTGATTTTAATCGTTTAATTGTTTTAGAAACTCCTAAGTGGCCTGCTGTGGGATTAACATGAAATTCCGAAATTACATTGTTTATTAACTCAGGGTCACTAATTTTAAGTATATTGTCATTATAAATGTGTACTATTATATTTGTTTTATCAAAGATATGTCTGATCATAGTTCGTAACTGGGCAAAATCTAATTTACTTAGTTCAGACTCGAACCTGTTCATAGCTATGTTAGTAATTTTGTGTAAAGTACAAAAGTTTTTCAGATTCACTAATGCCAAAAATATTTCTTTATAATTTGGTAGATTAAAATGAAATTCCTTAATTATTAAACAGATAATAAATCTAGTATCAATTTCAACATATGCAATTTCTGATACTTCTTTTTCTTGTATTAGAAATGCATTGATACTACTAAATTTATTGATTAATTCAGGAGAATTTCCAATTGAATTTTTAAAATCTTTTGATACAAAATCTACTAATGAAAATGACGTCGGTGCGTCATATAAACTTTTATCATGTTCAATTACTTTATTGTTTATGATAATTTTATTTTTAATTATTTCTAAATAATTTTCGTATGTGACATCCATTGTTTCAACCTGAAGTGAGTATACGCGACTTAGGGCATCTACGTGTGGAATCGAACTACCTGGTCTATATATTACTTCGTAATTATATTCCTCTAGTTTTATCCGCCAACGCATAAGTCTAGAACTCGGGTCCTTAATACTCATTAACCAAGTCAAGGCTTGATGGTCTGTTACGATACTAAAAAACTTTCCATAGAGATAGGGTCTAAAATGAGCCACAGCCCATACTACTGCTAATAACTCACGTTCAGTAGTTGTGTAATTTTGTTGTGCCTTATTTAGAGTTCTTGAAGCATATGCTATTGGGTGGCTTTCCTTAATAGTACCTTGTGAAAGGACTGCACCTATAGCATATTTACTTGCATCCGTGGTTACAACGAAATTTTTACTAAAGTCCGGGTATTGCAAAACAGGTGATATGGTTAATTTATTTTTTAAAGTTTTAAATGATTCGTCGCATTGGTCTGACCATTCTAATACTTTAACATTACTGTTTGCTGCATTATATAGTGGTTTGGCTATCTCTGCGTAATGCGGTATATGTCGGCGATAATAACCAGACATACCCAAAAATGTTTTAATTTGTTTAGGACTGTTTGGAATGGGGAAATTCTTTATTGCTTCTACTTTAGAAGGATCTGGTAGAATACCTGTTTCATTAATAACGTGACCTAAATAAATCAAATCTTTATGTAGAAAGTTACATTTGGATGGTTGGAGCTTCAAATTATGTTCCCGTAATTTAGAAAAAACGTTTTTTAATCTTTGGTTGTGCTCAGAAATGTTTTTTCCAAAAATGACTACATCGTCCAGATAGATTAAGCAATCTATTCCTTGCAAACCTGTGAGAACGTGAGACATAAGTCTCTGAAACATGGGGGGGGCTCCTTTAAGTCCGAATGGCATTCTTACAAATTGATAGTGTTTAAAGTTCGCACTAAATGCTGTTTTCTCTTTATCTTCGGGAAGCATAGGGACCTGGTGAAAACCGCTTGCTAAGTCAAGGGTAGAGAAAAATTTTGCACCACTAAGTTGGTCCAGTATATCATGTATAAGAGGCAAAGGATAGGCGTCACTTGTTGTCTGCTCGTTAAGTTTACGGAAATCGACTACTACGCGGAATTGTTTATTACCTAACGCATCTGGTTTTTTTGGTACTACTAATAAAGGTGCGTTATAGGGTGAGTCGCTTTCTTCAATTATGTTGTTGACCAACAGTTCCTGAATATGCTTTTCCACAATCTCTTTTTGCGCATGGGGCAATCGATACGGTTTAACGTTAACGGGTTTAGAAGAATTAATCTTTATCTTATGACTTAATGCGCTCGTACAAGATAACTTGTCTCCCGGTAAAAAAAATATGTCATTAAAGCTGTCACAGATTTCTATTAATTCTGTTACTAATTCTGAATTGACATGTGAAAGATTTAAATTGTTTAATAAAAGTTCCTTACGGTTGTTAGGACTTGATTTTGAAAAATGGTAAATACTAAATTGATCTATCGGTATGATATTCGGTTTGAAATTACTAAGTATTATATTTTTTATTGAAGAATTTATTATTGAAATATAGAAAATATTTTTGACGGGCTTGATTAATGCATTAGCTAAAAAAACTTCAGGTAACAATTCCCTGGCTACACAAACTCCTACTGTAGAACCTGACATAGGAATTATTTTCCTCGTACGTGCTGGTAAAACGATATTGTTTATATTTATAAGTGGGAGCTCAATTACTTTGCCACATTCTGAGAATTGTACTCTGTTCATTTTTAGATTAATTACTGCATTTAGTTTCCGTAAAATATCTAACCCTATAATTCCATCGTGTTTAATGGGGAAATTTTCTGACACAACCTGTAAAGTTTGTTTCGACTTATTACTATCTAAAATTATAGAAGTTTTCAGTGAACCTAAGGTATAAGGCGTGCCTTCAGAAATACCCTTCAATAGAATTTTAGATTTATTATTAATTCTGACATTGTTATTTAAAATATTTTGTTTAATCAAGGAGATTTGAGAACCAGTATCTAATAAAAATGATACGGTTTTAGCTTTGGCTGCGACCATCTTGAATTGGATAGTGTCAACTGTTTGCTTAGCCTTAACATTTTTATTTTTACTGTCAAAACTTAGAATATCATTATTATTTTGTAAATTACCCGTATTGATCTCATCAAAATCATAAAAAAAACATAATTCATTATTTGAATTGTGTTGTGTCTTGTTAGTAAAAGATACTTGAGAACCATCAGATATAAGATGTTTCGATCTTTCACAACAAGTAGAAGGTTCTGATAAAATTGTGGCCTCCCTACAAGTATTAACTTGAGCAATAGGGTTACCCGTATCTAGATTTTCCTTCTTAATAAAACAATACTTTTCTGTATGACCACTTTTCTTACAATGGTTACAGAACAAATTTTTAGTTTTTGTTTCGACCTTATTAGGAATTTGCTTGCTTGAAACTGGTTTACTATTAGAATTAGGAACGCTTGGATATGTTTTGACTTTAATATGCCTTCTTCTTTCTAGATTGCGCCACCGTCTCTCCAGAAACTCTGTAAATTCATTTAAGGTTGGTAATTCAGAATTATTTCTGTTTTCCCATTCCTTTGACGAATTAAAATCTAATTTGGTCTTTAAAATATGTATTAACATAAAATCTGAATGATTAGAATATATCCCCAATTCGGTTAATGCTCTAATCGATTCATTAATTTCATCTAGTAGTTTTTTGATATTGATTTCGGACTCTAAACGTATAACATTGTAGTTTATTAAATTGTTTAAACAGGTTTCAATAAGTGCTACCTTGTTATCATAACGTTTACAAAGGATGTTCCAAACAATTTCGTAATTATCATTTGTTAAAGGATAATTCTTTATGAGTTTGAGTGGTTCTCCTGACAAATTTAACTTTAAATAATGCATTTTTTCAATGCTTGATAGTTTACTATTATTACGAATTAAATTTGTAAATAATTCCATAAAACTTTGCCAATTAATATATTCTCCATCAAAAACGGTTAGTTGCATTGGACTTAAGTTCAGATTTTTTATTGAATCTATACTTTTTGAGTCGTCTACAATATGTGTATCATTCTCAAATGTTTGCTTATAATTCAACAAGTAAATAAGAGTGTCGTCATAAATACTTTCAACTTCCATAGACTTACTAACGATAGCCGAAGCTTCTTCATTTTTTAGAGTTGGAAGCAATGCTTCTACGATACTACTATATTTAACCCAAGCTTTGTCTAAGTTTTTGATTTTTAATTCAACTATTGTTAAGGATGTTGATTGGACTTCTAGATTTTTTGAAAACTCATTAATTAGATTGATTGTATTCTCAACTAGTGTGAGTGAATGAACGTTCGGTGCCATAGTACTTAATTAAAGTTATATATAATATACAGACTAAAGATTATTTTGTACCAATAAACGACTCTCCGAAAAATAGGATTCTGACAAGGAAAAATTGCTAGCGAAAACAGTAACTCACAGGAAATTTCCGATGGGGCTCAGACACCGCAGTTGTAACAGGAAGGTAGTCTCTCTGATTGAACAGACTGCTATCTAACTGCTTCAGCTCTTTACTTCTCCTTTTCAAAATTCTTTCTCGTTCATAAAGATGTTCTAAAAATATTAAACATGAATTAATATAATTGTAGAAACAATTATAGGAAATATTATAGTAGATATTCAAAAGTATTGGATATAATACTAAAAATATTGAACAATGATGCTACAAAATTGTTATTTTATAACAAATATTCAAAAGTATTGAATATAATACTAAAAAATAATAGCTTCAATGAATTACAAGGATGCTACTAATAGATAGGTTATAGCAAATATTCAAAAGTATTGAATATAATACTAAAAAAAATAATAGCTTCAATGAATTACAAGGATGCTACTAATAGATAGGTTATAGCAAATATTCAAAAGTATTGAATATAATACTAAAAAAATAATAGCTTCAATGAACTACAAGGATGCTACTAATAGAAAAAAATACAATTATCAATTTATGATAATAATTGTATACAAGATAAAAAGATACTGTCTTATTATACTTAACAAAAAAAACTTTCGATTTTGATCTATGTACAGCTGTGTGCAGGGTTCTGGAAACGATTAACATCAGTTTAGATTATTCCATTTGTTCTAGAAGCATCCATCCATTCGCTGGGGGCAAAAGATTTCTTTTTTTTTTGGTTCAGCGGGCTGTTGTTTTACATCCACCGGACTTGTAGAAAAATTATGTGAAATACAGATGAATTGACGTTCTATCTCGTACTCTTCGGCAATCTTGGAAATAATCGATCGACGTAGTGGTATCCAGAATAATTGATCTGCATCCAGGTGTAGAATATATAGAAAAAAATTTTGGGCGTACCTCTTGGATATTTATGTGTAGGAATATCTCTTCGAGACCCCACCTGACACCAATGTTGTAAAATTGTGTCGTATTGTCGTTCTGGAGGAGATTACTCAGCTTACTAGTACATTCTGCAGGGATGCTAGCTTCTGGTAGTAGATTCTTCAGTTGACGACTTCCAACACCAATTACAGTAGTAATCGAATATCTTTCTTAAGATGATTAATAAGGATTCTTGTTCAGACGGTGTATTGTTGCAATTAGAGAATACTTGAGCGGTCTAAAGTAACCTCGTTGCGACATGCGACGGTTGAACAATTAGTATCTTTTTATTACTATTAATACAAACACTTTTATTAAAATATATCATTTATTCGTTGTAATATTATATCTGCTTACTTAATTACAATAGTATTTTATTAGATTAACGAAGATGACAGATATAAAACAAAATGTAATTCTATAGTGTTATAATTTAATTAATAGTTGGAATGTGCTCACTATTCAATACGTACGAAGTTGCGAATAGTAATGCTTGCTTTGAGACTCAGGAGAAGACTGGCTTTCAGCGTCTTGTGCAATTTAATATATAATAATTTATTTCACATCACAGAACGCCAATACTGAATTACCAGCATTAAATCAATATTAATCTCCACAAACCAGAGACAATATTTATAAGCGCTAAACTTAAATAATTATTCTTTACAATCTTAATACTAATACAAAAACTGTTTACATAATATAATTCTATTACATAATTAACATTTAATATCATTAAAAATAAAAGGTAAGTGCGACATATGCGTACTTACAACAATAGTCTCCCATGTCTCATCCTTTTTAGAGTTCGTTACAGAATCTGTTTTTTTATTTTCAATAATATGTTTATACTTTTTGACAAGTTTAATTAGCAACTCGTCATCACTTAAACTGAAATTCACTTTTTGTCTTGGCATTTTTTATATGAAAATGGAAACTGTTTAAAAATGTATAAAAATGTAATGTAAATGTATCAATAAACACAACTGTCAATCTAAATGTAAAATAATGGCGATGGTAGTCATTTGTTCTTTTTAATATATGAAATTGGCATTTCACTACCAACTTACGGATCTCCTGAAGCTGTCAGTTGCTGTCAGTTAAATGTAACTGGGGTTTTTAAATAGATTAAAGAAACAAACCTCAGTTAAGCTACAGTTTTATATTCAACCTTGTAACCAACCATTCAAGACTTGTTATAAACCTTGATTGATAATTTTGTTTCTCGGGTCACAGTTTTTCTAGTCGAACATAACTGTAGTTTAGCCAAGCAAAATACTTCAGTTACATTGTTTGTCAGTTAACTGTGCGTCTTTGACAAAACTATAATTCATACATCCATTTATTATTTAAACTTCTGAAGTAACTAATTTATCCTAATTAATCTTCTATCAATTAGAAAATAATGTTTAACTGATAATTGAAGAAACTGCCTCATGCCAATTGTTGTAGATGTGATCATAGAAGTCTCTAAATACTGCAAATGAATGATCCTTACATGTTTCAGATTTTCTAAGGTTCTTTCAGGATCGCGGCAATATACGACTAGAACAGAAAGAAACAAAAGGTAGATACGAGTATATTTTTCAAAAAGCAGTAAAATAGGTCCAAAAACGTTGTATTTTAGATAACATTTTAAGAAAATTGTTTACGTAATAGACAACTTTTGTTATGTTAGATAAACATTAAATACATGTAACTGTGTTTTAGCTGGTTTTAGCGGATTTTAGGTATACATTTGTATACGAGTATACGACATATATATGTTTTTTAAAAACATTTCTAAAGCAATAAACATATATAAAGGTTTCTAACTAAACAATATAACAGTGTGTGCAAACTACTGAGATTATATTTTATAGAGTTGTGAACTATTGCTGAATTCTATAGAACTGTACTATACTGGTATGTGTATGTGTTACACCTTATATATAAAGTTGGCTATCAGGACCTTAAATATCTAATTATTTGTTAATAAGCCGCAGTATTATAGGAGACATTAACAATTAATATAATCATTTTTGATCCTTTAATCATTAAATGGAACTAATATTATAAAAAGTAAATATGCGTGTGATGTCACATTCGATGAGTGTGTGTGTGAGAGATACGTAATTTACTAATAACAGCTGAGTCTGCGCCGCATCAAGTTTTATATTATGATTGTGTTAAAAAGTTAAAAAAACATCTCAATTTCTTAGACCGGTTTTACACAAAGAGACAGATTTGAAAACAGTTTTGTTTTCAGAAAACAAAACAAAAACATGTTTTGTTTTATTTAAAAACAGTTCTGTTTTTCGAAAACAGGCTGTTCACATTGAACAGACTGGTTTTGTTTCTAGTGTTTTTCTGTGTGTCCCATAAAAATTTAGTATCACACAAATTATTGTGTTGGCGATACATTTCTATTAAATTGCTGGTCTTATCTTTTGTCCACTGCATTCTATACTTATTTATTATATCCGCTCTTGGAACTAGTTGCTAACCAAATGATAAACAACAACACACAAGCGCAAATGTTCACAAAAAACAATACTGCGTCTTCAAACCTTAGAGCATATACTAGTATATATGGAGTGTGAATAGCCTGTTTCCTATAGATTAAAAGTGTGTTCAAAATATGTGCGAGAAAAAAAGGTATATGTTCCGAAAGTGACATGCATCGAAAGTGACAGCTGTCTAGATATAATAAAGATTAATATTCCATTATAACATATTAAAAAAAAATGTGTAAAGAAATTATATTTCTTTAGTTGGTACAAAGCTTGTCGGTATGTTAATAAATGAAAAATTGTTTGTACCATTTGTTTTAATTCATTCAACAATAAAAAACCTCTTTTGGGTATTGTAACAATTTATGAAATATGGTTCTTGTTTAAACATAGTATGCATAATTTTTTTTTTATTGCTAGTTTTCCTGAAGTATTATACCATTTTGGAATCCTGAAGAGTTGCGCCAATTTTTAAAAAAACTGGCCATAGTAGTGTTCATACTTTTTTTTTACACCACGATGAGTTAAAGTGGACTGAAAGTAAAAATCTTTAAAAATTTTAGGGAAAAAAATAAATTCGATTGATTTGGCGGATAGCAGTGGTATTTAGGTTGCCGATACAAAAAAAAAATCCGAAATATTTGAAAAATTGTGGTCATGGTAGTTAAAAACATCTTAAGGTGTTTCAATTTTCGAAAGATTTTTATTTTTTTTGTAATTTCTAAACAAAATGAGATAAATTCTTTTTTTCTTCTTTTCTCGTGTAGTAATGAGCAGGACCACCCTCTGGTGCCCGCTTATCGTTGAATTTTGGGACACCCTGTTACTATAGCTTATTTATATTTATACATCTTTACATTATTCTACATCAATATAATGTCATATTTAATATCTGTCTCGTATTATATCTAGACAGCTCTGACTTGACAACTGTCACTTTCGACGCATGCACATGGAGAACAAATAGGAACTTATACTTTTCTCTCTCGCACACTCACACACTTTCAGAAACATTTAAACATTTAAACATTTTTTAAAGACAGAAATGTTTTAAGAACAGTTCAGTTTTTACAAAATATTGGTATTTTTGTTCGTGTTTTATTGTTTTGTCTCTCTGGTGTAAAACCGGCATTATGACGTCATACGCAGAAGTAACACAAGGCGCAAAACTGATATTCAAATTTTATATATGTAGCTATATTCCGTCAGTTTTTGGAGATATAACTAAATAGAAACGTCAATATTAACGTATATTTTAATCAATAATTAACAAACGAATAAAAAAATAAATTCATAAGCCCATTTATGAAAAATATCACTAGTTGCAAGATCTTGCTGCTAGAAAAAATGAAGTCAAGAATCCCCGGTATAGAATGCCGGTCCTGTCTTTAGCAATACGTACGTAAACTGATAGATACGTGTAACTTGCGCAAATTGCTATTTTCAGAAAGAATAAATAAAAACTTCATGGCAGCATCAGTTTGTCTCCAGTTTGACTCCATCGACATTGCAAAAACAACATAATTACTGTTACTGCAGTCGTTTTTTCCGTGTCGCTCGTATTTGGATATACGTATAATATGAATAAATATATTTATCCAGCTGTGTTGATCTTGGTTTGGACCTCCATCAATTCTGGGCAAGATGTAAGTTAAAGTAGATATCTGTAGTTTTTTTAAGAAAATGATATTTTGAGCTCAATTTTCTATAAGATAGTACTAATTATAGTACTAATTTAAATATGATATTAATGCTATTATTTAATTAATTAATATGATATTATATATGATAAAATGCGCATGTTTCCAATGAGAGAGGCCTTCAAAGTATTAAAAAAGGCATCGTTTTAACGTATATCTCGAGAACGGTTCTACAGATATTTTTAAAAACTCATGTATTGTAGAAAAATAAATTATGAAAATGGTGACTGCTTCTTAGATTGTTTAATCAGTTAGTAAGAAAGGTATAAAGGTTTAATTTTTTTCGAAATAATTTAGTTTCGAAGTACATACATTAATATACTACATTTCCCGAGTCGAAATTTTAGACCTACCGTGATCCTAAAAGGGATCTATACTCCCCTTTTCATACTAAATAAAGTAAATTAAACCACTTCTCATCATAAACATAATTATATGACCCCCCCTTAGTTATAAACGAAATCATAATCCTATCGTCTTATGTAATTCAAACTCTGTAAACCTTTTTTAAACTTAAGATGGTCAAAAGGAATTTCTCAATACCTGCTATGGGTGTACCTCATTTGAGCCTAAACATCGTAATTTGTCCGATAACTGCCACATGTAGGCCCAAAGAAGGAGCAAAAATCCTATGTAAAAAAAACATAAACGGATTCTTTTAGGTCGGCAATAGAGTCAAAATTTCGACTCGGGGAAGCCCGTAACGTTTGCCACTTATGGCTATTATTGCACTGCTGGTCTGAATACGTATATAAAAGATTCGAGTGTATAGTACAGTTTTCGATAAAAGTAAAATGCTATTCTCTATGGAGTATCTGTAACGGTTGTACTTAAATATGCGACTATGCTTTTGTCTTCGATTGTCCCTAGTGATCTCCCTTAATTTTCTGTCAACTATACTAGTGAATCAGTATGATAGCAGATTGATAGACTATTTATATTGTTATATTTCCAGGTTTCTGATACAGCAGAGCTGGACTGTGAAAGCATAGTGAGTATTACTTGCTACCTATTGCTCTTTTAATTAAATTTATCTGTTTGTAGTAAAATATATTTTTTTTAACTTTTACTTCCAATGAATCATACATTTCTACACACTTCGTAAATCAAGAGATCGAAAACTTTGGTGACTACAAAAAATATTTAATTTTTTCAAAAATTTTTTTAAATTTATTTAACGTCTTAAAATCGTACACTTATTAGGTAAGAGGTCATCTGTGATAGCGTCGGAAATAGGCAGACGTTAAATACAACACTAAAAAAAATAATTAATTTGGTGCCGATCAATCTTCTTAATATATATAAATTACGTGTCACGTTGTATGTCCGCGATGGACTCCTAAACTACTTAACCGATTTTAATCAAATTTGTACACCGTGTGCAGTTTGATCCAACTTGAAAGATAGGATAGCTTACATCTCAATTTATGATTGCAATATTATCTTATTGCAAATTATTTGTCTATTAATTATCTGTATATGACAGTTCACCAAAGTTAGCCCCTCAAAAATATTTTTTTTTTCTATTTTCGACTTTTTTTCTATTAATTCGTTTGTTCATCGTTTGTTCTTAATTGTTCGCTGTTAATAATTGTTTGTTCCCCATTTATTTATTTAAAAAAAATTAATTAAAAATATATCTTCAAGTTAGCCCCCCTATTGCAATCTTTAATATTTTTCCGTCAATAATGACTCGTAAATATTTATTTTCGATTGTTCGTGCATAAAATACATTTGTTCTCTTTCGAAATTAATTGACGCATGCGCAATACACAAATTTTGCAAACATACATTCAACTAATTAAAATAGTTAATTAAACAAAAAATGAGTAATTTCGAAAGAGAACAAATGTATTTTATGCACGAACAATCGAAAATAAATATTTACGAGTCATTATTGACGGAAAAATATTAAAGATTGCAATAGGGGGGCTAACTTGAAGATATATTTTTAATTAATTTTTTTTAAATAAATAAATGGGGAACAAACAATTATTAACAGCGAACAATTAAGAACAAACGATGAACAAACGAATTAATAGAAAAAAAGTCGAAAATAGAAAAAAAAAATATTTTTGAGGGGCTAACTTTGGTGAACTGTATATGACATATGACATCTGGCGACGATGATGACGACATCTGTTGACTATTCTGTTGACTAGATTGAGTAAATATTCAATAGATGGCGCTATGTAATGTAATATGACAAAAACGTTAGACACAGCAACGCGTGGCCGGGACAGCTAGTATTATATAAAAATGTAACAAAATTTAAACGTAAAATTACAATAACGTAATAGGTGAAATAATCTGATTAATAATAAAAGTTTAAATGTATATAAATTGAACGTTATTAATTATAAGTTGTTAATTAATAGAGTTTACGTTTTACAGCAACTTGGTTTACATTCTATAATAGATCCCATACTTGAAAACTTAGGCTGCGCTGAAGATGGTGTATACGAGTATATAGTAAGTATGTATACATATTTCATAAAAAGCACGACCAAAAAATAATATTAGGACTGAAAAAACTTTTTTTTATAAACAAGTAAAATTGGGGTTAAAGAACCATGAAATTTGTATGTTATAGATGACCCCTTTCGTAAAAGCATATTACTAAATATGCAAAGTTAACTTAAATTTGGATAATTGATAAAGTTGCCAGAACCTCAAATGTACAATTACTTTTTAATAGCTCCTTATATTTTAGAAGATATTAACAAATAAAAAATATTTTTTTATTATTAAAGGGATCCAAACTTATAGAAAATTCCAATTCATTATTACATCCCATCCGACAATACATCCGATAATTTGTGTTTGTGCCTGTGGCTTACAAGTATATTTACTATCCCATTCATTTTATATCAGACTCAGCAACAGAAAAGCGTGGCCGGGTTTAGCTAGTTCTTTATAGAAAACTAATAAAGTTTGCAGATATTTTCTTTATAGAACAATATTTTCCATATTCTCAATTAATAATTCTAAGTTTTTCAAAACAATCGTAAGAAAACTACCAGTGTTATATCCCAAAGTATCCATTTGAACAAATTTTAACAGTCAACATCTAAAAATTTAGTACCGCAAGGAGCAATGTAACTTTTTTAAAAAACATTAATAAATATAAATATTTAAATTTTCAAGATGATGGTAAGAAAAGTGATTTTCTTGGAAACGTTCTTGAACAGTTGTTACAATAAAGTGGTTATACTAGTTGTTTAAAAATACTATATTATATAATATAATAATAGATATTTATTTTATTAGATTAGATTTACTGACTCGAATATTTAAGTAATAATTTCTTTCCATATATTTTTCAGAATAGCTCCACCGTAGACTGTAAAATTGTGGTAAGTTTTCATTTATTTGCTGTTAACTTGTATTATAATTATTTCTTTTTTGAATTTTAAATTACCTTTCCAAATCGAGCATCCTGTACTATAGCCGGGTTCGCACATGCGTGTTCGCTTATTCATGCTCTTTGTCGATTGTTTGATTCATACGCTTTTGTGTGTGTTATCTACCATTAGCAGAGCGAAAACACTCGATACAAGAATGTTTGGACTGCAAGCACGAATATTTACCAGTTTTAGTCATTCGTACCTTTACGGCGTTATTATACAGGGTGTCCCAGAAGTCGAAGTCAAGCCGGAAGTGGGTCATTGGCCAAGTCATAACAGTTATCAGAAAAATATTTTAAAAAATCTAAGTTGAATATTTTAAAAATTATTAGCATTTAAAAAAAATCGAGAAAATCTGCACCCTGTGACAGTCTTTTCACTCCAATTGCTACAAATCTTAACATCTTAACTTTAAAAAAGATAAATTATTATGTCATCCTGAATAATGTTTCTGTAAACTCTTGCCTAAAATGTAAAGCCAACTGCTCCAGCTTGCAAGAAATTTTCACTTTTTGTCCAACCAAATATTCAAAATTCAACTTTGAGTAACTGTACTGAAAAAAATGTACTATGGAAGTTTGGTAAGTAACATTAAAAGTTGACGCATTTAATAAGGATTCTAAAATGGTATGACACTTGCTAGAATATTTCTTGAATTTTGGCAACTTCTTCTTTTGCAAAGTAACCCAGATTTGAGCCAATTTTTCTGATAACTGTTATGAATTGGCATATGACCTACTTCCGGCTTGACTTCGACTTCTGGGACACCCTGTATAGTGTTATTTCAGTATTGGAAACACTAACGCGCTTGACATATTGACAAATATATCGGTGTAGATATTGGTGGTAGTAACAAATGGAAAAAGCTGAAATGACGCAAGATCAATTGTATATAGTCACAATTGCCTTTCAGCTTAGTTTTCTTTTTGCTTTTTGGAATTATATGTGAAATTTCTGACTCCTGCTCCCTCCCCCATTCCACCTCGTCACGTCTTATCACACTTTCAGGATTCACTCACCCTTTGCGTATGATGTAGTTAATATTTAATATTACATATTTAAATCTTTTTTCATCTTTTTCAGTATTTGTTTCTTTAACTTTCTCTATGTACTCGTAATCTTTATTTATGTAATACATAGAATTTAAGACCTTCATTGCAGTTTTTTGAAATTGTATATGATCTGAATCGGTTTGAACCAGTTTCGGTAGTCGAACAAATTGTCGAAAAAGTAGAGCAACTCAGAAGTACCAGAAGCATATTGTGCAAGGCGTACTCCACCTAAAATCAAGAAATAAAACACTATAATTACTTATATATAAAACACATCAATCAAAAAAATTGATTATGTCGGTTGCGATAGAGACCAATTCTTCCATAAATAATGCTTGCATAATTAGTTAGTTTTTGTGTGTCCTAAAAAATTGTCAAATGTGACACTTCAAAACTCGATATTCATAATGCGATAGAGAGGAAGAAGGGAAGTAAGGAAGAGTAACTAAAAGGGAAGTAAGAGTGATGTTTGTATTCTCGATATTCTAAATAAGAGGATCAAGAAGATGAAAAATAAATGGGTAAAAAGCATTAGAGAAGTTTCCAATGGTGAAGAACAGAGAAGAAGCAAAGCAAGAACTCAAACAGATGAAATAAACCCTAAATGATGTTGTCAACGGGAAACGGGAAAGTCTGGAAAACTTGTAAGAAAAGTTCAAGATAAGAAAAGAAGAAGAAAGAAAGGAAGTGGGTGGAGAAGATAGAAAAAGGGAAGGACAAAAGATGGAAGAGATTGCAACGAGAGGTTGAGGAAAAGGTGGAGGAAATTTAAGTATATATGAAAGAGAGGGATGAAATAGAGAAGCAAGAGGAAGATTCTACTTTAATGTTTATAAATACGCCATTGTACCTTGGGTAACAAATGTTTTTATTAAAAATCTTAATATATATTCCAATGAAATAATAAACACAAGACGGCAACTCACGTTATGTACGAATATGTATGTATCCCAGCTTCGTACGGTTATATGTTCGATCACGAGTAAAACGTAGTGCAACACTTTGATATACATACGTGTAAAGCACATTATGAATATGGACGTATAAAATACAAACTCCTATGAAACAGTGGTATATTGATAAAGTAGAAACTTCCTCCAATAATAGTGTGCTAAATAGTAGTGGCATTGCTAATGCGACTACACCCTACTGAAAAAGTCGGAGGTCGAACGAAGTCTATTCAACTGTGAAGCACCCGAACCTTTGTTCAGACTACAGACGAATGGATTTTTCTCCGTTCGTCATTCACCAAATTGTTTACTAAGTATGGTTTAATCAGTGGCGGATTTACCAGAAGGCTGAGTAAGCTGAAGCCTAGTCCCCTATTTGGGTCCAACATTTTTCTTTTTGTCTTACAGAAATTAAAAACATTTCAACATGTTATATGTTTTACCGTAGTTATATGTTATATGGGTTGGGTTGTGACGTGGGAACGAGTGACATGACTTCAGTGTGTCCGAACTGACTGCACGAGCAGGGTTATGCAGGAACCGGGAAGCTTTTATTAGTTCAGAAATATACCCAAAAACTATTTCTTGTGCAATCTTGACTAAATTGTTACATTGTAAAAATAATCTAGGAACTGACAAATTTGAATAGCCTACTAAGTAGTAAATCTGCACTGGATTTACTGTACAACCCTATATTATTTAGTGTGACTTAACCTCAAATGAAACTGTTTAAATATGCTATGTCAAATGTGTCTTTTATCATTGATTTGATAATTAACGACCCTGATAATTATACCCTGTTACAGAGAGCTGCTATTCGCCCGGTAGTTAATTCATTTCTCGAGGAAAGAGGATGTACAGATTACAATCCCGAGTCGGTAGGTACAAGAAATACAATAGGCTTGTGTCCTATGTCTTAATTTCTACAAAAGTGTACTATATATTGATAAAGTGGGTTACTAGAACCTCAAATGTTCAATTATTTTTTAATAACTCCTTATATGTTAAGAGATATTAACAATTAAAAAAGTCATTTTGTCTCTTTAAATTATTAAAGGTACACAATACACATTCGTACAAATATTGTACACATTCCAAGTGCATGTGACATCACAATCCTTGTGTAAGGTTACCAACCTTACAGATCATAAATCTCTGCTATATGTATTTATATATCAAAATATCAAATATTAGTTACAGCTATTTCAAGCAACAATCAAATTTCAATACTATGTCTGCCTTAGCAGGGTTAAATAAAATAAAAACTTATTATTCTCTGATTTGACTTGATTATTTGACTACCAACAGCTACAGAACATTACTGCACTGACTCAACAAATAACTGACGTTAAAATGCATTTCACGTCATACAAATATGGCCGACCATTTCTAGCCCTGAAACTACAATTCAAACTTTTAATTGCTATATCTCCGTCAACATTTAGATATTTAATAAAATAAACACGCCAATACACATTTATTAACATCAATTTCAATCAACAATTGAAAAATCGATGAGGACACAAGCCCTTTGGTTTGGCTTTGGTCTATTTTTTAATTTCTTATTGAAATATTGGTTAAATAATGTATATTGGCGTTTCTATTTTTTATATATTCAATAATTGACAGACATATATCTATTTAAAGTTTAAATTTTGTTTTACTACGTAATATTCCTGTTGTTATACTAATAGTTAATGATGTCTATAACCATAGAGATATAGTACATAAGAATAGAGTACGCGAAGTGTATGGCCGCGTGTAGGAAGAGATGAATGCAAAGAGAGATATAACTACCGAGAGTCCTATCTGTTTCTTCCTGGCCGAACTGCTGCTGCCGGCTTGGTTGATTGGTGGTATGGTAGGGGGTAAACAAGCAAGCAGAAGCTATAGTTAAAATAAAAATAAAAATATTTGTAATAGTGAGTGTAGCATACAGTAAATTTTAAAATGAATAAAGACACCGACAGCCCTTCACTCTGACGCAACATAGCGCGGCAGTCAATCACAGTACTCGGCTCGAAAGAGACACAGAGGACTTTCGCGGCTATCCTTCTCTTTGCCTTTATCACACTATTCGCTCTCTATTCTTATATCTCTATGTCTATAACTCAAGAAATAATCTTATTAATTATTAGCAACAGCTGCTATTGCTGTGACGTTTAACTCTGCATCTCTTTTACACTTCTATAGTTTTACAGCTACAACAAAGATAGTCTAATGGTAGTGGGGAAGGAGGTAAAGAAGGAATGACATTAAGAGCTCTGTCATTTTTGTAAATTTTTACTCTTTTAATTATTAGAAAGACAAAAATGATTCCTACCGTTTTTAATTTCTATAAAATTGCGAATTGAATAAAAATAATTGGATATTTGAAGTCTTGGCAGCCAACTTTATCAATAAACAGTGCAGTTTTATAAAAATTCAGTTATGGTTCACAATCCAATTCTAAGGTCTATTTAAATTAGTAGTAGAAACATCTGATTTCGACGATTTATCCAACATAACAAAAGTTTCTTCTTACGTAAACAATTTTACCTAATATACGTTTTGTGACACTTTTTTCGAATTTTTAAAAATAAGTTACGGTTTTACCCATTACATATTAATTAAATTTCTTAAGAAGACCCTTTTAAAGGATAAAGATTTTTTAAATAGGCAGTCATCCATAAATTACGTCACACGCAAATTATGACATAATGTGACAATGGGATGAGGTGGGGTCACATGCAATATAAAGAAAATCATGTTTACTACCGCAGTTTTTCCCGTTCCACTTGCTTACGAGCGTTGTGCCGAAATGCTCAAAAACGACCCAACTCTTCAGATGGGTCGTTGAGAGCTTGGCGTGAGCGAAATTAATGACGTCATTAGTGTCATTTTCGAACATTTTGGACGTTGTGAACGCTTAGTGGAACGCACTAATAGCCCAGTCATATTAGGTAAAAAAAGGGGTCAACCTCGGAATGAAAGATAATAAGCTGCAAATTGGTATGAACCTTTGTTTTATCATTCTAAATGTTGTCTCGAAAGTCACAATCGTTATCGTGTCCGCGTCTCAAGATATTCAAGGTCAAAGGTCACAAAAATCGGTTTTTCGCGAATATCTGGCTTCCTATCGGTTAAATGAGATTTGCATTTATTATAAAAGTTGTAGGCTATAAAATTCCCTACAACTTTTGTTTAAACTTTTTTTTCATACAACCAACCGTTTTGAAGGTAGAGCGCGAAGAGTGCACATCGTACAGTCATATACGGCCTAATGCAAGGTCAAGCGTGAGTTATAGTTATGAGTACGTTATAAAGTCAATTATTTACTTGGAAATTATAATTATTAAACAATGCCTATTATTTATGTACTAACTATTAATTATTTATATTTAATTAAAGTAAGTAACTTGATTATTTATATATAATTATTCATATTTAACTATTTAAGTATAAAATATTATTAATTCTGGATTATATATTTTAGTTTTATTTTAAGTTAAAATGATAGTAAGAGTATATATTTTACACATATTTTTATTTATTATTAAATACGGCATAATATACATTTGTCAAAATGTGAGTTCAAATATCAAAAGTATCTTTGTTGATTTTAATTGTAATGAAATTTTTTTTCAATCAGTACTTGATCATCATGTAGATTTTGGACTTGAATCTTGCTGTACCCAGGTACAACTGGCTTTTCATATGCTGAAAGAGATACATGTGATATTGCTGCTAACTCTTTTGCACTCGGTTTAGTTGTATATTTTTTTATGCGATCATCATAAATTACAGCATCTTTCGGAGTAATTATTTTTATCATTCCCATAACGTGAAGAGTATTATTACCGTCAAGAGTACTGACATTAATATCTGCATTGTCTCCAACATATTGTACCAACGCACCAGACTCTGATGGTAAAATACGAGGTTGTGGATGGTAAACTGCTGAAACTTCATACTGTATGGTATTACTATATGATGCAGCAAATCCTAAAGATGATAAAACATCCAACAATTTTTTAGACCCATATCTTCTGTGAAGAAATACGGAAAGGCCCAACAGTAGCTGTGATGAAAATGAACGTTCTCGTATCGAAGCCATTATTGCGTGGCTAATAGATGTGCATTTCGTTTTTAAATGATCTACTTGTCCTTTTCTATTTTTTAATATCATTTCTTCCAAAAAATGTGATAATGTTTTTGGTATTTCTTCATTAATACAATCTAGCATTTTATTCGGAGGTGGATACGTTTTTGTTTCAACTACAGATGATCTGATGTCTTCCCTAATAATAGCCGCAGCAGCTTCTACAATCCGTAGACGTTCTTCTACAGGAGTACTTTTTTTATTTTCGTACCAAGCTTTTGATAATACGTTAAGCTGTGTATCACGGAAAGATATAATTGTAAATGATCCAATATTTTTTGTGATTATTATATCAGTTAAATACTTTTGTTGTAATTTTGTAATAATTGTCTTATCGTCAGGTATGTATTCCGTAGGGACATCTTTAAGTTCTTTCAAAGTAAATTGAGAATCTTCATTATTTTCTATATAATAAAAAATCTCGTTCATTGCTTGAGTGACTTGATCATCTTGGCGAGGCTTTTTATCTGCAGATGGTACTCGGGTTAAAAAGTTGGTATAGCAAATAGTATGATACTTTGCTTCAGCAGCGATCAAATCATACTCGTAATATATACGTTCCTTTACTAATTCTCCTAAGGAATCGTTTCGTTCTTCTGCTCTCTTAATTACGTTGTCTTTGAATGCAAGAGTACTTACATTACTTATTGTCCGTCTATACTTTAATTTTTTTTTCTTTTCTGCTATTTCATCAGCTTCTTGGCCACAAAATAAGCATAACTTTCCAAAATCAAAGACTTCATTTCGTTTTTTACGAGGTGCACTTGACGTTGAAGGTTCACTCTCATCTGTGCGTCGTTTTGATGCAATAATAACATTTTTACTGGTGTACACTTTTCGACACTCGGAATGCACATTTACAGAACTTAAAGTATTTAAATAGTCTATATGTCCATCATTTCTTTCAATACTTGCAGTTTTTAAAGTTTGTAAACCACGTACGACATTCACAGAAACACCTTCTGAAAGTTTCTTATCACATATAAAACACAAATCAGCCATAGCTCTTAAAACCGTACGTCCGTAGTTGCAACGGTACAATTTCAAACTAACGAATAATCTTGACTCATACAAAGTGGAGAGAGTGGCCTTGAATACTATAGAACATCTGTCCCGGCAATGAATAGAAAAGGGCATAGGGTAGGGACAAGTATTTCCAGGTATATAAGTATTGAGAAATTTACGCGTTTTAAAGAAAAGATATATAATGTCGTGTTAACTTAAAATAAAACTAAAATATATAATCCAGAATTAATAATATTTTATACTTAAATAGTTAAATATGAATAATTATATATAAATAATCAAGTTACTTACTTTAATTAAATATAAATAATTAATAGTTAGTACATAAATAATAGGCATTGTTTAATAATTATAATTTCCAAGTAAATAATTGACTTTATAACGTACTCATAACTATAACTCACGCTTGACCTTGCATTAGGCCGTATATGACTGTACGATGTGCACTCTTCGCGCTCTACCTTCAAAACGGTTGGTTGTATGAAAAAAAAGTTTAAACAAAAGTTGTAGGGAATTTTATAGCCTACAACTTTTATAATAAATGCAAATCTCATTTAACCGATAGGAAGCCAGATATTCGCGAAAAACCGATTTTTGTGACCTTTGACCTTGAATATCTTGAGACGCGGACACGATAACGATTGTGACTTTTGAGACAACATTTAGAATGACAAAACAAAGGTTCATACCAATTTGCAGCTTATTATCTTTCATTCCGAGGTGAAAGCCCTAATATGATTGGGCTATAATAGTAGTAGCTCTGAAGGATAGTGTAGGTTTAAAAAAAAATTATAAAAAAGTGTTTAAAAAGAAAAAAGGTAATTTCAAAGGAAGTTAATTTATTCTAAAAACTATAAAATATTACAAAAAATATATTTATTGAAATGTGTGAAATCACAGCAATGGTAAGGGGGGAGGTTCACAAAAAGTGAAAAGAAAGAATTTGTGTGACGTAATTTATGGATTTAGGTATAAAATAATACATTTTCTCTTTGTTAAATATTACTAGTTTTTGTTTAAATAAAATATTACAGAGATGTAAATAAACATCTATTTTTCTATATAGCGGGCTTATAACCTCGAAGTGATCTTTTTCTATAACTGCATTGTTCTTCTTTATTTTATAAGTGACCGATCCGTTGATGTCTTATTCTTGTCAATCTACATATAAACTATAGTTTAATAATAATGCAATACATGCACTTAGAAATTGCTAAGAACATTGTGTCATTGATTTCGGAATAATTTCGTTCAATCCAAAAAAAATTGAATAAAAATAAATTAACATACGTATAGTCAAAAATGTACAGAGAATTTGTAATTTAAAAAAAGCCCTCACTAATAATTTTATAAAAATCTTTTTTTTCCATAAGTTAGTAGCACAATACTCAATGGGCTTGTGTACTCATTTTTTAGGGGTCGATTTTTCAAT
Source organism: Panorpa germanica (assembly GCA_963678705.1). Classification (NCBI taxonomy): domain Eukaryota; kingdom Metazoa; phylum Arthropoda; class Insecta; order Mecoptera; family Panorpidae; genus Panorpa; species Panorpa germanica. The sequence goes on from OY783210.1 coordinate 7,477,766, forward strand.
TGTTGATTGAACTTGATGTTAATAAATGTGTATTAGCGCTTCTATCTAAATATCTAAATGATGACTGAGATATAGCAATTAAAAATTTGAATTGTAGTTTTAGCGTTAGAAATGGCCGGTCATATTTATGACGATACCACGTAGTGAGATAGGTCAGTTTTTGTTGATTCGGTCAGTGCTGCGGTAATGTTTTGTCCTGAATAATAAGATTTTATTTTATTTAAACCTATTACGGCAGACGTAATATTGAAATTTTATTGTTCCTCGAAACAGCTGTAAATAATATTTGATATTTTGATATAGAAATACATATAGAAGAGATTTATTGTTATTTATAGTTGGTAACCTGTAAACTTGTCAGAGTACTGTCATGAATATGCTATCTCTTTTACGCTCTGTTGAATAAAAATGATAGTAACATAGCGGACGTGAGGTCACATGTCTTGGAATGTTCTACAACATTGAATACCTTTAATAATTAAAGAGACAAAATGACTTTTTTAATTGTTAATGTCTCCTAACATATAAGGAGTTACTAAAAAATAATTGGACATTTGAGGTTCTAGTAACCCACTTTATCAATATATAATACACTTTTATAGAAACTAAAGCATAGAACACAAGCCCATTACTATGGCAAACATGAGGAAGATCTATTAACCAGCTTGTTTACAGCAGTTGATTAAATCAATCAGAATCAATTCATTTCAGTAGTATTGTAAACATAGGGGTTGCCCTTGCTCATGTTTTTCACAGTAAATGAGTCGTTCAGTAATTACGTATTCATACAAAAATTGAATATTACCTGTATCTATTTTAATACACTCATCAAAAGTGTGTTTTTTAATCTGTTTCAGTAATATACCGTAGAGAACCCCGTTTTACTTAAGAAAAAATGTGTATACAATAATTAGCGCGGGTCTTTTTTAATTAAAAATTCCCGTTACTTTTTAAATACACCTTGTATTTGTTACTGTGTTAGAATTACCGTAAACGTAGACACAAATATTAAAATCACCGGAAAGCTAAAGAAAATTAAAAAAAAGTTTCTATTCTTGAATGCATATATGATTTATTTTTCAGAGCTCATCCGAAAATTCAACAACTTCAGCTTCATCGTAGTACTTCACGAGTCACTGGATTTGCAACTGGATTTTAGACTAATTTTTTAGGGATGATTTGTTTCATTTTTGTTTGAATTATAGGTTAATATATGTACATATATTAGCGTTTTTATTTTTTTAAATATCCAAAAAATGGCAAAAGATTTCAAAATATGAATTTCTGTGTTGCCTCTTAATTTACCTGCCTCTTGGGCCTGTCTAAGGATGGAACCACGTCCGAAGACGTGCGTTACGTAGTTCTCACATTGCAACCGGAATTAAGCGAATTTTAACCAAGCGTATACAATAGAAGAAGCAAACAAATACACTGAAAGGTGATACACAGCATAAAAGTACAGTGGTGTATCAATAAAAATTAAAGTAAAAGTTTGCTCTCATGGTAAATTATGTTAGTGCAAAACAACTCCAATAGACCCTAAAGTACACAAGTTGACTTGGCGTACTGTTGTATCCGTACCGATACAACCATAGAGAATAAGAATAGAGTACGCGAAGTGTAAGGCCGCGTGTAAGAGGAAGCGATATATGCAAAAAGAGAGATAGCTGCCAAGTGTCCTATCTGTTTCTTTCTAACCGAACCGCTGCTGCCGGCTTGGTTGATTGGCGGCATGGTAGAGGGTAAACAAGCAAGGAGACGCTATTGTTAAAATAAAAATAAAGATAAAAATATTTGTAAATAGTTAGTGTAGCATACAGTCAATCACAGTACTCGGCTCGAAAGAGACACAGGGGATATTCGTGGCTATCTCTCTCTTTGCCTATATTACAATATTGCGCACTCTAGTCTTATATCTCTATGGATACAACAGTACGCCAAGTATGTAAGTAGGTATCTATGTATTGTGACACATACATCCAAAAAACACAGAAGTCGGTTTGCTTTGCGAGTAGTACCCGCTCAACCAAGCCGCCGATTTACGGCCGAATTTGCTGTCGCTTAAAAACGCTTCCATACTGAGGCAGGCCTTGAGATGACGAGACAACTGTATACTAAAAAGTAATCAATTTCATTTACTATGTTCACAACATTCAGAATATGAAACTTTTTTACGTTGCACGAGCCAGCTGCAAGTAGTTATTGACGTATTTATATTCTGTTGTGTAAAAGAGATGAAAATTCATAGCGAGGTTACGAATCCAAAGTGACGTTATGCGATAACTACTTTGTTACAATTTTTGATCCCTTTAATGATTTCAGGATCAAACGTTATTATAAAGGATCAAACATGATCATGTTTTAAAAGTCTATAGCTTAAAGACCCATTTCCACTCCACGTTTTATTTTAAGTTTTTAACCTTAAATTTAATTTCGAACTTGTGAAATCATGCGCAATGTGTCAGTAATATACATTACTATCTTTATTTAATATAAATTATTGTATTTAATATAATAAATTTTATTTCTTTATATTTCACAAACTGAAATTTACATTTTAGGTTAAAACCTTAAATTATCGCTAAAATTCAGTGAGTGGGAATGGGGCTTAATACGAATATGGCGACTTATTAAAAATTAATTGCATATTTGAAGCCTTGATAGCCAACTTTATCAATATCCCAAAATACATGAGTGTATCACTTTATTGGTTTCCTCTACTCCTAGATATGCAACACCAGTTCTTTTGTGGAACCCATAATCTGCGAAGTCTCTCTATAGTACGGTCAATATGGTTGATTGGCATTTGTGGTTGCCTTATTTCAGGCGTTGATATGTCAGATTGATTGACGTCCAATCTAAGCTCCGCCTCCTTTGCGATTCCACTGTCAAATTTTTAGTATTTACACACGTACGATAATGGGCTTTTGTCCTCATTTTTTAATGGTCGAAATTTGAATTGTTGATTGAAATTGATGTTAATAAATGTGTATTGGTGTGTCTATTTTATTAAATATCTAAATATTGACGGAGATATAGCAATTAAAAGTTTGAATTGTAGTTTTAGCGCTAGAAAAGGTCGGCCATATTTGTATGACGTGAAATGCATTTTAACGTCAGTTATTTGTTGAGTAGGTCAGTGCTGTGGTAAGGTTTTGTAGTTGTTGGTAGTCAAATAATCAAGTCAAATCAAAGAATAATAAGTTTTTATTTTATTTAACACTGCTAAGGCAGACATAATATTGAAATTTTATTGTTCCTTGAAATAGCTGTAAATAATATTTGATATTTTGATATATAAATACATATAGCAGAGATTTATGATCTCCCAGTAAACATTTTGGAGTAAATTCTACTTAATTTTTATTACGTATCATGAATTTTTTGTCTGGAACGTGTTCGTTTTCTATTCAGTCGTTCAAAGGAAAGGTCCTTTTTATGAGCTACAGACATTGCAACGACAGTTCACTGCTGAATTAAAAGCGGAGTAGGTTTATGATTTATGACCGGATAATAAAAATATACCCATGTGGGAAAGAAACAGAAATACTTAATGAATGATGTTGGAAAAAGAAAGAATATTATTATGAAAAACTAACACAAAATCTGTGACAGGTAGAGAACTTGTAAAGCGTTAGAATAGAATTGTACGAGTGACTCGAACTTCACCAAATAGGACACTTCACCAAATTGTTTACTGGGCTGTAAGGTTGGTAACCTTACACAAGGATTGTGATGTCACATGCATTTGGAATGTGTACAACGTTGAATCCCTTTAATAATTAAAAGAGACAAAATGACTTTTTTAATTGTTAATATCTCTTAACATATAAGGAGTTATTAAAAAATAATTGGGCATTTGAGGTTCTATGAACAGACTAGATATCGGAATCGAAACGGTTTGTGTAAAACCCCCTTTATACCCGATTTACATGCGAAGTTTTTCTCACCAGTTGTAAATCAATGAAATGACATCCAGACCTGTTTGGTCCAAAATCAAATATTCCTACCTTATTTTCTTTCGCCGGTTTTTACCAGAGATATGAATTTTTATCGTATATGGCTTTTCTATAATAAATCTAAATAATAATACGAAAATTCACATGTAAACGAGAGAGTATTTTGATCTCAACTTTTCTTACCTTCAATCTTTTTAAGTATATTTTATCATATATTTAAACCTGTCATACATTTATTATTGGTTTGATTCTTAATAAGTCAGAATTACAATCTGGACAATGTAGGCAACTGTCATCCAAATAATAAAAATGGCGTCATATTGCATATGCAATGCTTCTGATGCAATGGTTTAGCTTTAACTATTAATATTGTCTATTTCATAACATAAGTGATATAACGAACATATAATAGTGATTTTCTAGTCCTTTTACAACATAACAAACATTATCAAACATACGTAAATGTAGCAGTTCACATTTTGTCTATTGATAACAATACTCTACTAACTGATAATTACAGATTATTTTGTCTGAATAATATTTATAAACATATTACACGATTAGTCTTTGTATTACACCATATTTAAAACGATTCAAAAATAATATAACCATACTGCCACATACTGCACTAATGACCAGAGATAATAAATGACGGCATTCTATGTAAAATAAACATTATCATACTACGACCTAGGTTTCGGTCTTACTATCACAACCAAAGATCACAACTATATCTTCAAAAGTACTTTGCCACAGCTACCTTTGATACCGACTGGGTTCTCACAACTTTCTATTCCTAATTTGAAAAAATCTACAAAAGAAAATGGTACACCAGAAGCTAAAAAACAAAATCGCTTAATGAATAATAAGCATTGTTTAAAGTATATTCTTTAAAAAAACGAGTTTCTTTTAATTTTTTTCGCTGTTCGATTTTAAACTGCCTAGTTGACTGGTCTTATTTATCTCTGGTTCTTACGTGCAGGTCAGTCATACAAGTTTGCTTGTTTCATACATCTTTGCACACTTTGTTCGATACACAGTTGTACACAGCACAGTTACGCATGTTAATCGTATGTTTGTATGAACTTATGTTTTAATTCAATAAAGATGCAATCACAAACCACACCGATGCAATATAGGTAGTGCTGGTAACACATTATATATATGATCTGTGATAGTTCTATATGAAGTTAAAAAATAACATTTTTAGTGAAGGTGTTTTAATTTAATACGTGACTTAATGTATACGTTTCATTTTATGTTGTGGCCGCTACATATAATGGCCAGGAAAGCCCTACGAAAATGTCATTATCCAGTTCACTGAATCCAAAATACACGGCCACGGTAAGTTATTATAAACAATCATTAAATATTACCGTGGCCGCCATTAACTAGTGTTTTGTTTTCAATATATTAACCACTGCGTGATGAAAAGAATAAGGTGTTTTACTTTACCATTGCCATTTTATTTAATTTTAAGCTAGCAAACTACCTTTAATATAACCATAATAATAATTAATTCGTCATTAACTAGTATCTGTTTTCTAGGTTACTTGTTTTACAAAACTTGATATCAATTTTATATTAAGAACAAAACTAAAACAAAATATGAATTAATTATTCATTTGTTTCACATAATTTATTATTTTTCTGTAAAATAATTAATATATCTTAACTGAATTATTGAAATTTATTCTAAAAACCAGTTTAACTCGGGACAAAGATAAATTTGAGACGATTTTATGGACCTCCGATTGAGGAAATTCATTTCTTGGGATTGCCATGGTTAGATATTTTTTAATTCTATACTCTGTTAGTAAAAAAACATTGTCTTGCTAGCAGGTAAATTTAGTTGCCTAACGAAGGCTTAAAATATCAAATAATAACAATAAATATAACAATATATAAATATATAAATAGTTTGCTAGTTTTTGTTCAATTTTAGGTTAACTAAAAACTTAGCTTTCTGTATTTTAGAAACACTAGCTAAATGATATTATTGCACACAGCACAGTACATTTTGTGATACATGTAATACATATAATTTTATATATTAACTTTACTTAACTCACATTAAATTGTATTTATAACCTAAACCCATTGAAAGTGATTTCGTTTTTAAATGTAAACCTTTTGGAATTTTAATTATCTTGTCTTTTTTAGCATTAACACTTAATACTGTTGAATTTCAATAGTTGCCTAAATTGTTAATTGTTAAATATGCGTCATTTGAAGAATTGGAGTGTGGACTTACAACACCCTTAAGGTGAATAAAGTGTTTAAAACTATTTGTGAATTCAATGTTAAATATACCACCCTAATTTTTCAGTTAGATACATCTGAAATTTTAATTCATTTTGGTGTTATTATTTGATATTATGGGTACAAACAGTTTTCCAAAGATGAACATAGTAAACTTACGATATAAGTATTGATAAAGTAAAATATGCTACAAAGTTTATCACAAGGAAAAACAATTTGTAAACATATATTTAAGTAATTATTTATCTTTCTGTGTACTAGTAGTATTAAAAGAATGTGCAAACATTTTTGTTGTTTATATGATCTTCATTCATTATAATTTTGAGTCAAGTTTGTTCATATCTATTTTCAAGAGTGTATGCACGTAAATATATTTCATTTTCATTTTAAAATCATTACAATATATTCTATTTACAATTTTAGTCTTCGAATAATTTGTCGCTGGGTACATTTGGAGTTACGATAAGCGGTTTGCCGAGCCCTATGAGCGACTGTGCATCAGATGAATTAATTCCATCAATTAGCAATTACATTTCAAGTATAAGCTGTGATCCATTTAATCATTCAGAGGTTTGTAAGTCACTTTTTAATTTTGTAAATGTTATTATCTTTAAATAAAAAAAATTATATTTATAATAAATTTAACAGGAACCAAATCTCTACGACAAGATTATAATGGAGCACAGCTACTCAAGGGCATGGAACTGGAGACCTGATGTTAGTGCAGTTAAACCTGCAAGAGAGTTAATGATACATAAGCCACCACTGTGTCCGGGGTGTCATGATAAAACTGATGATGTTATTGTAAGCTATTACCTAATA